>JAANYP010009645.1:0-125045 GCA_020465985.1 Centrapalus pauciflorus
ACAACTGGCTCTTGTTGGGAGGAACCAGAGGGTCTAAGCTGACTTGGGGTAGACACAGGGTGGAGTGAAGCAGGCTCCAATTGTGCTGATCCTTCTCCCAAAATAGGAGAGGCAGCAGGGGTTGCTTATTTTTCAACTGAACCCTGTTGAGAGGGAACAGAGGGGCTGGTTTGGGCTGTTTTGGTGGTTGATTTCTTTTTGGCGATGGATTTTCTTTGGTATGATCTGAGAGATGAGGTGGGTGATTGTGGAGAGGTGAGAGGTTCAGATTGGACAGGTTTGGAGACTGGGTCATAAACAGGTGGGTTGGCCTGTTCCATAGTCTCAGGTGCCACAGAGGCTTCAGGTTCAACAAATGAACCAGGGTGAGAAGCCTGCTCCCCCTCAGCCATAGAGGCTGAGGGTGCAGACTTAGACTTAGCTGTTTTGGCCTTCTTGTGGACAGGCCAAACTTCAGTCGTTTCCAGGGTTCTTTTAACAAACTTGGCCCTGTCTTTAGATTTTCTTTTGGGAGCAGGTTCTGGATCCACCGTCACAGCAGAGGGTCCTTCCACCAATCCTAGCAGCCTCTTCATTGGAGTAGAGAGAGGAGGCTCATTTGGGAGAACCGGAGTGTAGAAAACTCTATTTCCTATAACAGGAAAAACAGCAGTACGAAGTAAAGGCTGAGAGTTGTACAAATGGTCACCACAAACATACTTGAAAATGAGGCTCAGAAATCTGGGATAACGAAAAGCAGCTGGACGTATCTCCTGCTGCACCAGATTCCTCAAATTCATGAAAATCCAACTGGCCATGTTGATTGTAGTCCCATCCACAAGCTGTAGGACTATTGGAATCTCATCACGGCTTAGTTGGTCAAAGGAACCAACCTTACTGCTGAAGCACATGACCACTGAGGCAAACAGAAAGCTGTAGGTAGGAGACAAATCCTTCCTGAACAGCGTTGCTCCAACCTTTGGTTCTGCTACACCACAGAAGTGCAGCAGATTCTTCATCTGTTCATCTTCGGCCTGAGGCTGATCATATGTTTCAGCCACAGGGAGACGAAGAACTTCCCTGATCAGACGAGTGTTGATTGCAATGGTCTGAGTCCCATTGAGTATGGTGCCCTTGATGACTTTGGTATCTAAGTCGTAGGCACAGGTGTACCAGAACTCATATACCATCTCCTGGTACAGGACACCAGGAGAGGCAGTCATGGCATAGTTCAACGGACGAACTTTCAAAAACTCCACCATTTCATCGTAGCCTTTTCCCACATAATTTTTGGGGATGGTTAGGTTTGTAAGGTAGTTGGTAGGTTTCAGGGTTAGCATTGTGGTGACTGATGAATGTTTTTGAACATCAGCACCAACAAACACTGGTAGAAAGGGGTTGTTACGGTGAGCCATTTGGGAAGTAGTGAGAGTAGTAGAAGCACAGGACACTTAGTCGAAGGTTTAGGGTTCTTAGGAGGTTATGGAAGTAGTGAGGAAGACGAAGATGAAATAGTAGGGGGTATTTATAGGATTTGAATGTGAGTGTGTATGAGAGAGAAACATTTGGGCGGTTGATTTGAAATGGCCGTTAACGGAAAACGAAACGGTTGTCCATGTCAGACCATTTGTCAGACCACTTGAGTCCTTTTTATTCACTAACACACGTAAACACAAATTATCCGCAGTAATTAAGTTAAATAAAAACAAAAATTAAGTAACTTAATTGTGAAGAAAGGTAATTAAAACTGATGGTCAAACCTGTGATGAGCAGGGTTATCACAAACTGTTCACTCTTCAGGCTGTTCCTTCAACATGTTCAACTATGTAACAGCAACTTGTGTTTAATGGCTGATCAGCTTACAAGACAGTGTCTTGTATGACAGATTGAAAGAGTGAGTAGGGTGGAGGTTTGATCATCAGATCAGGCTTGACATATACTCTGTTATTGTCAAACCTGTTATATGCTCAAGCTGTTCAAGTTTTGCAGAAAACGGCTAAGTATAGAACATGCATAACCTGTTCTGTCTAAGCTGTTCTGCGAAACTTGAGCAATGTGAGACATATAATGTCTTAGAACATTTTGGACACTTAGTCACTTTTGTTTAACATGTCCAGCTTGCTAACCAGATAATTAAATCTGTTTTCATCAAGAGGTTTGGTGAAAATGTCTGCAAGCTGTTCATCTGTGGAAATAAAACTTACCTCCACATTACCTTTCTGAATGTGATCCCTGATGAAGTGATGTCTGAGCTCTATATGCTTTGTTCTGGAGTGAAACACTGGATTGTTGGAGATAGCTATGGCACTTTTATTGTCACACAGAATAGGAGTTTTCCTGTATTGTAGGTCCCGAGAGGTTCCCAAGGTATATAGCTTTAAGCTGTAGAGGGGGGGTGAATACAACTATTTAAAAACTACAGACTATTTTCTCAATGTTTGTATGTATTATCAACAAATTGTTAATTACAAACAAGATTGAATGCCAAAAAAGGTTCAAGATGAGATGACAGATACAACAGTATGTTCACTAGTCTAATACAAACTCAAACTAGCTTACAATGAATACACTCACTAAGAAGCACTCACTGTGTTTACAAGACTCAGACATACAGCTTATGTAGAACAGCTTAGACACAGAGAAACTGTTTTACATAAGCAGGCTTGCATGCATGAAAAACACACTTTCACGTTCACTCTTGGTTTCAACACTTAGCTTTTTCTTGGCTTAATCTTTCTGACCTTAGAAGCTTCCTTTTATACCCACTCAGAGGATCTAAGAGAAACTTTTTCATTGGACTGAATGAAAAAGGAAAAGTCTTGTTTGAAAAGACAACATAACTTTTTCTGCACTTTTCTGAAAAGCAGACTTGTCTTCACATGTGCAGAACTTTTGTCTGTTCACTTTGTCTACTGTTGCATTGCCTTTAACCAAATAAGGAATGTCAACTTTGTGTCTTTCTTCCATGTAAAGGCCTATTTTGATATAAGAAAAAGGTCTGTCACCCTTTTTCAAATAACCTTTTGTCTTCATGTAACAGCACAGCTTGGGCAGGCTGAGCAGTTCTGATTTCCACTTTGTCTTCGACTTTGTAAACTGATCTTGTAGTAAAAAACAATACATGAGGACTTGGAAACAAATTCCATAAAGTGTTTAGCCTGTTCACAAAGAACAGGTGCTGTTCACAAAGAACAGAACACTTGTAAGATGCCCAAGCTGCTCACCAGTGTAGAGCAGCGTAGACAGTTTATGTCCAGCCTGTTCAGCAGACAGAGCAGCTTGAACAAACTGTCTTAGTTGCAACACATGCAACATATAGAACAGCTTTGGACTGATATTGCAAATCACTTTTTAGGAATTATTAAGGCATAATCAGGCCTTAACTTTTACCCATCAAGTGCATCAACAGGTTTGATTAATAATCTCTCCCTCAGATGCAGAACACGTTTGATTGAGGCCTTTTTGTGCCTAACAATCTCCCCCTATTTGCAATAACCAGTCTAAGCTGGTCTTGTCAAAAATCACTATATATTCTTACAATACATTTGTTGAAATAGAATTACAACATCAACATAAAGTAAAAGATCAGTTTATATATACACTGATTTTTGATTACATTAGAACAACACATGTTCTTACAAAATTACAACTAATGTACTAATGTATATTACTACTAATGTAAAAGGAAATTACAACATATGTAAAATAGAGTACAACTAATGTACATTGGACTGTTTTTGTTGGGAGCAGAAAATGGTAAGCCTGTCCAACTGATGGACAGCTTCCATTCTTCACCTGCCCAGATGGCAGATGGACTTCATCACACTGAAGGGGCACCTTCAAACATCTTTTCAAGTTGCTCTCTGGTATCCTCAAGCTCTTGAATTTCACTTCTTATAAACATGAACTTGGGATCCTCAAGTTCTCCTCTCTCAAAGAAGCCTCTGAGCTGATCCCAGATGGCTGCTCTCCACTTACTAGACTGCCTGAATGAAACTGCAAGTCTGAAGGCCACAAGTTGTCTTAGATCAACTTTGTATAGATCTGAAGCTCTTTGAAAGCATTTCTTCTGAGTTAAGGGATCTACAAAAAATGCCCCCAGCTCAGGCTCTTCAAAGATCTTGTCATCTTCAAACTCTATTCCACTAGGCAGGTTGTGATCAACTCCTTTCATTTCAATGGCATAATCGCCTTGTTCAATCAGTGTAAGGAGTAGTTCCATTTCAGTGTCCTTCCTTGTCCTCCTGACCTTAATTTTTGGATGTGTCACAAAGACACCTTCACTTACTTCTTTGGAAATCAGGCCAAGGTTCTTTACTCTCTCCATCATTTTCTTGACATATGCCCTGATTGTCTTAGCCGTTTCTGACTTTGACTCACTCAGGGCAACTGCCAATTTAATCCATTCTCTATACCCCATCTGTGCTACGTCAGTGTAGTCATATGTTTCCAATTCAGGGCCTGCTGCACCCATCCTTGTTATTTTCAACTTCCACTGACTGCCTTTTCTTGATATAGGGATAGCTTTGACAATTGCTTCCTTGGCAAGCTTTCTTTCAGCAACGTCTTGAAATTTTTTCTTTGCCAGGTTGTCAAAATGGTACTGAACTCTTGCATGATGCACTTTAGGCTTGGTCACTGAGACCAGAGTACCTTTTTCTTTCTCTGCTTCCTTCTCCCCTGCTGATCCCTTAGCAGCTTCCAATATTTTCTTTTGCACTTCCAGAGTAGACATTTTTATTTTCTTTGCTTCTTGAAGTGCAAATGATTTGGCAGCTTTGGCAGATTCTTCTTCTTTTCTAAGCACTTCCAGGGCTTGAAGCTGTTCTTCTATAAACTCAAAGTACTTGTGCATAGGAAGACCCATTTCTTTGGCCCTGGCTTTGTGAAATTGGATTTCTGCTTGTTTCTGTTGTATGTGATCCTCTTCTGCTATTTCTTTTCCTTTAGCTGCTGTAGTGGTAGCAGATTGAGGACTTTCCTCCTCTTCTTCTTCTTCCTCTAGGATCAGATGCCTTCTTCTGCTGGATGACCAGTTTGTGCTGCAGGCACTGGTTTCTCCTTAGGAGTGGAAGTTTTCTCCCCCTTAGACTTGGTCTTAGAGGCAGACGACTTCTCCCCCTTTGAAGGAGATGGACCAGCACCTTCAACACCCGGTCTGCCTGAAGACACAAAGTCATCAGCCTTGCCAGCAGTTTTGGCAGCAGGCCTGGGGCCAACAAGGCTAGTCACTAAGAAAGCCAAATGGTCCTTAACCTCTGCAAGCTGGGAAAGACAGGTTTGAAGAGAAGAGGATTGTGTATCAGCGAGGGAGGTCAGCTTAACAATGTTTTCCCTATCAGACGCTGTGAACAGCAAACTTTGAAGCTGTGCAAGATGTAATTCGAGAGAATCTTGCACATCAGCAAGGTTTGATGACATAGAATTAGATAGGGAGCAAATTAGTGTGGTCAAGCTGGCCAGAGTGGCAGGAAGGGTAGAATTGCAAGAGGTGAGGAGAGATGACAGCTGTTGGGAAATGTCGGTCATTGAGGACACAGAGTCCTGTTGTAGTGAAAGAATGGAGGAGAGGGAGTTGGACACTGTTTGCAGCTGTGCAGTGAGTGCTATCAGCTGTGGAGAATTATCTGTTTGTGGAGTGGCAGGGAAGGAGTGTTTGAACGAATCAAAGAACCCCTTAAGCTGTTCAGACACAGAGTCTGAAATAAGAGAGGGTAGAGAGGTCATGGTAGTGTCCAAAGAACCAACTTTGTTGGTCAGCAAGGAAAGCTGATCCTTCAAAGGCAGGTCTTTGGGAGATGGAGGTGTATGGGTTGACTGTTTAGATTGGGTAGATGGAGAAGATGATGATGAGGCTGGTGTAGGGGGATGTGCTGGAGAGGGAAGAGAAACTTTTGAAAGAAGCTCCTTAGCCTGGCCAAAAGTAATATGGCCCAGCTTGGAGGGGTCAAAGGGTCCTTCAGCAGCGGCTGTAGCTGCATCACCAGGAGAAGGGGTTGGTGTTGAGGGTCTTTCAGATGCTGCTTGTGCTGCAACATCCTCATGAAGACCAGTGGTTGTTCCCTCTGCAGTGCCTTGGTTTAAAAGCACCTCATCATTGGGAGATGGGATATGCATTTCAACATCAGCAGTGGTGAAACCTGCTGATGGAGTTTGCATGGAGGGAGCAGCCTCACCAGAGGGATGGTGTGATTCCTGAGGTTCATCAGCTTGGGTTGTTGGTCCCTCAGCAGCTGTTTGGGGTAGAACAGCTGTACCATGGGGAGCAGAAGTTTGAGGCTGAGCTGCTGATTGGTCTATACCAGCAGCGTGGGCACCTCGTGCAGACTCAGGGTGTGAGGAGATTTGAGTGGGGGACAGTGTGGACACAGTATGGAGTGGAGAGGACTCCTGTCTTTCAATATCCTCAGCCTGTTGGGAGGCTGGGATAGTTGATGTGGGTATCTCCGTTTGTACAACTGGTTCCTGTTGGGAGGAACCAGAGGGTCTAGGCTGACTCTGGGTAGACTCAGATTGGAGTGAAGCATGCTCCAATGTGGCTGAACCTTCTCCCAATATAGGAGAGGCAGCAGGGGTTGCTTCTTTTACAACTGAACCCTGTTGAGAGGGAACAGAGGAGGAGGTTGTTTTGGCTGTTTTCTTTTTGGAGATGGATTTTCTTTGGTAGAGGATGGATGAAGTGGGTGATTGGGGAGAGGTGATGAGGGGTTCAGACTGGACAGGTTTTGAGACTGGGTCAGAAACAGGTGGGTTGGCCTGTTCCATAGTCTCAGGTGCCACAAAGGCACCAGCCACAGAGGCTTCAGGGTGATGAGCCTGCTCCCCCTCAGCCACAGAGGCTAAGGGAACAGACTCAGACTGAGCTGTTTTGGCCTTCTTTTTCACAGGCCCAGCTTCAGCAGTTGCCAGAGTCCTTTTAACAAGCTTGGATCTGGCTTTGGATTTTCCTGTGGGAGCAGCAGCTTCTGGATCCACCCTCACAGCATAGGGTCCTACCACCAATCCTAACAACCTCCTCATTGGTGTGGATAGAGGAGGTTCATTTGGTAGTACAGGAGTATAGAAAACTCTATTCCCTATTACAGGGAAGGCAGCAGTTTTAAGTAAAGGTTGAGAATTGTACAAGTGCTCACCACAATGATGCTTGAATATGAGGCTCAGAAACCTGGGATAGCGGACAACAGCTGGTCTTGGCTCTTGTTGCACCAGGTTCCTCATGTTCAGAAATATCCACTGAGCCATATCAATGGTAGTCCCATCCACCAGCTGTAGGACTATTGGGGCTTCATCACGACTTAGCTGGTCAAATGAACCAACTTTGCTGCTGAAACTCATCATCACGGAGGCAAACAGAAAGCTATAGGTAGGGGACAACTCCTTCCTATACAGTGTTGCTCCAATTTTAGGTTCTGCTACACCACAGAAGCGTAGCAAATTTCCCATTTGCTCATTTTCAAGCTGAGACATATCATATGACTCAGCAACAGGCAGATGAAGAACCTCCCTCAGAAGATCAGCAGGTATCTCAATGGTCTGAGTCCCATTGAGAATAGTCCCCTTGATGACTTTGGTGTTGGGGTTGTAGGCACAGGTGTACCAGAACTCGTACACCATCTCCTGGTACAGGACACCAGGAGTTGCAGTCATAGCATAGTTCAACGGATGAACTTGCAGAAACGCCACCATTTGATCGTAACCTTTCCCCACATAGTTTTTGGGGATAGTAAGGTTTGCAATGTAGTTTGTGGGTTTTATGGTCAGCATTGTGGTGACTGATGAGTGTTTGACAACATCATCACCAATGAACACTGGAAGAAGGGATTAGGTCTGTGAGCCATTTGGGAAGTTTTGAGGTTTGGAGAAGCAAAAGACACTTAGTCGATTTTTAGGGTTCTTGAGGATTTCTGGAAATGATGAGGAAGACGAAGATGAAACAGTAGTTAGGTATTTATAGGATTTGAATGTGAGTGTGTATGAGAGAGAAGGTTTTGGGCGGTTTGATTTGAAAAAGTCGTTAACGGAAAACGGAACGGTTGTCCATGTCAGACCGTTTGTCAGACCACTTGAGTCCTTTTTAATCACTAACACACGTAACCCACATTATCCGCAGTAATTAAGTTAAATAAAACATTAATTAAGTAACTTAAGTTTGAAGAAAGGTAATTAAAATTTTTGGTCTAAGCTGTTGGTCAAACCTGTGATGAGCAAGGTCATCACAAGTTGTTCAAACTTCAAGCTGTTCATTTTTCAAACTGTGCCTCCAGCCTGCTCTCTTTTGTAAGAGCAGGTTGTGTTCAATAGTTGAACAGGTTACAAGACAATGGCTTGTATGACAGTGTGAAGAAGTGAACAGGTTGAAGATTGGACCATCAGAGCAGGCTGGACGAGTAAACTGTTTTTGTTCAGCCTGTTGTATGCTCAAGCTGTTCAAGTTTTTCAGACAAATGACTAAGTACAGAACATGTATAACCTGTTCTGTCTAAGCGGTTCTGAGAAACTTGAGCAGTGTGAAACACACAAATTCTTAGACCTTTGAGAAACACTTAGTCACTCTTGTTTAACATGCCCAGCTTGCTGACAAGGTAATTAAACCTTGTTTCATCCAGAGGTTTGGTGAAAATGTCTGCAAGCTGTTCATTTGTGGAAATAAAACTTACCTGCACATTACCTTTCTGAATGTGATCCCTGATGAAGTGATTTCTGACTTCAATATGCTTTGTTCTAGAATGAAATACTGGATTGTTGGAAATGGATATGGCACTTGTGTTATCACACAGAATAGGAATTTTCCTATACACAAGACCATAATCTTCAAGCTGATGCGGCATCCACAGAATCTGTCCACAACAGCTTCCAGCAGCAATGTACTCAGCTTCAGCAGTAGAAGTAGACACAGAGTTCTGCTTCTTGCTACACCAACTTATCAACTTACCACCAAGGAGTTGACATCCACCTGTTGTGCTTTTCCTGTCTAGCCTGCAGCCTGCAAAATCAGAATCTGAATAACCTGTTAGTTCAAGGCTGGAGTCTTTGGGATACCAAAGACCCAAACCTGGTGTACCCTTCAGGTATCTGAAGATTCTTTTAACAGCAGCTAGATGAGACTCCTTTGGATCAGCTTGGAACCTAGCACACAGACAGGTAGCAAACATAATATCAGGTCTACTAGCAGTTAAGTATAGCAAGCTCCAAATCATGCCTCTGTAAGCTGTTACTGAAACAGCTTTGCCACTGGCATCAGCATCCAATTTTACATTGGTTGCCATTGGGGTTTTAATAGGAGAACTTTGATCAAATTTGAACTTTTTCAATAGATCTAAAGTGTACTTTCTTTGATTTATAAAATTCCAGTTGAGGTTTGTTTAACCTGTAATCCTAAAAAGAAAGTAAGTTCTCCCATCATACTCATTTCATACTTGGATTTCATGAGTAATGAAAAATTCTTGCACAACTGCTCATTTGTAGAACCAAATATTATATCATCCACATAAATTTGAACAAGCATAATGTCAGATTTCACTTTCTTTATGAACAGTGTAGTATCCACTTTACCTCTGGAATACCCATTGCTCATAAGGAACTCAGTAAGAGTGTCATACCAGGCTCTAGGGGCTTGTTTGAGACCATAGAGAGCTTTGTCCAACTTATAGACAAAACCTGGATGTTGTTCATTTTCAAAACCTGGAGGCTGCTTGACATAAACTTCTTCTTGCAGCTTCCCATTTAAAAATGCACTATTCACATCCATTTGAAATACCTTGATGCTCTTATGAGCAGCGTAGGCTAGATACAAACGAATTGCTTCTAGCCTGGCCACAGGAGCAAATGTTTCATCATAATCAATTCCTTCCACCTATCGGTAGCCCTGAGCAACCAGTCTTGCCTTATTTCTAATGACATGACCTTGCTCATCCATCTTATTCCTGAAAACCCATTTAGTGCCAATTATGGTTTTACCTTTAGGAGCAGGAACCAGCTTCCATACATTGTTTCTCTCAAACTGATTGAGCTCTTCTTGCATGGCAGTGATCCAATTGGCATCTTTTAGTGCTTCATCAACCTTCTTTGGCTCCATTAGTGAAACAAAGCTAGAGAACATACAGAAGTTCCCTAATCCGTCCCAACGTGTTTGTATCCCTTTGTTGATGTCACCAATTATTTGATCATTGGGGTGACACCTGATCCACTTAGGATCATTTTTCAATGATGATTCACCTGAGTTGTTATCATCTTCAACAGGTCCTGTTGAACAGTTCTCAAGATTTTCAGACACACTGTTGCCTTGAGCCTGTTCACTTGTTGAACATGTCTGACCACTGTTGAACATATCAGCAGAAGAACTAGGAAAATCAGCATTGATAGGTTCAGGACACGCAGTTGTAATTAAGACAGTACACTTATTCACACAGGATGTATTGACATAATCATCATTATGCCCATCATGATTAACAGGTTCCACACTGGGTGTAGTGGAAGCTTTTGAGTCCTCTTCATTGTTTGAATGCATCAAATCATCAAAGTTAAGTTCTCCTGAAACTGATTCAGGAACAGCTTTGGTGGAAGCATTCTTGGACTCTTCAAAGGTGACATTTATAGATTCATCTATCACCTTTCTTTTGTTGTTGTATACTCTGTAGGCTTTGGAGATAGCAGAGTAGCCAACAAACACACCTTCATCAGCTTTAGGTTCAAACTTTGTCAGTTGGTCCCTCTGATTCAGAATGAAGCAGGGACACCCAAACACATGGAAGTAACTGACATTTGGCTTCCTCCCTTTGAGCAGCTCATAAGGAGTCTTGTTCAACCTTTTCACCACTAAGGATCTGTTTTGGGTGAAGCAGGCAGTGTTGACAGCTTCAGCCCAGAATGATGAAGGTAAACCTGATGCACACAGCATGGTTCTAGCAGCTTCAATGAGAGTTCTATTTCTCCTTTCAGCAACTCCATTTTGTTGTGGAGTCCTTACAGCTGAAAAATTTTGAGTGATTCCTTTCTCTTCATAGAAGTCTTCAAGAGTACTGTTTCTGAATTCAGTACCATGATCACTTCTTAGCTGCTTCACTTGGGCAGAGTTCAGCATCTCCATCTTTTTCACAAATCCAATAATTTCTCTAGCAGCCTCTCCTTTGCTCTTCAGAATGATCACCCATGTGTACCTGGAGAACTCATCAACCATTACTAGAGTGTATCTTCTTCCTCCTAGACTTGGGACATTTACAGGTCCAAACAAGTCCATGTGGATTAAGAAGAGTGGAGTATCAATAGAGAAATTATGTTTGGATTTAAAAGATGTTTTCCTCTGCTTGCCTTTCTCACAAGCTGTGCAGAGTTTATCTTTAACAAAGGTTATAGAAGGCAAACCTGTCACCAACTCTTTCTTACAGAGTTTATTGATGTTCTTGAAGTTCAGATGTGACAGCCTTTTGTGCCATAACCAGTTTAAGTCTGCATTTGTTCTTGTGAGAAAGCAGGTTTCAGTTGTGGGATCAGCAGATTGCATGTCCACAACATATACACCTTTCTTTCGTTGAGCACATAGCACAACTTTGCCTTGGGGATCCAATATGTAACCCAGGTGCTCATCAAAGTTAACCTTGTAGCCAGCATCACACAGTTGGCTTATGCTAACAAGGTTATGTTTTAGCCCAACCACATAGGCTACTCTTTTGAACACTGGAGCACCAGCTTTAAGAGTTCCATATCCCTCAGTGGATCCCTGTACATTGTCACCAAATGTGACTTTTGGCCCTTTTTCCGGCCTGAGATCACTCAGCAATTCTTTACAACCTGTCATGTGCCCTGAGCAGCCACTGTCCAAGTACCAAACCTGGGAAGGTTGTTTTTCCTACAGAGTGATAAGAGAAATATTAGTCATTTTTAGGGGAACTCATCACAGAGATGAGTTCTCCTACTTCATCAACATTTGTTGATGGACTTATTATATCCACACTAATATTCCCAATTTGAATGGTGTCAGCTTGGATACCATTTTTATTGACTGAGATGTTTCCAACACTGCTTGTAACAGCTGTGAGAGAACCATCAGAGTCAACAGGCCTCATGTCCTCAGATTCAGGACAGTCCTTGGCCAGATGTGTCTTCTTCCCACATTTATAACATTTTCTCTTTTTAGAATTTTTGGAAGAGGAACTTTCAGAAACACATTTTGAGTTATTTTTGTTGATTCTGTTAGCAGGTTTAGCAAACTTATTATTATTTGTTGAATCAACAGCTTGAGTGGAGGGTTCAATAGCCACAGCTTTGTTTGTCTCTTCTTTCCTCTTTTTAGGAGGACAAATGTCAAAGACAGGAAGCTTAATTGGCTTTTGAACTTCCACAGGTTTGGGGAACTTATTCCCAAGTTTCTCAGACTGAGCAATGGCTTTGCCTTTGCCCCTACTGAGATGTGATTTATGCTACCTATCAGCATAATCATAATTTCTGGTTTTGAAAAACTTATTCTCATTTAAAACCAGTTTACCACTATGATTAGAAAACTTATTAGAAATCACAGCAGGTTTGCTTTCAACATGAGACTTGCCCTTGTTGAAAACAGACTGCTTAACTTTTGAAAACTTGTTTTCAAAATGTTTAGCATCAAAAGGATTATTATGCCTTTTACCATCAGCTTTGGACCCAGAACCTGTTTTGTCAACAGGTTTAGTATCCACAGCTGTAGTTTGGACATGTTTTCCTTTCTTTTGCTTGTGTGAATCAGCAGAGCACTTAGCAGGCTGGATTGATGGAGAACATATTCCAACACCAGCTTTTGAGCTAGGTTCACACGAGCTGTCAGTATTTTGAGGCCTGACAAACCTATTTGTTGAAATTAGTTTACCATTCATTTTTTGAACAAAAGTGTTTGGAAGCTCACCAAGAGTGGATAAATCTTCTTTCAGATTATTAATCTCAACAATGGAAGCTGCTGTATCAAGATCCCCTCCAAGATAGGCTTTAATTTGTGCAGGGATCTGTTGACTTATACAATGGCTAACTTTTTGTGCAGATTGGCACCAAGAGTCAACTATCTTTTGAAGCTTAGCATGCTTTATATCTGTTTCTCTCTTTTCTTCCAGTAAAATGGAGTTGATGTGTTTTAATTCATCAAGCTCAATTTCCAACTTATGGAAACTGTCCAGTTTACTGGATTTTGTTTTAAGATCAGTTTTAAGCTTGGAGATTTCAGATGATAAAGCATCATGCTTCTCAACAACAGCTTTCAAATCAACTAGCATATATTCAAACATCTTAATCTTTTCTTCAGAACTGTAAGCCATAAAATTTTGTACCTTATACATCATTGTAGGATTCCAGTTCTCTAAGCTGCTGAAAGCTTCAGCTTCAGCCATATCCTGTTTGAAACTGCTTGTTGATGGAACATCAGTGTTGGCCATCAGACATTGATTGTCTTCTTCATCAGATGATGAATCAGATTCCTCCCAATCACAAGTCTCTGCCATGAGTCCGTTTTGGCGGTTGGAACCCACTGAGTTTTCCAACTTCCTCAGCTTAGCCATGGCCATAAGGTACTTAACCCTATAACCATCATCCTTGTTTGTCTTGTATGGTTTGGATGACTGACCAACAACTTTTGACACACAGTCAGCAGCTATATGGCCAGTTTTGCCACATTTGAAGCACTCAGCCTTGGATTTATCAAATGCCTTCTTTTTGCCAGCACCTGAACTTCCTTGCAGCATGTTTCTTCCAAACTTTTTCTTGTTGAACCTTTTGACAAGCATAGCTATCATTTGCTCATCATCCTGTTCAGCAAGATCTGCATTATCTTCCTCATCTGACACCTCCTCCTTGTCATCATCCTGTTGATCAGGTTGAGTGAACACATCACTCACCTGACTCACAGACTGTCTCACATTAGCCACAAAGGCTGCACCTGTTTTAGACATCTCCAAGGCATTTCTCTTCTGTTGCCTTGACTGTTCATCATTTAGTAAAGATCCATACAAGTTGACAAGATCCATACTTCTGATTGTACCTGAATTTCTTGAAATTGTTGAAAAGTAATTCCATTCTTCAGGGAGGATGTCCAAAAACTTGTTCACCAGAGTAAGGCTGTCCTTAGTGATCCCAACAGCTTTGAGATCATTCACAAGAGCAGTAAACCTGGTGTAGGTTTCTGTGAGAGTCTCCTTTGGTTTTGCAAAGAAGAGTTCATACTGTCTAAAAAGATTGTTAATCCTGTTATCCAGTGTGATTGTGGGTCCATCATAGACGGTACACAAAGTATCCCACATCTCCTTGGCAGTCTTCATCTTCTCAACCTGTTTGAACACATCATCAGGCAAGGAGATGACCAGATTGTTTCTGGCTTTTGCATCAAGAGCCACCAATCTTTTGTCTTCATCAGACCATTGAGCTTTTGCTTTCTCAAATGTTCTGATCTCAGGAGCTGCTCCTTCAACAGCAAGAGTTATTGTTGTAACAGAGGTTGGCACATAAGGACCCTCCATTACAATCTCTGGTAGTTGTACATCCAGATTCTCTAGGTAGAGCATCATTCTACACTTCCAACCAGAAAAGTTCTGATGATTGAACTTTGGAGGTTTGCCCATTGAGCCATTGTCATAGTATGAGGAATTTGCAGCACTGTTGTCCATGGAAACTTGGGAGAATGAGAGATCTAGAATGACACACACTCTAAACTGCTCTGATACCAGTTGTAGGTCCCGAAAGGTTCCCAAAGTATATAGCTTTAAGCTGTAGAGGGGGGTGAATACAGCTATTTAAAAAACTACACACTATTTTCTCAATGTTTGTATGTATTATCAACAAATTGTTAATTACAAACAAGCTTGAATGCGGAAAGGTTCAAGCTGAGATGACATATACAACAGTATGTTCACTAGTCTAAGACAGACTCAAACTAGATTACAATGAATACACTCACTAATAAGCACTCACTGTGTTTACAAGACTTAGAGAGACAACTTATGTAGAACAGCTTAGACACAAAGAAACTGTATTACACAGGCAGGCTTGCATGCATGAAAAACACACTTGCACGTTCACTCTTGGCTTCAGCACTTAGCTTTTTGGCTTGATCTTTCTGTCCTTAGAAGCTTCCTTTTATACTCACTCAGAGGATCTAAGAGAAGTTTCTTCATTGGACAGAATGAAAAAGGAGAAGTCTTGCTGAAGAGACAACATAACCTTTTCTGCACTTTCTGAAAAGCAGACTTGTCTTCTTGTGTGCAGAACTTTTGTCTTTTCACTTTGTCTACTGTTGCATTGCCTTTAACTAAATAAGGAATGTCAACTTTGCGTCTTTCTTCCTTGTAAAGGCCTATTTTGATATAAGAAAAAGGTCTGTCACCCTTTTTAAAATAACCTTTTGTCTTCATGTAACAGAACAGCTTGGGCAGGCTGAGCAGTTCTGATTTCCACTTTGTCTTCGACTTTGTAAACTGATCTTGTAGTCAAAAACAATACATGAGGACTTGGAAACACATTCCATAAAGTGTTTAGCCTGTTCACAAAGAACAGGTTCTGTTCACAAAGAACAGAACACATGTAAGATGCCCAAGCTGCTCACCAGTGTAGAGCAGCGTAGACAGTTTATGTCCAGCCTGTTCAGCAGACAGAGCAGCTTGGACAAACTGTCTTAGTTGCAACACATGCAACATATAGAACAGCTTTGGACTGATATTGCAAATCACTTTTTAGGAATTATTAAGGCATAAACAGGCCTTAACTTTTACCCATCAAGTGCATCAACAGATTTGATTAATAATCTCCCCCTCAGATGCAGAACAGGTTTGACTGAGGCCTTTTTGTGCCTAACAAACAGTTATTCTTGTTTACATGTTTTATATGAAATTGAGACATAAATTGCTTCTATATGATTTCTTTGGAATTCAATAGACTTTTGTGAGTGAAGGCGAACACTGTGGTACAGGTGATGCCCAGCTTAGCCGAATCTTACATTTGATCTATTAATATGCATATTTATCTGCTATCTGTTTATTGTTCTGCATACTATACAGCAAGCTTTGTTTTAGCGTTTCTTTGTGCATCTCATAAGCATTATATTTAGCAAGCAAGCAATTCTGATGCTCATCACTATCCCTAAGCATTATGCGGGTAGCTAGCCCCGCATCACAGATTGATCATCTGTCAGCGGTAAACCCCTAGTGGTGGCATATCCTTTCTGCGTGAAATGTCTCAATTGTGCAAGTATTCTTTCTGGGTATTGAGCAAGCAAGCAAGCAAGCAAATATAACAAAGCCTTTATAGGCACTTTCGCCTCATATTTTACATGCATTCATGAATATATGTTTACTCACTAAGCATTAGCTTACAGTTGCTACTCATAATTTTTACAGGAAAAGGTAAAGAATAAGCTGGACCTTCTGCTTAGTTCTATTTTCTGATCAACCCAGAGGACTTAGCTCACTTTCAGCTTGTGGTATAGCTTTATGATGCCTTGGGTTTCTGGGTAGCTGCTTTTGTGTATGTTGTGATGTTTTAGTAGCTTAGTATTGTATCCTTGTAGCACGTGTAGTGCAAGACTTATTGTAATATTTTATTTAGCTTTATTTAGCTTTATGCAAGTATTATTATTCCTGGGATAAGCAAGCGTGATTAAAGTAAGGATGTGACAGGATGGTATCAAAGCATTAGTTTGAGGGATTCAAATGTTAGCAATAACACTTGGACTCAAACTTTTATGCAAAGATATTAGCTTCGAATGTCTAGGCTTTAACTTGACCTGAGATAGGCTTTGACTTTGCTTTAGGAATTGGGAAATGGGGTAGAATAGGAGTTATGCCTATTCTTATGCAAGTATTATTTATATAATTTCAGAACATGTCTGGATCTGGTGAAGGAGCTGGAGGTGGACTCACTCCTGAACAGATCATGCAAATTATGCAAACTATGCTTAATGAGAACAACGAGTGTCAAGCTAAGTTCTTACAAGATCAGTTTCGTGCTCGTGATGAAGCCGAAACTAAGCGTAGAGAAGAACGTAGGAAAAAGCAACAAGATGATATTGGACGCCACAACGACGACACCGACGAGGAGGAAGCCCCTGTAGTCCCTCCTAAGGGCTGCAACTTCCGATACTTCAAAGCTTGTGGAGCTCAAACTTTCAAAGGAGCTGCAAACTCGATTGAAGCGCTCGAGTGGATCGCTGGAATCGAGCGGATATTTCTCATCAGCGACTGTGCTGAAGAATCCAAGGTCAGCTTTGCTACTACATTGTTCGAGGGTGGCGCTGTTATGTGGTGGAGGTCTCAGGAGAACATGCACGGAGCCAACTGGATTAAGTCCCTATCTTGGGATGAATTTAAGGTTATTTTCTTTCGTCAGTATTGCCCGGCTGATGAAAAGAAGCGTCTGGAGAGAAGCTGATGTCTCTTACTCAGGGAACCAAATCGGTGACTGAGTATGAGATTGAATTTACTCGACTTAGCTTGCTGTCTGACTATCAAGTCGCTACTGAAGAGCGAAAGATCGACCGTTTTCTGATGGGTCTGCATCCCGAATATCAGAAGTTCTTGAAGCACCAGAGATATACCAACTATGCTGATTGTGTTGAAGCTGCTCGATTTCTCGAGCAGGATTTTATTCGAGCTGGAGGAGTTCCTGCTTCATCTGCTAACCCGACATGTGCATCACCACCCAAGAAATCGCGCACTGGAAGCTATTCTGGATCTTCATCCAGATATTCTCAGCCACAGCAGTCTCAGTACCGACAGTTCAGCTCACCTCCGGCACAACAATATCGATCTTATGCGGTACATTCTGAGCCGAGGCAGTGTCGCCGCTGCCAGAAGTCACACATTGGGCGTTGTAACCCCAATGATGTGAGGTGCTACATGTGCAACGAAATAGGACATAGCAGTGAAGAATGTCCTAACAAAGTTAAAGTTTGCAACAACTGTTTACGCCCTGGACATAATGAGCATGCATGTACGCATCCGTTCAGCATAATTTACCCGAGTGCAGAGCATCATCCGCGATTGCAGCAGCAGCAACACCGACCTCAGCAACAATATCAACAACAACAGCAAAGACAAAATCAACCGGCCCGACATAGCACATCGCGAGGAGGTTCTAGTCGCCGTAACGAGCCAGCTCGGAGTCAGAATCGCGCATTCCAAATAACGGCCGAGCAAGCATAGGAAATACCAGATGGGGTATCTGGTATGTTTCTCGTTAACTCCGTACCTGCTAGAGTTATTTTTGATTCAGGAGCCAACCGTTCCTTCATATCAAATTCATTTGCATCTAAACTTGGAATTGCACCGACTACTCTACCTGTTATCTTTGATATTGAAACGGCTAGTAATGTAAGTGTGTCTACCGATAAAATTTACCGTGACTGCATCATTCTGCTCGACAACTGCACATTTCAACTGGACCTTATTCCGATGGACTTTCATGAATTCGACATCATCGTGGGTATGGATTGGCTTGATCATCATGACGCCAACATTGTCTGCAAGAAGAAGTTGATAAAGCTCACTACTCCGGATGGCCGCAATATTTGCATCTACGGTGACAGAAAGACAGGTGAAATATGCTTAATATCTGTAGTCAAAGCTAGGAAGCATATAGCTAAGGGTTGCGTGTCATACTTAGCATATGCGATAGATGCTAAGTCTGAAAAGAAAGCATTAGCCGAGGTTCCGATAGCCTCCGAGTTTCCCGATGTCTTTCCCGAGGACTTCTCTGGACTCCCGCCAGATCGTCAGGTGGAGTTCAGAATTGATTTAGTGCCCGGCGCGGCACCAATTGCTCGAGCCCCGTATAGACTTGCACCTGCTGAGATGTAAGAAATGATGAAGCAATTGCAAGAATTGCTAGATAAGGGACTCATACGACCAAGTTCATCTCCCTGGGGAGCTCCTGTTCTTTTCGTTAAGAAGAAAGATGGGACTCTCCGGATGTGCATTGATTATAGGGAGTTGAACAAGGTAACAATAAAGAACAAATATCCGTTGCCCAGAATAGACGATCTTTTCGACCAGCTTCAGGGAGCCAGTTACTTCTCAAAGATCGATCTTAGATCTGGGTATCATCAGCTCAAAGTTCATGAAGAAGATGTCCCCAAAACAGCTTTCCGTACTAGATATGGGCATTACGAGTTTCTTGTTATGCCCTTTGGTCTTACAAACGCTCCTGCGGCGTTCATGGATCTGATGAACCGTGTTTGTAGACCAATGCTCGATAAGTCTGTTATCGTCTTTATAGACGATATTCTCATCTACTCGAAAACCGAAGCTGAGCATGCTGTGCATCTTAGAGAGCTGCTAGAGTTGCTGCGCAAAGAGCGACTTTACGCCAAGTTCTCTAAATGCGAATTTTGGTTGCGACAGATACAATTCCTTGGTCATGTGATATCTGGTGAAGGAATCTCTGTGGATCCTTCTAAGATAGAAGTCATTCAAAATTGGGAAGCTCCCAAATCAGCTACTGAGATCCGAAGTTTCTTGGGATTGGCGGGTTACTACCGTCGATTCATTAAGGACTTCTCAAAACTAGCCATGCCTCTTACGTCTCTTACTCGCAAGAGTGTTCCCTTTATTTGGGAAAAAGCTCAAGAGAACGCATTCCGAACTTTAAAACAGAAACTCACCGAAGCACCTATTCTGGCCTTACCCGAAGGCAATGAAGACTTTGTGGTCTTCAGCGATGCTTCATATCAAGGGCTTGGGTGTGTTTTGATGCAAAGAGGCAGAGTCATAGCATATGCTTCTCGCCAACTTAAGGATCATGAAAAGAGTCATCCGACTCATGACCTTGAACTTACTGCCGTGACTTTTGCGTTGAAAACATGGCGACATTATCTCTACGGCACCAAATGTCAGCTGTATATGGATCACAAGAGCCTTAAGTACATTTTCAGCCAGAAGGAGCTCAACATGCGCCAGCGACGCTCCATGGAACTCATTAAAGACTATGACTGTGATATTCTGTATCACCCTGGCAAAGCGAATGTGGTGGCCGACGCATTGAGTCGTAAATCTTACTCTGCTAAATGTCTCTATACCTTGACCCATACTTTGTTTTCATCAACTTTGATCGATGAAATCCTCGTTGCTCAAGCCGAAGCCCTAAAAGAAGAAAACCTCAACTCTGAGGATATGAAAGGGCAACTTCAATTCTTAACCAATAGCCCTCGTGGCTTAAAGCTCTTCAAGAATCGTGTCTGGGTTCCGAAATTTGGTGATGTTCGACAGAAAATTCTTTCGGAAGCTCACTGTTCTAACTTCTCGGTACATCCTGGCAGCACCAAGATGTACAATGATCTAAAAGCCGAGTATTGGTGGCCTGGTATGAAGAGTGACGTAGGCCAATATGTCGATAATTGTGTTACATGCCGATTGGTCAAAGCGGAGCATCAGCAGCCTTATGGCAGTCTACAGCCTCTACCGATTCCCGAGTGGAAGTTCGATCACATCACGATGGACTTTGTGACGAAGCTTCCGACTACGCGAAGACAGCACGATGCAATATGGGTGATTGTGGATCGTCTAACCAAAGTCGCTCATTTCATTCCAATTCGCGAGAGCTATTCATTGGAGAAGCTGGCTAAGTTGTATATAGACGAGATCGTTACTCGACACGGAGTGCCTCTGTCTATTGTTTCAGATCGCAACAGCCGGTTCACTTCGAGGTTCTGGAGTGCATTGCAAGATGGATTAGGCACCAAGATCAGAATGAGCACAGCATATCATCCGCAGCCTGATGGTCAGAGTGAGCGCACGATCCTTACACTCGAAGACATGCTGCGGGCATGTGTTCTTGAGTTTAGCGGTAGTTGAGACGACCACTTGCCACTAGCAGAGTTTTCTTATAACAATAGTTACCACTCATCCATCAAATCCGCACCTTTCGAAGCCTTATACGGACGCAAGTGTCGAACTTCTACGTGTTGGCATGAAGCCGGTGAAGCACCAATCGCCGGTCCCGAGCTACTTCAGCAGGCAAATGAAAAGATCCGAATCATACGTCAACGATTGGAAACTGCTCAATCTCGACAAAAATCGTATCATGACCGACGTCATAAGCCAATCGAATTTCAGAAGGATGATTATGTTGTATTAAAAGTCTCGCCGATGAAAGGTGTGTTCAGATTCGGCAAGCGTGGCAAATTAGCACCATGATTCGTTGGTCCTTTCAAGATCACCGAGCGTGTTGGAACTCAATCTTATCTGTTGGACTTGCCGAGCGAACTGTCCAACATACACCCTGTATTCCAGGTTTCGCAACTAAGGAAGTGCAAAGAAGATGACAGAGAAAAGTGGGCCGATCATCTGAGCTACAAGATCAATGAGAAACTGCAATGTGACGAGCCTGAGGTCATTCTAGAGACAAAGATGAAGAAGCTGAGAAATCAAGAAGTAGCAATGGTGTTGGTGCAATGGAGAACTTCTCACGGAACTTCTCAGACCTGGGAATCTGAGCAAGACATGAGAGTTCGATATCCGCATCTGTTTGAGCCTTAGGTACTTCGAGGACGAAGTGCAAGCGTGGTGGGCTCATACTATAACACCTTGCTTTTTATTTTGTACTTTTATTTTTAAGTATTTTTGAGCAATTTGCGTAAAATGATGTAATTTCGATTTTTAGTATAAATAGGAGCCGGGTGTTCCATTTTCTCACTTTTGCAAAAATCCTTCTAGCAACTTGAGAGACTCTCTCTCTAGAATCGAACTTCTCTCTAACTTTTCTCCCAAACCGACCGGCCAAATCTCGAGTTCTATACGTCATCGAAAAGATCTCGAAGGGTACTACGCGGATCTACCATTGCATGTGAGATTTTATACGGTTTTGAGGTAAGACTTGTCATTTTCGATCTCTGCATTTTTGGTTTTGAAGCTATAAATTCGAGTCTATCATTTTTAGGTAATTTAAAGCTAGTTTCGCATGAGTTTTAACTAGAATATGATAGATTAAGTATAATATACTCGAACCTAGGCTTATTACTTAGCTTATTTGTGATTTTTAGACTTGAAAATGCATGTTTTAAGCTGTAACTTATGAACAAACTCGAGTATGCATAGAACAAATTCGAAATGCCAAGAACAAGCTCGAATAGAGCTAAATTCGAGTTATAGGTTCGAATTTAACCTCAGATTCGAGATGTTGTTCGAGTTTAAACCCCTTGTTCGAGTTTGACATTCGAGTTTAGCCCCATCTTCGAGTTTGTCTTTGAATTTGACCCTATATGTTCGAATTTGATGCTCAAATTCGAACCCTATCCCCTAAATTTGAATTTAATTGATAAAAGATTAATGAGCAACGCGTAAATTAACAAAATAATTAGCAAAATTTTTAGCTAGACTTATAAATGTTGGAATATTGAGCTAGCATATTTAATTTAGCACATGTTCTGTAATACTAAACTTCAGATATTGCACATAAGCCGTTTAGCCCAGTTGCGAGTCAAAGCCAGTGCCAGAATATATTAAAGGCTAGATAAGCAAGTGCAAGCATTATAAAGCAATATAAAGCGTAGATAAGCCCGAGCAAGCATTTCAAAGCATTTTCAGTACAGTGAGTAACAGTTATTCTTGTTTACATGTTTTATATGAAATTGAGACATAAACTGCTTCTATATGATTTCTTTGGAATTCAATAGACTTTTGTGAGTGAAGGCGAACACTGTGGTACAGGTGATGCCCAGCTTAGTCGAATCTTACATTTGATCTATTAATATGCATATTTATCTGCTATCTGTTTATTGTTCTGCATACTATACAGCAAGCTTTGTTTTAGCGTTTCTTTGTGCATCTCATAAGCATTATATTTAGCAAGCAAGCAATTCTGATGCTCACAACTATCCCTAAGCATTATGCGGGTAGCTAGCCCCGCATCACAGATTGATCATCTGTCAGCTGTAAACCCCTAGTGGTGGCATCTCCTTTCTGCGTGAAATGTCTCAATTGTGCAAGTATTCTTTCTGGGTATTGAGCAAGCAAGCAAGCAAGCAAACATAACAAAGCCTTTATAGGCACTTTCGCCTCATATTTTACATGCATTCATGAATATCTGTTTACTCACTAAGCATTAGCTTACAGTTGCTACTCACAATTTTTACAGGAAAATGTAAAGAGCAAGCTGGACCTTCTGCTTAGGTCTATTTTCTGATCAACCCAGAGGACTTAGCTCACTTTCAGCTTGTGGTATAGCTTTATGATGCCTTGGGTTTCTGGGTAGCTGCTTTTGTGTATGTTGTGATGTTTTAGTAGCTTAGTATTGTAACCTTGTAGCACGTGTAGTGCAAGACTTATTGTAATATTTTATTTAGCTTTATTTAGCTTTATGCAAGTATTATTATTCCTGGGATAAGCAAGCGTGATTAAAGCAAGGATGTTACACTAGTTCTGCCAAAAACCGGGGATACATCAAAAATTTCCCATTCTTTAAGGCATGGTGCCTTAACATACCTTGAAAAATCAAATTTGAAAAATTGAACTATTTGCTTGTTGATAAGCACACTAAGGCAGTGGCAATATTTAAAGAAAATTCAGACCAACCAGTCCGTTTAGGGCTTAAACACTGCTGAATAATATGTACAAGATATTTCCATTTAGGACCAAAATGTGATTTATAGAAGGTAAAAGAATCAGTTGGGCCTCTATACCCGATTTCAAAAAGACCTTCGTGTAAAGCAGTAAGGGAGAGATCAGATATACCTGTGGCATCTTGAAGATGCAGATGTTGACGTATAGTCTCCTCGGTGATGATAATGGGATTACCATCAATGATAGATGTGAAAGAAGTGACTCCATTAATGGTATTCACAGTGGCTGATTTCCAAAACTGCTCTATGTGTGAAACGTATATAGTGGGATTGACAGTTGGAGCATAATAGATATTAGACCCACGTAGAAAATCCATCATGTCATGGAATGGTTGTAGTTCAGTGTGTTTGAGAGAGTAGGGAAGGCAGTTGTGTTCTTTAACAAACTCCATTAGAGATCACAACGACGAGGATTTAGGGTTTTGAACGACTATGTGAGAATCGCACGGAGAGAGAAGATGAAAAGATTGTGGAAGATATTTTTACAACTGGTAGTTGCAATCAAACGAAACTGGGACTTTTAAGGGTTTGGCTTTTCAAAAATATCTAATCCTGCGCACAATCTCATTAGAAATGACTGAAATGCCTTGCACACTTGCCAGACCAAGTGAAACAACTAACAGTTTGAGAAAATGAACTAGCATCTTGAGAATAGTCTCAAGCTGTTAGTTGAAAAATGAACAGCATCTAATGAAGTAGTGTCTCCCCCTTAACTAAGAACATGTAGTAAGTGTTTTTCTCATTTTATAAGGGAGAAATAAATAAAAACAAATTAATCCATATTTACCATGCCAATATTTGATACCAGAAAGGTGAATCTTCCTACATCAAATGGTTTTGTAAATAGATCAGCTAACTGATCATCCGTATGAATTTTGGTAACTTGGATTAATTTCTTCTCATTACAGTCCCTTATAAAATGGAATCTAATGTCTATGTGCTTGGTTTTGGGAAATTTCACTGGATTTTGTACAATGCTGATTGCACTTGAATTGTCAATGTAAATAGGAGTAGATAGAAAGTTTATACCATAGTCTCTCAGTTGGTTCTATATCCACATCACCTGGGAACAGCAGCTGCCAGTTGCAACGTATTCTGCTTCAGTGGATGAGGTAGAAACAGTGGTCTGCTTTTTGCATTGCCAAGAGACTAGTCTTGCTCCTAGATATTGACATCCACCAGTTGTGGATTTCATGTCTATGTTGCAACCTCCATAGTCACTATCAGAGTAGGCTGTTAGTTCAAGAGGAGAATCCTTAGGATACCATAGGCCCAATTTTGGTTGACCTTTGAGATAGCTAAAGATTCTCTTAACAGCAAACAGATGTGAATCTTTTGGAGCACATTGAAACCTGGCACAAACACAAACAGCAAACATTATATAAGGTCTAGAAGATGTTAGATACATTAGTGAACCTATCAAGGATCTGTACAAATGAATATCCACATCCACTCCTTCTTTATCTGCATCAAGCTGTTTATGAGTGTCCATTGGTGTGCCGGCAACCTTGGTGTCCTTGTATCCAAACTTTTCCAGAATGTCATTTACATACTTTGATTGACTTATGAAAAGTCCAGTGGGATTTTGCTTGACCTGCATTCCTAGAAAGAAAGTTAGTTCCCCCACTGAACTCATTTGACTCTTCTTGTGCATCAAAGTCTCAAACTCCTTGCACAAACTGTCATTTGTTGATCCAAAGATGATATCATCAACATAGATCTGAACAAGAAGAATCTCTGATTTGATGGACTCTGTGAATAATGTTTTGCCCAGAGTACCTCTCTTGAATCCATTCTGTAGAAGATATGAAGACAAAGTGTCATATGCTCTCGGCGCTTGGTGGAGTCCATAGAGTGCTTTGTCTAACTTGTAGACTCTGTCCGGATACTTATAGTCTTCAAATCCAGGGGGTTGACACATAAACCTCTTCTTCAATTGTACCATATAAGAATGCAGATTTCACATCCATTTGGTACACTTTGAACCCTTTGAAGCTGGCATATGCTAGGAACAGTCTCATGGCTTCTATCCGTGCTACTGGGGCAAAGACATCGTCATAGTCTATTCCTTCTTCTTGAGTGTATCCTTGAGCTACCAACCGTTCTTTGTTTTTGATCACTACACCTCTCTCATCCTTCTTATTTCTGAACACCTATCTTGTACCAATCTACCAGATTCCATACATTCTAAATCTTGCAGTGCAACAGTTCTTCCTGCATAGCCTTAATCCAAGATGGATCTTTCAGTGCCTCAGATGCCTTCTTTGGCTCTACTTGCGACATGAAGCATGAATGTTTAAAGGCAGCTAGACTGAATTCAGAGATTGCTGATTCAACATCAGTGGTCTCCTTGTGAATCAATGTCCTTGTTTGCACAGGAGTGCGTGGATCTCCCATTATCTGATTAAGAGGGTGATACATGTGGACCCTGAGTGTAGGTTCCCTTTCTGTCTGAAATGAGCTTCCCAGATTTCTATCATCACCTTCTGCACCACTTAATGATTCTGCTTTAGTAACAGTCTGTCACACCCCAATACCCCGGTTGGCAACGAAGTGTGACGTCGCGGAAGCATAACCATAATCATAACGAACGACCACTATATGGACGTTTTCAAAAATACATTGGTTTGACTTCAAATATACATATTGTTTTACATAACCAAAATACAGCGTAAGTAGTTCTTAAAATACCAAGATTTAAATACACAATTTAGTTTATCAAGAAAGATGCAAATAAATCTCCGAGTTTGAAAATGATGCGACTCCAAAATGAACGGAAACCTTGGAATGCTTCCGATAAATGCGCATACCTTAATCACCTGAAAATACATGCTAAAATACGTCAACAAATTGTTGGTGAGCTCATACGTTTACGCGAAAAGACCAGTTGTATGGACATTTTCAGATGAGGTGAATTTATAAAGCATAAATTTACAATAGGTATTACATAAACCATCATGCAACCGAAGCTTAATTAAATGAGTTTGCCCTGTGCAGTATTCCCATACGTAATACCGTGTGTTGAATATATATATATCTATATATATATATATATATATATATGCATCCCGCTGTTAGCCGAGCTGAACTAACCCGAATGGGGGACATCACTCCCGATAGATCTATCCACAATATATTCGCGCTTGCAAATAAATGCACTTAACGGTTCATGATTTGAGGGCTGATGGATCCACACATGTAATACATATAATAAATAAACAGTTTTGATGTCCATATGAAAATAGTGCATGCATTTCCACCCCAATAGATAGTGAAAAATGGGGCTATGAAGACTCACCGCATGTTGATGGCAAAATGATCGTAAAAACGAAAATTTTCGTTGTTGATGAGAGATGACACCGGACGCGTTTAACCGAGTCCTAAATGATATAATGGATTTAATAACTCCCATATATGATAATATGTATGTATAAATGTTGTTATGTTTTAAATCACCCAACATTACAAGTTCATAAATAAAACCCACTTAAACGTCAAGTTTATATATATATAATTTTCCAGCTATTCGAAGGTTTTTCGGCCTACTTTGAGGTTGTTTTTGACCAAGCTCCAAAACGATTTAGGCTTTGGTTTTCTTGGACATTAAACTACTATATACAATGAATTTTTAAAGTCAAGAAAGGCCATTTTTCGAGGTGTTTAGGTTGGGGAAAAAGCTCGTTAAAAACCCTATGTTGGCCATTTTTGAGCTGTCAAACTTTCGGGTTCCCAAATAATATCTGGGGGTTCTAAACCCCATAATAAATTATGAAAACTTGCATATTTTTAGTTAAGACATAGATTTAACTTTTGAGACAAGAATAAACTCATTTTTTTTGGTTATGAACTAGTTATGATTTTCCAAAGTCGATGCAACTTTTCTGCCGAAATTTCGTATTTCATAAACTTGAAATAACTTGTGATTCTTGTTGTTTATTGAAAGAATACTTATATAAAAGTTATAAAACATATATATATCATTTTTTTTTCATAATATTTACACTTTCATGATGTGTTTATATATTTATAAACATATTTGAAGAAAACAACTTAAAAACAAAACTAGTGATTTATAAACTTGATTTTTATGATACTTGTTGTTGTTGGTGATTATATATATTACGCAAGACTTATATAAACATAATTATAAGATGTAATAAGTTATTAATTACTTAATTTGGGGTATTAGAAGAATAAAAATGAGTAGAAGGATTGTTCTTGAACTGGTTGCACCAAAACTCTTTAAATAACTTGAAGAACACCAAAATTTTGAAGTGTTGTGTCTGTGTGTGTGTGCATATGGCCGGTTTTGAGAGGAGAAGAAGGGAGGATTTTTTATCTTGAAAGTGTGGAAATGAAAGATGAAAATGAGGCCTTATTTATATATGGAAAACGTGAATTGAAATGATGAAATGTTGGAGGTTGAGTGCACCTTTTAGCAAAATGATTGTGTTTAAAGTTGATTTTGATGGTGAATGGGTTAAGTAATAAAAAAAAATAAAGTCAACCTCTAGTATGTGTACTAGGAGGCCGGCCATAGGGGTGTATTTCCATGTAGTTAATTTTTTTTTTGTATAAATGTATTTAGAATGTATTCTTGTATTTTCCTTTTCTTGTAAATTCATAAATACTTTTGAATGCATTAGTTTAAGGAATTATTTTAGTCTTGCATAATTAATGTTAAGTACTTGTATTAGTGTATGATTAGTGTCACTAATCATAATTTAATTATGTACTTAGTTTCATTAATCCATCATATCGTAAATCGATCGGATTAATTGATTTGCCGATTCATCGCACCGATGAATTTGATTCTAATTGAGTTGAATTTCTTCATGAACCTTTTTAATCACTTTGATTAATTTCTAATGATCACTGATTAGGTTATAATTGGCTATTAAATACTGATTAGGTCGTAGTTGCTGACCTGGTTTAATGTCGGATGTTACAGTCTCCCCCTGTTAAGGGAATTTCGTCCCGAAATTTTATATTGTTTCCTCAGGGGTATTGTTACTTAAGAATAGGTGAGGGTATCTTTGCTTAAACTGGCCTTTCCATGCCATAGTGAATTGTGGTCCATGTCTAGAATTCCATCTGACCTTAAGGATGGGTATACGACTGTGCTTCAATCCTTTGACTTTATGGTCCATGATTTCTACCGGCTCTTTGATGAAGCGAAGTTTATCAGTTAGTTGAATCTTTTACAACGGGGTAACAAGTGTTTCATCTAACAAACACTTCTTCAGATTTGATACGTGGAAGGTATTGTGCACGCTACTAAGCTCTGGTGGTAGCTCTTAAATGATAAGCTATTAGTCCAATTCTTTTTAAGACTTTGCATTGTCCAATGTAACGAGGATTCAGTTATCCTTGTTTTCCCCAAATCGTATCACGCCCTTCCATGGCGAGACTTTCATCAATACTCGTTCTCCTAATTCGAACTCAATGGATTTTCTCCCTACATCTGCATAACTTACTGACAATCGCAGGCAACTTTTAGTCTGTTCCGTATCTGTACTATCCTTTCGGTAGTTTCGTGAATGATCTTAGCGCCAGTGATTTGGCCATCACCTACTTCTTCCCAATAAATTGGTGATCGACACTTTCGCCCGTAGAAGGCCTCAAACGGAGTAGCTTTAATACTCGAGTGATAGCTATTGTAGTACGATAATTCCACTAACGCAATTGAGTATCCATTACATAGGCTTTTCATGTATGTTCTAGGGTTTGAATCGTTCTTTCATTCTAACCATCGGTCTGAGGGTGATATGTGGTACTCATGTCCAAGTTTCTACCCAAAGCATGCTGTAACGATTTGCCAAAATCTAGATGTGGATCTGCTATCTGTATCTGAATTGATTATAATAGGAACTTCGTGTCCGGAGACAACTTCCTTGAGGTGCGTTTGGAACAGCTTTTTCATCCTGTCGTTCTTTTTGATTGGTAGGAACGCACGGATTTTGTTAGGCGGTCAACTATTACTCAAACGGTTTCTAATGTTTGTTTTAACTTAGGAGCATGTTGGGAATTTGTTGACAGATGTGGCAATGTCATCCTTTATGATAGGCCACTCGTATAGCTCCTTAAGGTCATGATACATTTTATCGGATCCGGGGTGAACGACATATCTTGATTTGTGTCCTTCATCCATAGCCAGCTTTCTTATTTCACCAAAACAGGGTAATCAGACTCTATTCATGAAATATCGATTTTTATTAGTCCTTATCCCAAACTATTTATCCATTCCGTGCAGGGCTTCATTTTTCATATTTTCCTCCTTAACGACTTCTATTTGTGCATCATGAACTAAGGAAGGAAGGTTTGGTTGAATGGTTATAAGCTAGGGCTTGTACTCTTAACGGCTTAGCTCGTTCCTTTCGGCTCTGAGCGTCTGCAACTACATTAGCTTTCCCCGGGTGATAACGAATTTCACAGTTGTAATCACTTATTTCCCCATCCAACGACGCTAACTCATATCCAACACTTCCTGATTCAAGATGTGTTGGAGGCTCTTATGGTCTGCGAATACAATACACTTCATATCATACAACTAATGTCTCCAAGTTTTTAAGGATAAAGACTACTGCTCCAAGATCTAGATCATGTGTTGTGTAATTCACCCCGTGAACCTTAAGTTTTCATGAAGTATAAGCTATGACCTTATCTTTCTACATCAGCCCATTGTGTGAAGTGTCATAGTAATCTAAAAATTTCTCGTTCCTCTTAGGTAGGGACAAAATAAGCGCGTTGGACAGTTTGTGCTTGAATAACTGAAATGATATCTCTTGATCCTCGCCCCAATCATACTTAATGTCTTTTCGGGTCAGTTTTGTTTAGAGATCTGATGATCTTTGGGAAATTTGATAATTGCCTATAGTAAGCGGCAAGCCTTAAGGACTGACATATCTCTATGAGGGTTCTAGGAGTTGACCAAAACCTGATAGCCTCGATCTTTGCGGGGTTGACTTGGTTTCCTTTACAATTGATCACGTAACCGAGGGATTTCACCTCTCTTAACCAAAAGTCAAACTTAGAAATCTTGGCATATAGTTGTTCTTTCTTCAACAACTCTAGAATCAGTCATAAATGTTTGTTCGTGCTCCTCCTTGTTTCGTTAGTAGATTAAGATGTCATTCCTGAATACAATCACGAAGAAGGTTTGCATACCTGATTTATGAGGTCCATGAATACCGTTGGGGCACTAGTTAATCCAAATGGTATTAATAGGAATTTATGATGAGAGTAACGAAATCTAAAGGCTGTTTTTGGAATATCTTTCTTGCGAACTCTAACCTGATGATAACCAGACCTTAGGTCGATCTTCGAATAGAGGCTTAATTCTTGGAGTTTGGTCAAACAAGTCATTGATCCTTGTGAGCGGGTATCGATTCTTTTAGTTTATTTAGCTCTTAGTAATTGATGCACATTCTGAAGGTTCCATCCTTCTTCTTTATGAACAAAACTGGAGCTCCTCCAAGGAGAGTAATTCGGTTTGATAAACCTTTTATCTACGAGCTCCTACAGTTGGTTAGGCGATTCTTACACTATTGATCGGGTTAATCGACATGGTGCTCGAGCCACTGGTACCGCACCTGATACTAGATCGATTTTTGAATTTGACCTGCCTTGATGTTGGGAGTTCAGGTAAGTGTTCTGGAAAAATTTTAGGGTAACCATAAATAATAAGAATATTTTCGAGCCGCTTTTCCTTTGGCTCCCTCTCTGTCAACACTTCAGGGTGCTAATGCTAGGGATGATGCTTACTGTGGTATTTCTTGTTTTGCCTTGGACAGTAACGACCTTCTTATTGGCTAAAAGTATATGAACCGTCTTCTTGTTGCACATTATTACCGCACGATTTTTCGATAGTCAATCCATGCCTATGACCACGTCAAAACTTCCCAGTTTGACGGGCATCAAGTCTGTTTCAAAGAGTTGGCCTACTATGCTTGACTTATATTATTCGTCTTAAGAGACTTACTTTCATCAACCTCAATAGCATAAGTGGCACTTAACGGTGTAAGAATGGAATTTATCTGCTTACTGAACTTAGTGGATATAAAGCTCCTATCAGCACCAGTATCAAATAGTAGAGTTGCATAAGTGGTATCTAATGGGGTAAGAGGATAAGTCTATGCGTTTGAAATTTCTTAGGCAGATTGTCGTAGTACATATCCTCATGCTCCTAGTTAAAGATAAAACATAGTTTTTCATTAAAATGTTGGATACCTAATCTTTGTACATGATATGGTCGGAATTTTCTGATAAATTCTTAAGCCTTACATACCCTAAGATATATCAGATAGTATAGCCTAGAGAAATACTATAAAATTGTAGGAAGGGTACTAAGTATGAGATGCCTTCGGGGTTTCCTCGTACTCCAGAGCGTTAAGTCGTTGGGTTAGTTCTGCACTGCAGGCTTTGTGCTCTGCTAGGCGCTGTCACAATTCATCGATTCCGTCTTGTTGAATCGCCTGGGTATTCTGGTTGGCCTAAGGTTTATTGGTGGTTTGTATTGTCTCCTGCTTAATCCTTGCAGAGATCTCACCGATCTCTTGGTGGATTTTGTCGGAATTGGGGGTCGTGTCAGGCGGCCCTTACCACCAACAGAGGCATCGTTTGTTACGTAGGTTTCTGGGTAAGTGTCGGCACTTGAGAGGAAGATGGTGTTCCGACTTCAAAATGGCTTTGGATCTCCTCCTCGTTTCTCCACTCTTGGAGAGTGTGAGGCTTCCATCCCCACTGTCTTATGTTTGCCCGTCACTACTGCGGTGGGCTTGGTTGATGGGCAGGTACCGGGATAGAATCCCATTATGCCAGTCACACCCTTTTCCTAGGGTTGAACTTCATCAATGGTCCAGTGGGGTGGTCTCTGAATAGGGTGTAGGATGGAATATGTAGTGGTGATGGTGGAGCAATTTGTGCTGCAGGGCCACGGTTTCCCTCCTCTTGTTCTGACGGGTCCTCTACTTCGTCATTGATTCGGTCTGGGTGGGTTCCCGATCCAAAGTACACCTCAGTGTCACCTTGGCTTCCTTGTTCCATGGGTGAGAATTCATCCTCTGAGTCAAATAGGATAATAACCATATTGTTCGACATGTTATTGTCATCAGGGTTCATATATGTGTTTACAGTTCTGGAAGAAAGTTTAGTTTTTGTAACAGTTATAGTCTAGGTACTTATGCAACCTAGTTCACTATAACTATGGCTCTGATACCAATCTGTCACGCCCCGTTACCCCGGTTGGCAACGAAGCGTGACGTCGCGGAAGCGTAACCATAATCACAACGAACGACCACTATATGGACGTTTTCAAAAATACATTGGTTTGACTTCAAATATACATATTGTTTTACATAACCAAAATACAGCGTAAGTAGTTCTTAAAATACCAAGATTTAAATACACAATTTAGTTTATCAAGAAAGATGCAAATAAATCTCCGAGTTTGAAAATGATGCGACTCCAAAATGAACGGAAACCTTGGAATGCTTCCGATAAATGCGCATGCCTTAATCACCTAAAAATACATGCTAAAATACGTCAACAAATTGTTGGTGAGCTCATAGGTTTACGCGAAAATACCAGTTGTATGGACATTATCAGATTAGTTGAATTTATAAAGCATAAATTCCGTGTACGTATTACATAAACCATCATGCAACCGAAGCTTAATTAAATGAGTTTGCCCTGTGCAGTATTCCCATACGTAATACCGTGTGTTGAATATTTATGCATCCCGCTGTTAGCCGAGCTGAACTAACCTGAATGGAGGACATGACTCCCGATAGATCTATCCACAATATATTCGCGCTAGCAAATAAATGCAATTAACGGTTCATGATTTGAGGGCTGATGGATCCAAACATGAAATACATATAAGAAATAAACAGTCTTGATGTCCATATGAAAATAGTGCATGTATTTCCACCCCAATAGATAGTGAAAATAGGGGCTATGAAGACTCACCGCATGTTGATGGCAAAATGATCGTAAAAACAACAATTTTCGTTGTTGATGAGTGATGACACCGGACGCGTTTAACCGAGTCCTAAATGATATAAGGGATTTAATAACTCCAATATATGATAATATGTATGTATAAATGTTGTTATGTTTTAAATCACCCAACATTACAAGTTCATAAATAAAACTCACTTAAAACGTCAAGTTTATATATATATATATAATTTTCCAGCTTTTCGAAGGTTTTTCAGCCAATTTTGAGGCTGTTTTTGACCAAGCTCCAAAACGATTTAGGCTTTGGTTTTCTTGGACATTAAACTAAAATATACAAATAATTTCTAAAGTCATGAACAGCCATTTTTCGAGGTGTTTAGGTTGGGGAAAAAGCTCGTTAAAAACCCTATGTTGGCCATTTTTGAGCTGTCAAACTTTCGGGTTCCCAAATAATATCTGGGGGTTCTAAACCCCATAATAAATTATGAAAACTTCCAGATTTTTAGTTAAGACATAGATCTAACTTTTGAGACAAGAATCAACTCATTTTGTTAGGTTATGAATTAGTTATGATTTCAAAGTCGATGTAACTTTTCTGCCGAAATTTCGTATTTCATAAACTTGAAATAACTTGTGATTCTTGTTGTTTATTGAAAGACTACTTATATAAAAGTTATAAAACATATATATATCACTTGTTTTTCATAATATTTACACTTTCATGATTTGTTTATATATTTATAAACATATTTGAAGAAAACAACTTAAAAACAAAACTAGTGATTTATAAACTTGAGTTTTTATGAAACTTGTTGTTGTTGGTGATTATAGATATTATGCAAGACTTATATAAACATAAGTATAAGATGTAATAAGTAGTAATTACTTACTTTGGGGTATTAGAAGAATAAAAATGAGTAGAAGGATTGTTCTTGAACTAGTTGCACCAAAACTCTTTAAATAACTTGAAGAACACCAAGATGTTGAAGTGTTGTGTGTGTGTGTGTGCATATGGCTGGTTTTGAGAGGAGAAGAAGGGAGGATTTTTGATCTTGAAAGTGTGGAAATGAAAGATGAAAATGAGGTCTTATTTATAGATGGAAAAAGTGAATTGAAATGATGAAATGTTGGAGGTTGAGTGCACCTTTTAGCAAAATGATTGTGTTTAAAGTTGATTTTGATGGTGAATGGGTTAAGTAATAAAAAATAAAGTCAACCTCTAGTGTGTACTAGGAGGCCGGCCATAGGGGTGTATTTCCATGTATTTTACTTTTTTTTGTAAAAATGTATTTAGAATGTATTCTTGTATTTCCCTTTTCTTGTAAATTCATAAATACTTTTGAATGCATTAGTTTAATGAATTGTTTTAGTCTTGCATAATTAATGTTAAGTACTTGTATTAGTGTATGATTAGTGTCACTAATCATAATTTAATTATGTACTTAGTTGCATTAATCCATCATATCGTAAATCGATCGGATTAATTAATTTGCCGATTCATCGCACCGATGAATTTGATTCTAATTGAGTTGAATTTCTTCATGAACCTTGTTATTCACTTTGATTACTTTCTAATGACCATTGATTAGGTTATAATTGGCTATTAAATACTGATTAGGTCGTAGTTGCTAACCTGGTTTAATGTCGGGTGTTACACAGTCTGATCAGGAGATGGGACTGTTTCCCTATTAGTTGGAGCTATTACTTCAAGGCTTGGGATTGGCACTTCAGACTCTGTATGTATGTCTTGTTGGTCAATCAGGACCCTAGGTGGGTCACAGGAGAGAAGTGGTAATACAGTGTACTCATCCCATGTAGAAGAATCTGCAATTGTTGGAAACTTTGTGCCAACAGCTTAAATATTTGTGTTACCAGCATGAGAATTTGTACAGGCAGTTTCAACACAGTTTTCAACAGTTCCTGCAGAATACTCAACGAAGCTCAGAGAATTTGTTAGTGAATCTAAATCAAACAACCAATCAGGACCAGTGCCTTTGACATGTACAGTGTCTTCATTGAACTCAGCATTGGCACTTTCTTCATTGGTTTTAGACACACTGTTATATACCCTATAGGCTTTGCTTTGAGTAGAGTATCCTACAAAGAATCCTTCTTCAGTCTTACTATCAAACTTTCCTAAGTGAGTTTTAGTATGGAGGATAGTGGATGAACAGCCAAAAGGTTTTAGGAAGGCTACTAAGGGAATCCTGTGATGGAATAACTCATAGGGAGTTTTCCCTTGTGACTGAACAACTTGAACCCTTTCAAAAGATAACAGGCTGTATTTACTGCCTCTGCCCAGAAGGTCATTGGTAGTTTGGAATCAGCTAGCATGGTTCTAGCAGCCTCTATTAGAGTTCTATTCTTCCTTTCAGCTACACCAGTTTGTTGTGGTGTTTTAGGTGCACTATATTGCCTTGCAATGCCTTTAGACTCACAGAAACTGTTTAGGATATGATTTTTGAACTCAGTTCCATTGTCTGACCTGATCACCTTAACTTTTAAATTGGATTGGTTTTCAATCTTAAGAATAAAGGATTTGACTAGCTCAGCAGTTTCATCCTTAGTCCTAAGAAAATAAACCCATGTAAACCTGGTGAAATCATCAACAATGACTAAACAGTAAGCTCTTTTATTCGAACTCAAAACAGATGTTGGACCAAAAAGATCCATATGAATAAGATGAAGAGAAGATGAGATTGAATTTACTTCCTTGGCCTTATGAGAAGTTTTGTGTTGCTTGCCTTTGAGACATGCTACACAATGATCATCACAAATGAACTCCTTTTGTGGTAAACCTCTTACCAAGTTCTTTTTGACTAAAACATTCATGGATTTGAAGTTCATGTGACACATCCTTCTGTGCCAAAGAGCAGACTCGTTTGATGATGCTTTGGATATCAAACATCTTAAAGTATTTGATTTGGATAAAAGATCTGTGTCCAAACAGTAGACATTGTCCTTTCTTGGTGTTCTGAGTAAAACAAGATTTTCAGGTATTTCAAAATCTTTTGAGAGGACAATGCACTCAGAGTCTGTGAATAAAACAATATTTTGTTTGTCACAAACTTGAGACACACTTAGTAAATTGTACTTAAGTTGTTCAACATACAAAACATCATTGAATATCATATTGTCTGCTTTGACAGTACCCTTACCTGTTACCTTACCTCCCTTGGAATTTCCACCAAATGCAACAAATCCTCCTTCAAAGCTTTTGAAATTTGACAAGCATTCAGAGTTGCCTATCATGTGCCTAGAGCATCCACTGTCCATATGCCATCTTGTCTTATGTAGTGGAGTAAACCCAAACCAAGTTGGTTTTGGGTTGTCCTTGTGCATTGACGTAACTAAATATCGTTTGTGTCTTTTTAAACTTAGTGAGATCCACTGGTGGATTCTGTGAAAAGTATTTAGTTACGGCATGAGGTATCCAGGTGTTCTTTCCAACTTTTTCTTTAACAGTCTCAGAAGATCCACTACCAGTTCCAGTTTTAGACTGAGCAGTTGAAACTAGGTTCGGAGTGCTAGCAGCTTCAGAATTTGCACAACCAGTTCCAACTTTTGGCTTAACATTTTCAACACTTGCATTAGCAGTTTGATCTGTGTTTATGCCTTTAACACACCACACTTTTTTATGCTTGATTTAGATTTTGCTAAAACTTGTTTTGGTGTATAGGCTGTCTTTTGTTGAATTTTAAGTACCTGTGATCAACTGTCTTCTTTGGAACTAGTGTGATAGGTGTTTGGGCCTTTGAGACTTTTGAGTTTTGAACAATGGCATGTTTTTGAACCACAATCTGTTTGGTAACAGATGGTTTATATAAACAGTTACTGGCCAAATGATTTTTCCTGCCACAGTGGAAACATCTTTTGATTGTTTTGATTGGAGAACCAGTTTTGTGTGACCATAACTGGTTCTTGTTCCTTTGATTTCCCCTCACCTGCTGCTGTGTGGGAAACTTTTGAAAACCATGCTTTTGGCATGTGCATATTGGAACAGTCTTGCCCTTTTTATTTGCTTTGGAAGAAGATGCTATGTTACAGTTAGAAGGTACAGAAACATGTGGAGCATTACTGCATACACTCATCTTCTCTTTTCCTTTCACACTCTTGGTTCTGATAGAACTGAATGTAGAAGGTCCTATAGGTTCACTCATTGTTTTGGAGTTACTCTCAGCTTCCTTACACTCACAGCCTTCATTTGGAATCATTTCTTCTTTAGATTAAGGCTTGTCCTCAAGGATAGAATCTACAGTTTTCATTTTCTCATCTAATGGTTCATTTACAAGCCTATCAGCAACTTCACTCATAGGATGAATGTATTTGTTATTATATGGGGGTGGAGTAGCCTTATATCCTATACCTTCCTTGGGATTGAGTTGAGATTTTACCCTATCTTTAAATTGGACTTCCATTAGGTGTTCTAGCTTTTGATTGGCCAGCTTGAAGCTACCCAAGTCTATATTTATAGATTCTACTTTCTTGTTAGCTTCTAACACCTTCTGTTCAGCCTCATCTAATTTCTTATTTAGGGTCTCTATTTTCTCATTTAGTTCATTTTTCTCCCACTCATGATATGTTCTATCATGTCCCATCTGAATCTCATTATCCTTATAGTCATTGATCTATTTTTCAAGATCCTCTATAGCCTGCATATACTCAAATCTCCTCTCTTCCATCTTAGCTAGAGTTTTGCACATGCTGTCATTATGATCTCTGTACTTTTTAACCATATTTTTTGCATTTTTGAGAGCAGAGTTTAGCATTTACCTCAGATGGTTTATCAGTGGAAGTGACAACTGTAGTTTCTTCCATAAGAGCTTGATTCTGAAACTCCTCTTCTGTCTGGTCACTCCAGTCAAACACATTGTCTTCTTGAGAGACAAGAGCTTGTGAGGATGATGTTTGACTGGTTTGCTGGGGTCTTGGTGGCTGCTGACCTTATGATATGCACTCTCTAGCAAAATGGCCAAGTTTGTGGCATTTGAAGCACTCAACCTTTGATTTGTCAAATGCTAGCTTGCCTTCTGTTCTAGCTTGAAAGTTTGGTCTTCCAGTCCTTTTCAGAAATCTTTTGGCCCTCATAGTAAACATAGCATGTTACCACTTTAAGTCCATCTCTTCTAAATCATCTGGATGAATTTGTTCCAGATCTTCAGCATTAAGAGCAAAAAGTCCATCACATGCAACAAATGCTTCATAATGAACTTCAGAAGAGTTACCATCAGCACCTGAAAAAGCATCACAACAGTTTAGTTTATCAGTTAATGCTGATGAAAGCAGAGCAATCTTTTGATTGTAAGAAAAGGATTTCTTTTTATTTTCAATTTCAGACTCAAACACTCTCAAGCTGTTGTAAAGGTCATCCAACTCTATTTCATCTAGAGTGTCTTTAGTTCTCCATTGAGCATCATAGACTGTCCATTCTTCACCAAGAGATCTGATGAATTTTTTGTTAACTTCATCTTGATCCAGACTGACCTTAGCACTCTCCAATTCACCTATCAGCTTATTAAACCTATCAAAAATTTGAGTAAGGTTTTCATTCTTGCCACCATAAAAGTTTTCATACTGCTGTTTTAAGAGATCCTTTTGATTCCTTTCGGTGCTAGCATTGCCAGTAAATCTTTTCTCTAAAGCAAGCCAAAGAGAATGAGCAGTATAGAACTTTTTAAACTGATGTTGATAAGCCTTAGGAATGGTTATCTGTAAAAGAGTAAGAGCTTTGACTTCATTCATTCTAGCCTTTCTTTCAATCTCAGTTTTTGGAGGTGTTCTTTTAGGTTTGCCTTCAGCATCTAGTTCAGGATCAACTGCAGGAGGATTTTCAATAACTTCCCATAGGGCATAGTCAATAAATTGAATGTGCTGTTATATCCTGAGTTTCCACATCTCGAACTCAGTAGGTTTGAGCATAGGCACTTTGAGTCCTTGCCCAGATCCACTACTGCTATTTTCAAACTCCATTGCAGAAATAACAAAATTTTAAACAAAGAAAGTTTCTGACTTTGAAAACAAAGAAAAACAAATAAAACCTGGCTCTGATACCACTTGTCAGGATCAAAATCACCTAAGATTAACTAGTTTCAATAAATCAGAGTTTAAACCAATAACCTTGTTTTGAATCAAAGTCCAATTAAGAAGTTTGCGGAATAACACTTAACTGTTTTAAGAAAAACTTTCAGAACAATAAAGAAAAGATATTCAATATAAATATAACCAATATCAAAACCTTTATATTGCCAAAATCTCTGATTACAATCACCTCTAATCTGTTTGATTAGACGAAGAACACTTAATTGTTCTTAGGGTTTTACAACCTTAGAGGCTTGAGAAACTTATCAGAAAGCAATTACAATGAAGCACCACGATTACAAAACTTGCACAAACACACACTTACAATAGAAAGACCTAGTCTATCTATATATATATAGCCTTCTGATTTGTTTCCTTGACGAACTCTGATTTCTCTGGTAGTAGATATGCTTGGAAGATCTTCAAATCTTGAAATATATATATCACTTCCTGATTTCAGCACTTTCTGTTATCAATCTGTTGAGAGCTTGAAGTTGTAACTTTGGCAGCTTGAACTTTTGAACTAGCAGCTCGAGTTTGTTGAACTGGCAGCTCGAACTTTGTAATTACACAGAAATACTACTAACAAGTTGAGAAATCTAACTAACAGCTTGACATACTTAGATTATTTCCCAACAACTATCAAACTTGATCAAGTTTACCATGTTGATAAACTTGATCACAATCTCATTAGTGTATCTCAAATCTGTGATAAAAAGAACTCAGTAATTTTCACTGATACTGAGGTGTTAGTGCTTAAACCGGGATTTAAAGTACCTGAAGAGTGGATATTGATGAGAGCCCGGAGGAAGAATGATTTGTACATGCTGGACAAGAATAAATCGGATTCATCGATGGGACCAATATGTCTTCTATCCAAAGCTTCAGAGATAGAATCCATTCTATGGCACAGACGCATGGCACACTTGCACCTGAGGAAAATGAACTACATCACTAAACATGGTCAGGTGCAAGGTGTCCCACTAAAGAGTTTTCAGTTTAACGACAAGTGTGTACCATGCAAGAAAGGCAAACAACACAAGAAGTCACACAAGTCTAAGACTCAGAACTCGATAGCTTCCACTTTCGATTTGTTGCATATGGATCTATTCGGACCTATCAACAAAAGGATTACAGGTGGTAGTTGGTACTGTTTAGTTATCACTGATGATTACTCACGTTTTTCATGGGTTTTCTTTTTAGGTACGAAGGACGAAACAGCTGGAAAGTTTATTGGGTTCTTAGACCAAGTCGAAAACTCATACGGGACGAGGGTAAAACGTATCAGGAGTGACAATGGAACAGAGTTTAAAAACACAGTAATTGGTGTATATTGTCTATCTAAAGGTATAGTGCATCAATTTAGTGTACCATATGAGCCACAACAAAATGGGGTGGCAGAACGGAAAAACAGGACTTTGATTGAGGCAGCAAGGACCATGCTCTCGGATTCAAAGTTTCCTACCATGTTTTGGGGGGAGGCAGTGAATACCGCATGTCACGTTTTAAACCGGGTCCTTACTGTCAAATCACTGAACAAAACCTGTTATGAAGTTCTAAATAAAAGACCACCAAATTTAACAGGCTTTGAACCGTTTGGGGTACCGAGTACTTTATTAAAAACAAAACATCAACCTAAGTTTGGTGAAAAGGCTGACGAAGGATATTTCCTAGGTTATGTGCCTAACTCACCAAACAAAAGGGTTTTTAACAAAACAAACGGTACAGTAGAAATTGTGTTTAACATTGATGTTACAAGTTATTCACATGAACCCCAAACAGCTCCTGAGTGGTTATTTGATTATGACTTACTGTTTGAATCATTTAACATACCAGTTAGGGGAAATGCAGGTACATTGGAGGATGAATTCTCGTCATTAAACTTGAATGACAACAATCAAGGTTTTCCAAAGACAAGCATTCCATCAACTTCTGAGCCTACAACGACAGAAGATGGATCTCCAACAGAGAATGAACCTGAGTTACCTACAAACGAGAATCAGGATAGTACTTCTAATTCCGAAGACAGTGATCATGAGGAAGAAAATGTACCATCTGAGGTCGTTCCCCCGTTAGGTGAAATAGGATCAAACTTAGGAGATAATCTTAGGGTCGATGAGATTGAGACATCGAGGATAAACAAGGATCATCCGATTGAGAGTATCATAGGAAATCCGCATACGGGTGTGAAAACTAGGAGTAGTGTGAGTAATAACACGGTACTGTTATCGATGATTAATGACTCAGAGGCCTTTCACACTTGTCTTTATTCGTGTGTCATCTCACAAGTAGAGCCGAAGAATGTGCAAATGGCACTGAAAGATAACTCTTGGGTTGAAGCTATGCAAGAAGACATGTCACAATTCAGAAAGCTTGAAGTGTGGGAGTTAGTACCGCTACCTCGAGGAGAAGTTGCTATAGGAACCAAATGGGTTTTTAAGTGCAAAAGAGATGATCGGGGTATTGTTACTCGCAACAAGGCAAGACTTGTAGTAAAGGGATTCAACCAAGAAAAGGGAATCGATTACAACGAGGTGTTTGCACCAGTGGCAAGGCTCGAGGCAATTCGTTTGTTTCTGGCCTTCGCGTCCTTCAGATGATTTAAAGTCTATCAGTTAGATGTAAAGAGTGCATTCATGTACGGCAAGGTGAAGGAACTGGTGTACGTCGAACAACCGCCCGGGTATACTGATCCAAAGTATCCCGACAGAGTGTATCGTCTCGATAAGGCTCTTTATGGATTACATCAGGCACCAAGGGCATGGTATGAGACGCTGTCAACTCATCTTTTGGACAACGGGTTTGAAAGAGGGAGAATTGATAGTACATTATTCGTGAAGAGAAAGGGAGAAGATTTTATCTTGGTATAAGTGTACGTTGATGACATCATTCTCGGGTCTTCAAACGAACAGATGTGCAAAGATTTTGAGAAGGTTATGAACTCAAAGTTTGAGATGAGTGCTATGGGAGAGCTGAACTTCTTTCTGGGTTTGCAAGTTGAACAGACGAAGGAGGGCATGTTTATCCATCAGACGAAGTATGTCTACGATATTCTGGAGCGCTTCAGGATGGAAGGAACAAAGCTGACTGCTCATTTTAGTACTCTGATTCAAGTGAATCACAATCTCGGACCGGGTACAGAAAGTGATAATGATGTGGATCCGACTCTATATCGGGCCATGATCGGGTCACTTATGTATTTAACTGCTTCTAGACCTGACATAATGTTTGTTGTGTGTATTTGTGCTAGGTTTCAAGCTAATCCAAAAGAAATGCATATGAAAGTCGTGAAGCGGATTCTGAGATACCTCAAGTCGAAACCGAAGTTGGGACTTTGGTATCATGCTGATGGTGATCTGGAATTGGAAGCATACACGGATTCAGATTATGGAGGTTGCAGCTTGAACCGGAAGTCAACAACTGGAGGTTGTCAGTTCCTTGGAGGGAGGCTCGTATCCTGGCAATGCAAAAAACAGACTTCGGTAGTCGTGTCAATGTGCGAGGCCGAATATGTAGCTGCTGGTAGTTGCTGTTCACAGGTTTTGTGGATACAACAACAATTGCGGGATTACGGTTTGACTTACACTCATACCCCTATTAGGATAGATTATCAGTCTACAATTGCTGTAACTAATAATCCAGTTAAACACAGTAAAACGAAGCACATAGACATAAGACATCATTTTATACGTGATTGTGCTGAAAAGAACTTAATTAAACTGGTAAAAGTGGCAACGGAAGATAATAATGCAGATTTATTCACCAAAGCTTTTGATAAATCACGCTTTGAGTTGTTAGTTCAACTAAATGGTATCCGTAATCCAGAGTAACTTGACCTTAGTATATTTTTCTTTTTTTTACAGTAAGTTAGTGTTTAAGTAGAATTTATTTCCTTTTATAGTTAGTTAGTAGGATAGTTTATTAGCTTATCTTATATATGAAAAACAAAAGGAAAAAAAAGAGAGAAAACTAAACATTTCAAAAAATAAAAAAGAGAATATTGAAAAATGAGTTAAGGTCTTAGGGACATAGGTTCAAAGTGATGAAAATTAGCACAGTCGAAACAATCTCTAAGTGTTAAGCTTTCACACATAATGCACCTTAAATTCTAAGTGATATACACTTTCCTGTTTGATGTGTTGGTAGGCATAATGCACAAAGGAAATCTCAAAAGCTAATAAAATAATCAAGAAAAAGTCATATGTGTAACTAACCTAGATGTATGACCAATTGGTCTTAATTTCTATGTTAGAGACATACAGACAATGATTCTAAATGAGGTATGCAAATTTTCTGGGGGGATGTATAGCAATATCAAAATACATCTTAAAGAAAAGAAAAGAAATTTTTTTGAAAAGAATAGGGAGTCAAAACAAGTCGCTTTGTTGTACGTAAGTACAGACCTGTCACCTCTGTTTTGACTCAAGTTAGCAAAGTAAGTCGCTTTGTTGTACGTAAGTACAGACCTGTCACCGCTGTCTTGCTAACTTAAAAGGAACTCTAGGACAAACTAAGACACTCTGTTGTATGTAAATACAGAACTGTGTCCGACGTTTGCCTTTTAAAGAAAATTTGCAATACCGAAAAGTTATAATCATTGTGTGTCTGCCTTGATCATAGTAGTATATCTAAGTATGGGACACGTAAGGTAGTTTCTTGATAAATAAAAAAGGCCAAGGGATATTCCGAAGTGTAAAATGTTTAAAGGGAAAATCATACCGAAAATCGACTTGGAATGTATATCACGACAAACAATCAAAGGAATCAAAAATTCCTAAGTGTGAAAGTGTAATATTGAAAGTGCGTTGGACATCGCTATCTGATTGAACCATCTTTGACTTTCTCGCAAAAATATTCTGTTAGTATAGGTTGTAAAGCTTAAAAGTATTTTTGAGTAGTTTAAGTTTAAGTTTCATTCAAATTTTATTTTATTTTATTTTATTTTATTTTATTTTATTCTAAGTAGGAAAAAGGTCAAAGTTACTAGGATGCATTTTTGGTTGAATAAACAAATATTGTGTGAAAGTCTGTTTCTTAGTGTGAATGGTTTTGCAAGGTTTGTAAAATTCCGTTACACGAAAAAGTTGAATTTTATTCAAGTATTTTCAAAATTTTCTCTTAAGTTTGAAATTCAGACAAATTCGAACTGAGCTTCGAATTTGTCAGGAAGATCGAACTTATGCTAAGTTCGAAGGTAGTTTGTATAAATAGGTCAACAGTACTTCATTTAAGGCACCTACCCTCGAATTTCTCTTCTCGAACTTGTCACTGCGGCGATCTCGAACTTGTCTTCGAATTTACCGAATCTCGAATTTCCCCCTATTCCTCGAAGTTTTGCTTTCATTTCTCGAACATACAACTATACTTAGGTATAGTAACCATCTTTATACAAAGTATGTGTAGTTTAGGACTTTATTGAAGTAAAAATTGACTTTATTTGATGTTTTTGAGTGTTGAAACTAGGTGGTTTGAAATCACGAGTTTTGACTGATAAATGTTCAAATAAATCATAAATAACTTCGATTAGGACCCAAAAGGACTAGATTATACTGTTGATTAAGTCAAATGGGGTTAAAATCTTGGTTTTTAGCTTGAAAGTGACCAACTTCGAACTAGTTCTTCAGGTTCGAACTTGTCAGAAAGTTCGAACTTGTTGAAATATCTACAAGTTCGAAGTCAATCAAGTTCGAACATATTCCTCGAATTTATTTAAATTCGAATGTTTTTAAAAAAAATTGAACTTGTATAAGTTCGAATGTGTTGGACTTCGAACTTATGCAAGTTCAAAGTTATACAAATTTGAAATAAACAAGTTTCATTTTATTTTTAATTACTGATTTTGGTTGTTGATTTTGTGTGCAGATATGGGTGAGTGTGCTTTTTATAATAAGCACAATATGGTCATGGCAGTGGATCTCCAACTGCCAGAAGCACAACCATATCGTCAGATGATTCAATTCCTGACCCAATCTCGCGTGTCATATGCACTGATATACAATCTTCAAATTACATTGGCGTATGTAAGACAGTTCTGGGAGCATCTGCAGGTAGATTGCTCGGTTACGCCTACAGTTCTAAGAACAAGAGTCGGTGGACAGCCAATAGCATTCTCGGCTGATATGTTAAGGAAGATCCTACAGTTGGGATCTGAGGAATAAGAGGCAGGGCCGATAGATTTTCCATTACCTATCAGGCAAATTTTTGAGAATGGGGTACGCCCAAGACATAACGAAGGCCTCATATGTTAAGAGCGGGCTGATTGGACAATGGAGGTATCTTATCCATGTTATTATGGTATGTTTTGCGCCAAAGAAGATGGGGTTTGACACTATGGTGTCCAAACTGCAATCGGCGTTGATTGCGTTGGTATATAATAAGCAATTCAGTTTTTCCGAGATCTTTTTCGGGGAGTTTGTGCACCAGATCACAGCTCCAGTCAGGGAAAGATTTTTGATGTACCCTCGTTTTGCTATGATGATCATTCGCCCCTTTTTGCCCAATTTGCCACCACTTCTTGATCAAAGTGGCATGGCCTTAATCGATAAGAGGATTTTTGTTGACTGCCAGACCCACAATGCGAGAAGGGCTGAGCAGGTCAGGCCCCAAGTAGCACCATTGTTTGGGCAGTTATTGATCCTGATTTTGTAGCCACAGAGGGTGAAAATTGGATAGATGAAGCCCCGCAGCAGCAACAATAGCAGCAACCGCAACAGCAACAGCTACAACCACCGCGACAGCAGCAGCAACGTCGCAGAGCACCGGCAAGTCAAACTCCGGTTGCCAGAACCTCCTCTCGTCAACAACCAGCCACCACAGATGCTGGACCATCAATAGAAGGTGTCGGCCCATCGAGTTTGGCCCCCCAATATGATCAGAGGGCGCAAACTCTGGAAGAGATATGGGAGCAGGGGACAGCCGCGGAGGAAAATAACGCTGAACAACTGGTTCAGGATGTTTTAGAGCCTCCAGCTGATTTGCAAGATATTTTTAGACAAATTGATGAATACTAGCCATCTGATGCTGAGTTTATGGACACTGAGGTCCAGGAAGAAGAAGAAGGTGCACGTACAAGGGAACAGACTCCGGCTGAAGGTCACATTGAGATAGCCTCTGAGTCTAGTTCTGAAGCTGAAGCTAAGGATCCAGATTTCACAATTGGAAGATACGGATCAAGGTTGGTTGTAAACAGAAGGAGCTCAACAAGACCGGCTCTAATTGATGAAGAGACTGAAGAATCCGAATATGAAGAAGAAGAGGAAGTTTCACTCGTTCCTAGGCATAGGGCGAGGAGGCATATATTTATGCAGAGAGCTCCATCCACTTCAGCTACTCAAACTGTGTTACCGGCTGCTCCATCAACTTCTACCACCACTCCATCAACATCCGCCTCCATTCCATCAACTTCGACTTCGCTCACAGACAATCAGCGGTTCACTGAGTTAAAAGCAAAAGTGGACTTCCAAACAGTCCAGATTTACCAACTTTCAACAACTGTGAAAGAGTTACAGCAGCATAATGCTCGACTTGATCAAGAAAATGTCGAGTTAAGGACAACTGTGGCTGTAACATCCGGCACTAAACCAGGTTAGCAACTATGACCTAATCAGTGTTTATTAGCAATTTATAACCTAATCAATGGTCATTAACAAGGCTCATGAAGAAATTCAACTCAATTAGAATCAAATTCATCGGTGCGATGAATCGGGAAATCAATTAATCCGATCGATTTACGATATGAAGGATTAATTCAACTAAGTAAATAATTAAATTATGATTAGTGACACTAGTCATACACTAATACAATTACTTACCATTAATTATGCAACTATAAAACAATTCATTAAAACAATGCATCCAAAAGTATTTATGAAGTTACATAAAAAGGGAAATACAAGAATACATTCTAAATACATTTATACAAAAAAAAAAGTAAAATACATGGAAATACCATGTATATGGCCGGCCCCTAGGTTGTACAACTTAGGGTTGACTTCAAATATTTTATTAAAACCATTCTACTTTAAACACCATCATTTTGTTTAAAAGTGCACACAACCTTTATCTCTCATGCTTTTCATAATTGCAAGACCTTTTCATTCTCTATAAATAGAGAGCTATTTTCATTCATTTGATTCACACCAAAACCTCCTCTTTTCTCTCTTCATATCCGGCCACACACACTCACACATACTACACACAATTTTCTTTCAAGTGTTCTTCATTTTGTGCAAGTGTTCTTGGTGAAATCCTTCAAGATCCAACCTTCTTCACACTTGTATTCTTATATTTCATCAAAGTAAGTAAATACTAACTTATTTGATCTTATATTTATGTTTATATAAGTCTTGCATAATATATATAATCACCAACAACAACAAGTTTTATAAAAACTCAAGTTTATAAATCACTAGTTTTGTTTTTAAGTTGTTTTCTTCAAATGTGTGTATAAATATATAAACACATCACATAAGTGTAAATATTATGAAAACAAGTGATATATATGTGTTTTATAACTTTTATACAAGCAGTCTTTGAATAAACAACAAGAATCACTAGTTATTTCAAGTTTATAAACTACGGATTTTCGGCAGAAAATTTACATCGACTTTGAAAATTCATAACTAACTAATAACTTAACGAAATGAGTTGATTCTTGTCCCAAAAGTTAGATCTATGTCTTAACTATAAATCTGAAAGTTTTCATAATTTATTTTGGAGTTTAAGACCCCCAGAATTTATTTGGGAAACCGAAAGTTTGACAGCTCAAAAATGGTCAATATAGGGTTTTCAACAAGCTTTTTCCCCAACCTAAACATCTCGAAAAATTGCCGTTCTTGACTTTAAAAATTCTTTGTATATAGTAGTTTAATGTCCAAGAAAACCAAAGCCTAAATCGTTTTGGAGCTTGGTCAAAAACATCCTCAAAGTAGACCGAAAAACCTTCGAAAAGCTAGAAAATTATATATATAAACTTGACGTTTTAAGTGGGTTTTATTTATAAACTTGTAATGTTGGGTGATTTAAAACATAACAACATTTATACATACATATTATCATATATGGGAGTTATTAAATCCCTTATATCATTTAGGACTCGGTTAAACGTGTCCGGTGTCATCACTCATCAACAACGAAAATTGTCGTTTTTACGATCATTTTGCCATCAACATGCGGTGAGTCTTCATAGCCCCTATTTTCACTATCTATTGGGGTGGAAATACATGCACTGTTTTCATATGGACATCAAAACTGTTTATTTCTTATATGTATTACATGTTTGGATCCATCAGCCCTCAAATCATGAACCGTTAATTGCATTTATTTGTAAGCGCGAATATATTATGGATAGATCTATCGGGAGTCATGTCCCCCATTCGGGTTAGTTCGGCTCGGCTAACAGCGGGTGCATGTATATTCAACACACGGTATTACGTATGGGAATACTGCACAGGGCAAACTCATTTAATTAAGCTTCGGTTGCACGATGGTTTATGTAATACATACACGGAATTTATGCTTTATAAATTCAACTCATCTAATAATGTCCATACAACTGGTCTTTTCGCGTAAACCTATGAGCTCACCAACAATTTGTTGACGTATTTTAGCATGTATTTTCGGGTGATTAAGGCATGCGCATTTATCGGAAGCATTCCAAGGCTTCCGTTCATTTTGGAGTCGCATCATTTTCAAACTCGGAGAATTATTTGCATCTTTCCTGATAAACTAAATTGTGTATTTAAATATGGTATTTTAAGAACTACTTATGCTGTATTTTGGTTATGTAAAACAATATTTATATTTGAAGTTAAATCAATGTATTTTTGAAAAACTTCCATATAGTGGTCGTTCGTTATGATTATGGTTACGTTTCTGCGACGTCACGCTTCATTGCCAACCGGGGTACGGGTGTGACAGTGGCTGATCAACAATCTGAGCTGAGAACGATGAAAACTCTCCTTGAGCAATTATTGAAAGATCTGCGAGCTCAGGGGGAGAGTAGCTGCAAGGAAGACGAGTTGAGAGTAAAGAGAGATGATGACGAAGGCAATGATCCAAATGCCCAAAGAGAAGGTGAGCTAGCAGATCTTTCCCAAAAGACTGCTCAGCAAGCACTCATTCAGGGGAAGTCTAGTCATTTAAGTATGGGAGAAGGAGGTGAAGGTGAAGCTTCAAAGATTGTTGAACATGAAATGATTGAAGCCTTGATGGATCTTGATGATGAAGACGAGTTTGATTTTGATCAAGATAATTTTTGGAAGAAGGGGAATTTATTCCAGAAGACGTTGTGGATTGGAAGTCAGATGATGAGGTTGTTGAAGATGAGGAGGACGATAAACTGGAAGATAAACTGACTCACCCAGCATCTACTTCTCAACAGTACACAAAGATGCCTATGAGTGCACAATCAGCTGAAACTCATCTGAATCTTTTGGCTTCGTTTGTTGCAGCATATGGAAATTGTGTACAAGGAAAAATTAACGATCCTGTATTATGGGAAGAGGACTACCACCAGGTGGATCTGGATGACTTGGAGGAAATGGACCTTCAATGGAAACTGGCCATGGTGACTCAGAGGGTCAAAAGATTCATGAAACGAACAGGCAGAAATCTGAATGTAGGCAACAGTAAAATTGGGTTCGACAAATCCAAGGTTAAGTGTTATAACTGTCAGGGATTAGGACAATTAGCACGAGAATGTCAACGACCTAAAGTTGAAAACTATCAGAATCAATCTTAGGGAAGATATCAGTCTGGTAGTTCGGGTAATCAAGCAAACATCGCTGGTCTGTTAACAAACGTATCCTCAGACAAATAGCTTGATGGGACTTACGATTGGAGTTCTCCTCCTGAGTCGAACGCTAGAGCCTTCATGGCTGAAGTGACAGAGACTGGGGATGACGGACCAGAGGAAGTAACAGAGGACAATGAACAGAGTGATACAAGTCCTGTGTTGGTGGAGAAGTCAGCCAATCAGACCATTCTGGAGTTTGCCGCACAGATGGCTAACGTGGAATCGAATCATAAACGGGTAATTCTGAACTTTTCTACATTCTGTGATTTATGTGCTACTTCCAATGATAGATTAAACTTAGTTCTAGAAACACATAACAATCTAAGTGCTCAAATAGAATCCTTAAAATCAGATAATGCTAGTCTCCTAGATATTAAAGAAGATCTTAGGAATAAGCTAAAAGCAGATGCTCAAGATGTTATAGTTCTAAAGGACAAATTAAGTGAACAATGTGTCAGGATAGAACTTATGTATGAGCATGTTGAGGCTTTAACCTAAGAACTTACGATTAAAGAGGTCGAGCTAGCTGAATCAAGAGTTAAAGTTGCAGAGGTAAATAATAAGTTAGAAAAGTTTAGGAACTCTTCACTAAATCCAGGGAAAATCTTAGATGCTCAGCGTCAGTCTAAGAAACCAATAGGTTTAGGTTATAGAGAGAGTCCTCCACCTTTCAACGACAACTATGTGCCTCAATCACAGGATAAAAGTGATAGACCAGTCGAGTCAGAGGTAGCAGCTGACACAGTTCCTGAATCTGATAAGGATAAATCAACTAAGGTGACAAATAATAACGCCACGATTAACGCCATGCACATGCTTTTAATTGTGGGGATCAACCACATACTGGTCTAGCTACCAGTAAGACAACGTGGGCGAACATCATAGTAGACTTAATCATGGACTGGCATAGACTTACTCAGACTTGAATTATGCAGAAGCATATGAAAGCTCTTACAAGAAGGCAAATGACTGAACGCATACAAAGTAATGAATCAAGATAGCAACAACAATATATAAATCAAATGTTGACGTAAATTGTAAAGACATGTATGCAAGATGATATATTAAAAGCTATCCTGATCCACTGAGCATCACCGTACCAAGGTGTGCACATGTATCATTCCAGCTGATCATAAAGACTTTCAAATAAAGTTAGAACAACAATCGTCTCACAGAAAGACAAGCATGTATACAGTTATATCTATAACTCACAGTTACTGGTTTTGATGCATGGCTGTTGACTTTGACTTTTGCAAGTGGATTATATCCACCACCTAGGTTATCTCAGGATTTAGCATTTGCCTTTACAGACTTTAGCTTTGACTTTACTGACTTTGGCTCGGACTTGCTTCTCTGACTTTGACTTGGCTTTATTGACTTGGCTTGACTTTACAGACTTTAGCTTGACTTTTCTGGCATGGCTTTACATACTTTTGACTTTATAACATAGTTCAGATTTAGATGAACCTGTTAATCGTATGGCAATCAAATTTACAAAAACCTTTTTGACATTTACACAATACAATTTGTGTATTTCAGTTGGATTCTGGAACTTTTTGTAGCTTATGCATAGACTTATACATTTATTAACTTATCATGTCATCTCAGACTGTGTTGAATTCATAATTAGGCTCATGACTTAGCCTTGAAGTGATTTAAATGAGTTTACAAGCTTTTATGCATTTCATGGACAAATGTGACTTATTTAGTCATTCATTGGCTTTATTTGTACTGTGATCCCATATGAATGCATGTAATGTCACGTTATGAACAATCAACTAATATCAATATTCTTTCAGTCGAAGGTTCAAACATTCAACTAGTGATTATTTATGAGATCTTAATGTATAAATAAAGGTATGTCTATACCACTCTTGCTTTCATGTTAATAGAAATTTGCCAAGTGTTGGTAAATTTGAGCCATACATAAGGCCCCTTTATAACATATTAATTTTAGAAAATTATTGCAACTAATCACACTTGTATATATTGATTATATGTATTTGTTTTTGTTTAAAGCTATTGTGTTGCTTCATATAAAGGAAGCTATGTATTAATCAAATCTATTTCTTATTAATGGATCATACACACATAATGTCCATATAAGTTAATAAGATGCAGATACTATTAGACTTATTGTTGCTGCTGTCTAAAATCACACTGAACACACACATATGTTGCACATATATATATATATATATATATATATATATATATATATATATATATATATATATATATATATATATATATATAGAATATGGTTCGTATGAGTACCTAAAAAATGCAGAGAACCGTGAGTACCTGTGAACACACGGATTTCAGATGTGAACTTGCTCCGAAAATTTATTATTTTTTTGAACTTTTTTCATATTCATTTAGATACAAATAATATAAGGTTATTCGTAAAAAATTATATACATTTACACTCTGTATCATCTTAAAAGTCATGTGAACGTGAAAAAATTCATGTGAACTTGCTTAGTTGTGAACACACGTTCACAACAGTGCAGTTCATGTGAACACACACGTTTCACATAGTTCTAGTGTGTGTTTAGGTGTGATTTTTTGCAAGTAGTCTTATATTATTAATTTAAACATGATTATGAAAAAAAATTTCAAAAAAAATGATTTTAAGCGAGGTACCTCCGGTACTCCGCAAAACTAGTGGTACTCATTTGAACCCAAATCTATATATATATATATATATATATATATATATATATATATATATATATATATATATATATATATATATATATATATATATATATATATATATATATATATGTTAGGTGTACTCTTGTTTTTTGCTTCTGTTTTTTATACTTCTATTCTCAATTGACATCATAATTTACTCATCTTTTGGGGTTGATAACTTGATCTATACATCCGAGATCTATCTAAAACGGGAAGGAAATTAATTCTGCAATTATATCTATATTGGTGTTGTCATATTCACACACAACTGCGTATATTAGATTATAATTATAAGGGATGCAGCCACATTTACAGCACACACGAAGTAAAAGGCTGATATGACTTAATATTTGTTGTTGTGGACAGTTGTTGTCCCATACACAAATACACATAAGAAACTTGTCTTTACTTAATTTATTAGGTGTTGTAGATTGCTACTTGCTGGACACACCCAAATGCATAAATCCGAGATTCACAAGGATGTGAAATCTCGGTTCTTTCCTCAATAATAAAACACTTAATATATATGCAATAAAGAGGAAATAACAGGCTGTTGTTTTGTTTTAATTTACAGCGCGCACACACACACACACACATTTACTTTCTTTTACACACACTGCACACACATATACTATAGTTATGAAACCAAGAGAAAAGGAAAGGATTGCTTTTGCTTTTTGATTATAAATCGACACACACCTGCATGCATAAAGTACCGAAACACACACACACAGATATATATATATATATATATATATATATATATATATATATACACGCATATCGGTGATGTCTCTGTTTTTACTTTCTCTGCACATAACACACATACATATATATATATATATATATATATATATATATATATATATATATATATATCCGAGATCCCAAGTATGACAAGGAAAGGAAATTGGTTGATGCTCCCTTCTATTTGAATAGTAGACATCGACACACACATACACTTTTCAGTAAATAAAATGAACTAAAAAGGGAAGGAAAAGCAGCTGCCTTTTCTGTTTTTGACAGCCACACATCCGAGAATTATCAATAAATGAAAAGGTTGTTTAGTCTAGTCACTATACATCGACACACGCATACTCAATGGTACTGATTTGCACATACTTATGTTGATGTACGATTTCTGTTTGCATTTATGCATCAACGCACAAATACAAAATGGGTAAAAGGGGTTGCTGGACAGTTCTCGGTTCACACACACATATCTGATATTACTACAACAATAACCAAGATTGGCGGCAGCCACAATATCCGAGATTACAAAAAAAAAAAAAAAAGAAGAAGAAGAAGAAAGTGTAGTTCTGTTTTAGATTTATTCTCCAGCAGCAGTTAAAAGGATTTAAGGATTTATTCTTGTTTGTTTTTGAAGTATAAACACACATAATTGCAAATAACAAAGGCCGAAGGCCTTTTGGCCATTCTTGGCCATCAAAATCAACTAAACAGTAAGAAGAAATCCTGAACAACAATTTGATCTTCAAATTAAACATTTAGAATGCTAGAATCATTAAATTGATACATAATAAGGACATCCATGTATTTTAAGTTTAGTATGCAACTCTAAATGATGACCAACTTTGAAAATGAAGAGATATGAACACACACATTCACAGTACAGGAACCGTAGCTTCCCATACATACACACCAAAAACAATTAAATGATGCCATTACCTTAAATCTTGTTGTTGTTTGTTTGCTTTGATGCTTCTTGACTTGAATTGATTTTTTTTTTTATTTGCTCTCAATTTTGTGAATTTCTTTGATGAATTTGATGAGAAGGAGAAACCATAGGTTAGAGATGAAATGAAGAGAGTTTGGTGAAAATGATCAGATTAACACATTTTAAGCATTTATTTGTTTAAAAGTTTCTTATTTCACACTTTAACCCCATAATTTACTTTTCTTTTCTTTCATTACTTTTATATTAATTAGCATTACAAGTACATAATTATTGATATAATTAAAACTTAGGACTTAGTTGTAACTTTCATTAATTTAATAAAGAAAATACATAACTAATAAATATCATTAAAATTACATGTAACATATCAATTCACTCTAAACTTGTTAATTATTTCTAATCATGTTTATCGTTGCTAATTGACATTAATTTAAAGTTCAGGTTGTTACAGAATGGGCTCCACCACGCATAACTTCGTCCTCGAAGTTGTCTATGTTCAGATCGATGTTACTTAGGAATTACAAATTAGCTATGAATTCTCATAATCTGACATAAACTTTCTGGTGTTTAATGAATGAGCACCATCTGTTTTCTCAACCTATAACTTCTTTGGCTTTTATAACTAGTGCATTCACGGGCCATTTCAATCTTATTTGTTAACTTATGCAATCACATAAGAGATTTTAGGATTTCTTCTTATTACTTATACTTTTCTGTGATGATTGATGCTTTTAGATTCAGTCTGACTTTCAATTGACATGGATATCAATTTGATATATTAAGATAGGTTTTTATCTTTTCTTTTGATCTTGAACTATCTGTAGTGCTTTTCAAATCTGAATCAGTACTTATTAGACAATTTTCATTAATTGATGATGTTATTATCATCAATCGCTTAGCAGACTTTGAATCACATTGACTCTTGTCAAGACTTTGAAATGACTTTTCGTTTTTAAATCCCTGAGTCCAGGGTTACTTTATTTGCTTCATCAATGACTTTTATTGACAAGTCAATGTAATAAGAATATCATATATACATGTGTATAGACTTCTAATTGACTTTCAGCGGTTATTCAAGACCAATCGCTTAATTCTTAGATTAATCTCTCTTATTTCTTGTATGACTCTAGTTTTGTGCCACTGACTTCTTTGATTTCTATTCAAGCTGACACTAGGTGCTTAACAATTGATACAAAGGCCATCTTCTCATTTAATTTATTGGGTCAACAACTTCCACCTTAGCCTCATTAAGAGACATGTTGTAATCACTCAGATTACAAGGTTTTACAAAGAAGCTCGTGTTTAAAATTCAGTTTTGGGTTTCCTTAAAGCTTTTGAATCATACATGATTCAAACATTGATACCTATATTGCTTATAGGTGGAATTTCTTATTTGAAAGAGATATTTAAGTCATTGTTTTAACTGATACAACCTATATGTCATCCGCATAATCACTATCGATGACAAAGCTGTACAGTCGAACTCAAGACTTGTTTTGAAATCACAAGTCGATTGAAATCAAGAATGGAAAATATTTCTCCTGATCTCCTTAGCGATCCCATTTTTAATTGTTTCCATGGAATTGGAATGAGGTCGAGATTGAAGGCAGTGCTATTAATGAGCAAAGCATGGTTATTAGTAGTTGTTTCAATATCATGGATAGCAGGAAGCTAGGCAAGTAACTTGGTTAATTGACATGACAGTGTTGTAAAGATAACAGAACAATTGGTAGTAGAATTAAACGATACAAGACAGGTATTTAATTTAGCAAACATACTGTAACACTCAAGTTACCACAAATAGTACATGTCATTAAGTTACAAGTTGGCAATGCATTAAGTAATAATTAAATATTACAAGTGTTTAATACAACAGGTCCAAATGCCTGATTCAAGTTACTTTACGATACTTTAAGTACAAAATATGTAAAGATATAATGGTGGTCTATTCTAGCATCTAGAACCTTCAATCAGAGTGCGGAAGATTGAACAAGCTACCCGAGACCGCATATCCTGGTCAAAAATAGGCATCAACATCTAGGTCCAAAAGTCTGCAATCATCAAGGATCCAGGTTCACTTAGCCTGGGACGAACAACCTGTTATGTTCTTGCTCTTATCAGCTTTACCTGAAAAGAGAGTCGTCATGACAGAGTAAGCTACCACTGCTTAGTGAGTTAACAGAGTTCCATTAGTTACCACACATATATAACATACTATCAGCTCATGTCGGCAAGTCAACACGTCAGAGACGCCAAAAGATCTGGGGGATCAGCCCAATCTGTATTCCCATGTGTAAGGTCGAAGCCCTACGGGAAGTGTATAGAAACGGGTCAGATAGGAAAGGAATCTGCGGAATTCCCTCCTGTGAATGGAGATCTTGCATTCGGTCAGAGCAGTTAATGCAGTATGCAGATGCAAATGTACCAACAAACAAGTAAGCATCAAGCATGCTAAGTGATTACATAGAATGTAAAAGTGAGCATCCAGTCCAAGCCATATCAGATATCCAATTTCAGTAATGTCAAAAGTAAGTTCCTAACATATAATAAAGTCATCAAGGAACATGCAGCAGCAGTTGTCCAGTTTTAGCAGTGTCTATCATACGTTCCTAACATACAATTAAGTAATCAAGGAACAAGCAGCAGCAGATCTTTCCATACAAGTCAGTAACAATCACCAATAAGTACCGAAACATATGCAAGTAAGTAATGCAATCTGTCACTCACAGCGGTCCTGAGCAATGCAATTACAATATAGTGCTTAAGCAAGTTAAGCTGTCCGTATTACTCTGTCAGACTGGTCAGTTCCTGCAGATCAGTTCCAATTCTAGCATATCAATAACAATTTCATACACATGATCTATATAATCCTAAATGTATCAATTAGGTTAATTATCTTATTTTGTTGTCGAGTCTGTGGTAGTTCCTAATGTCCCAGAACGAGCCTATCCTTATCATCTGTCCAATAAGTTCATAAGAACTCCTTTAGGTTCGTACCAAGGTATAACCTTGAGTCCCTAGCAGATTCCTATGGTTTCATAGGTCTTTACATTGTTTTAAGGCCAAACATAGGGCAAGCAAGGTAGATTCACATCACACATAAGCATAACAGGTCATAAGCTGGTCAAATAGGTTATTTTAGGATACAAGTGTGTTGTCAAGTGATGACCACCTGTTCCTAATTTTATGGCCTAGTTGCCATTTCAGATTCTAGCAAGGCATAGCAGGTCAAATTCAGGTCAAAGGCATATTTCAGTCCCGAATAGGCCATTTTAGGCCAACTCTTAACCAAGGCAGGATACTTAGGGACAACCAAGGCCAAACACGAGCCAATTGGTGTCCTTAGTGCACATATTAAGTTTCACGTCGTAACTAGGTCGTTAAGTCATGGTTGTCCTTATATAGGCTAATCAAGCCCAATTACGGTCCGTTCAAGGTCATTTTCAATTACATCAAGGCCATGCAAGTCATTTCAGTTTCTAAGGGTTCACAACAATAAAACAAGTGTTTTTCCTATTTAAAGTTATGTCCTAAAGTCAATGGATCAAGTGGTGCATTTTTAGGCCATTAAAGAGTATTAATCGGATCCATTAGACCCAATAGTTGGAACAACAGGTCAATTACATATATTCGAGTTTATCAAGTCAAAATACATCAAATTCACGTTTTGGTCATTTGTAAGGTCCAATCATACCTCATGAACTTATACATGCCTCACGAACTTGTTCATGCCTCGTTTCTATTCCTTCTGTGCAAGTCTTTTCAAGGTTCAAAATCAAGTCCAATTACATAAAAAAACATGTACACAAGTCCCTTTTACCTATCCAGCCATTTATCAATCAGATTAACAACAATTAAGTGCAAAAATTCAGATTTAAAATCCTTACAAGGCTGTCCAAAACCGAGAGTATTAAGGACCATTTCTAAAATTTTAAAAACTGATAATTGCATTAACTTGGTCCCAAAACAAATCCATTTCACACACAATACATAGCCAAGCAAATTTGGGTCAATTCTAAGCCACATGGGTTTTTAACCCTTTTTAAGTCTCGGACAGCAACTTAGCCGAGGGCTGCTGCTGTCTTCGATCTTCCGATCCAATTTTCAGCCTTTAAGCATTCGTTTCTGGGTCAAAACTCACAAAAACATTAAGGGACATGTCTAAGATCAGATTAGGTCCATTTCTAATGCATTTCAGTTCATTTAAACAACTGAACAGTCCCTTTTTCTTTCTGTTTTTCATTCGACAGCACAGCAGCCATAAAGCTGCGTTTTTGGGCTTTAAACCGAGAAGAAAAAGAGGAAAAACATCAAACTAACCTTGGTCCAGGTATTAGAACACTTGGTGGTTATTTGCAAATGATTTCCAAGCAAGAATCAAGTCCTAAACTTGTGCAAAACAGTCCACAAACGATTTCAGAATCGGATTTCCCCATTTCAACAAAATTTCCGAATTTATGAAGAGTTTATGGGTGTTCTTACCTCAAATCCGAACCAAACTCAACATGCAATTGCAGAATCTTGTAGTATTCCTTAAGAGCTTTCCAATGACATAAAGAACTCAAGATTTGGCCTAGTATATTGGGAGAAATCTTAGAGAGAAGTTGGATCTTGAGAGGGTTTTTAGAGAGAGAGGCTCTTAATCTTTGAAACCTGATTTTGGGAGAATGCTAAGAATGAATAACTTTCAGCCTTTACCCCCTTCATTAATCCGAAATTCAGCCTTTATTTAGTGAGTGACTGATTTATCCTTAATGAAATGCTTTATTTACCCTTGTTTGTCCTTATTTTGCATTTTAAATGCAAGAAATAGCAAGGAGATATTTCTTTTTGCTAGTACTTGTCTTTTTAGACTAACTTAATTATTTTTATTATTCTCAAGTCCTTTAATCTTTCAATTCGCTAATTTTATTTGTTTAAATTATCTTAGCTAATTTAAGCAAGTTTCCTTAATTAATTATAACTTATTAAAATTAATTACATACAAGGCACATATTTCCAATAACTTCACATAATTTCACACAGTTAGGCAAAATTACTTAAATATCCAAAGTTTGTTGCTATAATTTATATTTTATAAATTACAGACTGTTACATGTACTCATAACAGTATCTAGCATTTCCTCTGTTTCCTCGGCTGTGATATGATAAGCACGGGCTCTAGCAGACGGAGTTGCAGCCGTGCTCTTCATTGTTGAACCTCCGGCATATGACTGGGATTGACTGTTGCTTCTCATTGGACATTGATGATTAAAGTGCCCAGGTTTTCCACACGTGGAACAACCAAGACCCTTCGTTAGGCATTCGTCACTACTATGACCGATTTTGCTGCAGACATAACATATCACATGAATTGGATTACATAGCCCAATATGTGATTTTCTACACATTTTGCACACTCACTGATTCAGATTGAATCGCGTAAGACTCGGCCTTCTCAAGGAGAGCTATATTTATCAGTCTGTTGAGACTGGGTCTTTCCTGTCCTGAAGAGTGTGCTAAATCGTTGCTTCTTTGGTGAAGAAGAACACGTAGGATTGATCTGAGTTGCGCTTAGTTGTTCACCATACTCCAGGTATTCGCTTTCAATTTTTATGGTTGCTTCCACCATCTCCATGTACATCTTGTATTTGTTACCACTCATAGGCTGACGATACTTTGGGTTCAATACTCTACGAAAACGATTCATTTTTCTTTCTTCTGTGGCTACTTGATAAGATGAATAGCCACACAGTCATGAGAACTCGTGCTCGTATTCATCGACCGTCTTGTCGCCTTGAGTCAGTTGCATCAATTGAACTTCCATTCTATCTTGCTGATCTGCGGGATAGTACTTAGCGTTGAACATATCGATAAATTGCTCACATTCTAGTGCTTTAATGACATCCTCTCCATAGATACCCCTCTGTGTCTTCCACCATGCGCGAGAAGCTCCGACAAATAAGGCAGTAGCGTACTTGACTCTTTTTGAATCTAAACACTCAGATATACTGAAAATCTCTTCTGTGTGACAAATCCAGTCTAATGCCTGGATAGGGTCTACAGTACCCTCAAATGTCAAGGCACCACTAGAATTAAAGTCTTTGAATCGGAAGCCTTTTGGCTTATCAGTTTAGGCATTATCAATGGAGTTATCAAAATCAGACTTATCATTATGGGTGGTTTGCTTATCCTTTCTTTTGTTCTTTTTATCAGCCTTACGTTTTGATTTAGCCTCATCACAAGCCTAAAACTATTCTTAAATTAGTTTGACTTGTTGTTCATTTTGTTGTGCCAACAGTTGTTGTATCATCTCAAATAGTTGCTGAGGAGTGACATTATCAGGAATTCATCCTTGTCCAGACATACTTACTGAAAAATAAAAATTCAAGTGACTTTCAGTTTAATAGACTTAGTGACTATGTACCCTTTTTCCCATCCTAACAGTCTGTACGTCCTATCTTAGTTCAAGCCACCAAGCATGATTGACACTTTATGAATTGCTTAAGTTTGAGACCAAGTATTACTTGCGTAATATTTGATTCACTCAAACTAATTGCTCTGATACCATCCTGTCAAGACCCGCTCTTATGGGGCAGCCTTAACGACAAGGTCCCAAGGAGCAAGACATCATCAATCACAACTAAGATAGAATTAATAAAGTGTGGAATTAAATTATTACAGAAAATAGGATTATCTTACAACAAGTTTAAAACAAAACTACAAAAGGGCACAAGGACACTAATCTAGTACATAACCACAATACATTTCACTACTTCTACCCAAACCACCACCATAATCGTCTTTATTCGATACCAATTTCAGGTTCAGTAGTGGTCTAGTGACTTCCAATTCGGGCTTGCAGATCTTAAGGACTTGGTTCAGGTGGACTTTTTCCTTTGTTTAAACCTGTAAAAAGATTGAACAACAACTGTAAGTGTTTGGCTTAGTAAGATTATAGATTTATAAGTTACCATGCAATGACAATTTTAAGCGGAGACTTGACTTTTGACTTTAAGCTCTGACTTTGACTTTAAGCACGATTTTAACAAGGCTGCCACTATCAGCTGGACATTGTGAGACATAGGACTTAAGATCGGATGATGTTTAATCCCACGCACATGCTTTTAATTGTGGGGATCAGCCACATAATGGGCTAGCTACCAGTAAGACAACGTGGGCGAACATCAGAGTAGACTTAATCATGGACTCGCATAGACTTACTCAGACTTGAATTGTGCAGAAGCATATGAAAGCTCTTACAAGAAGTCAAATGATTGAACACATACAAAGTAATGAATCAAGATAGCAACAACAATATATAAATCAAATGTTGACTTAGATTGTAAAGACATGTATGCAAGGTAATATATTAAAAGTTATCCTGATCCACTGAGCATCACCGTACCAAGGTGTGCACATGTCACATTCCAGCTAAGCATAAAGACTTTCAAATAAAGTTAGCACAACAATCGTCTCACAGAAAGACAAGCATGTATACAGTTTTATCTATAACTCACATTTACTGGTTTTAATGCATGGCTGTTGACTTTGACTTTCGCAAGTGGATTATATCCACCACCTAAGTTATCTCGAGATTTAGCATTTGACTTTACAGACTTTAGCTTTGACTTTACTGACTTTGGCTCTGACTTGCTTCTCCGACTTTGACTTGGCTTTATTGACTTGGCTTGACTTTACAGACTTTAGCTTGACTTTTCTGGCATGGCTTTACATACTTTTGACTTTATAACATTGTTCAGATTTAGATGAACCTGTTAATCGTATGGCAATCAAATTTACAAAAACCTTTTTGACATTTACACAATACAATTTGTGTATTTCAGTTGGATTCTGGAACTTTTTGTAGCTTATGCATAGACTTATACATTTATTGACTTATCATGTCATCTCAGACTGTGTTGAATTCATAATTAGGCTCATGACTTAGCCTTGACGTGATTTAAATGAGTTTACAAGCTTTTATGCCTTTCATGGACAAATGTGACTTATTTAGTCATTCATTGGCTTCATTTGTACTGTGATCCCATATGAATGCATGTAATGTCATGTTATGAATAATCAACTAATATCAATATTCTTTCAATCGAAGGTTCAAACATACAACTAGTGATTATTTATGAGATCTTAATGTATAAATAAAGGTATGTCTATCGCACTATTGCTTTCATGTTAATTGAATTTTGCTAAGTGTTGGTAAATTTGAGCCATACATAAGGCCCCTTTATAACATATTAATTTTAGACAATTATTGCAACTAATCACACTTGTATATATTGATTATATGCATTTGTTTTGGTTTAAAGCTACTATGTTGCTTCATATAAAGGAAGCTATGTATTAACCAAATCTATATCTTATTAATGGCTCATACACACATAATGTTAGGTTTATTCTTGTTTTTGGCTTCTGTTTTTGATACTTATATTCTCAATTTACATCATAATTTAGTCATCTTTTGGGGTTGATAACTTGATCTATACATCCGAGATCTATCTAAAACAGGAAGGAAATTATTTCTGCATTTATATCTATATTGGTGCTGTCATATTCACACACAACTGCATATATTAGATTATAATTATAAGGGATGTTGTCACATTTACAGCACACACGAAGTAAAAGGCTGCTGTGACTTAATATTTGTTGCTGTGGACAGTTGCTGTCCCATACACAATACACATAAGAAACTTGTCTTTACTTAATTTATTAGGTGCTGTAGGTTGCTACTTGCTGGACACACCCATATGCATACATCCGAGATTCACAAGGATGTGAAATCTCGGTTCTTTCCTTAACAATAAATGAAAAGGTTGTTATGTCTAGTCACTATACTTCGACACACACATACTCAATGGTACTGATTTGCACATACTTATGCTGCTGTATTGTTTCTGTTTCCATTTATGCATCAACGCACACATACAAAATGGGTAAAAGGGGTTGCTGGACAGTTCTCGGTTCACACACACATATCCGAGATTACTTCAACAATAACTGAGATTGGCAGCCACAATATCTGAGATTAAACAAAAAAAAAAAAAAAGAAGAAAGTGTTGTTCTGTTTTAGATTCATTGTCCAGCAGCAATTAAAAGGATTTAAGGATTTATTCATGTTTGTTTTTGAAGTATAAACACACATAACTGCAAATAATAAGGGCCGAAGGCCGTTTGGCCATTCTTGGCCATCAAAATCAACTAAACAGTAAGAAGAAATCCTGACAGCAATTTGATCTTCAAATTAAACATTTAGAATGTTGGAATCATTAAACTGATACATAAGAATGACATGCATGTATTTTAATTTCAGTTTGCAACTCTAAATGATGACCAATTTTGAAAATGAAGAGATATGAACACACACATTCAAAGTACAGGAACCGTAGGTTCCCATATATACACACCAAAAACAATTAAATGATGTCATTACCTTAAATCTTGTTGTTGTTTGTTTGCTTTGATGCTTCTTGAATTGATTTTTTTTTTTATTTGCTCTCAATTTTGTGAATTTCTGTAATGAAGATTTGATGAGAAGGAGAAACCGTAGGTTAGAGATGAAAAGAAGAGAGTTTGGTGAAAATGATCATATTAACACATTTTAAGCATTTATTTGTTTAAAATTTTCTTATTTCACACTTTAATCCCATAGTTTACTTTTCTTTTCTTTCATTACTTTTATATTAATTAGCATTACAAGTACTTAATTATTGATATAATTAAAACTTATGACTTAGTTGTAACTTTCATTATTTTAATAAAGAAAATAGATAGGTAATACATGTCATTAAAATTACATTTAACATATCAATTAACTATAAACTTGTTAATTATTGCTAATCATGTTTATCGTTGCTAATTGACGTTAATTTAAAGTTCAGGTTGTTACAGTGGGCAATATCATCGACACTTTATCAAGAGTTTTTGGATTTTCAAATTGATGCCTTCCTTATAGTGATAAAAACGTGTCTACTTAGGCTTGTTCATGTGAATGGTTTGATCTGTTTGTCCGCGTTTGAGAAATTTATCATCGAGTTCTTTGATACGGACATACAAATCAACTCTTTCCTTTTCAATCATTTTGAATTTTTCCTTGCTATCAATATTCTCATAATGCAACAACTCATAACGTTTTGAAATATCAGATAACTCAGATTTCAATGAATCCTTAGCCTCGGTGGTTGTAGCTAAACAACTCTTAAGGTAAGTATTTGAATCATCAACCTTAGCTATATTCCCAAACAAGTTCTATAAACATATTATGTTCATGCATCTAGTTATCATGAAAAACTTAGATTGAACCTCATCCGCTTGAAGTTCGTTATTAAGAGCACACGATTTGGCATTCAACTCATCAACTTCATTGCAAAATTTAATATCAAGAGAAGAATGTATCTTACGTCCTAATTCAGAGTTGGTCGAGTCCGCATAATCAGGTACATCTATAATGTAATACTCAACATTCACCTCATTTGTAATTGTCGCTTGCTTCTCAACTAAAGACATCTTTGACACTTTACGCATGATTGGATCTTGAAGATTACAGATTGATTTGAATATTTGAACGAAACGAGTTCAGTGCTGATAGCACTCGAGTCAAAAAAAAAAAACAAAAATAAACTCGAAAGTATAAAAATCAACAAATAAAACAAACTCATACTTAATATAATATAATTACAAACTCGGACAAAAAATAAATAAATAATGTAAAAAATATCAAATTTGGTTTTTTTTTTTTTTGACAAACTCAGACTTAATAAAAAAAATTCAATGTTGGTCCGAGACTTTAGGAATGAGTCCAAAACTTAGAATAGGATTGAAACACTCATCCAACTAACATAGGTGTTTCACGAACAATTAACAATAAATACTTGCGGAAATGTGGTCAAATTTAAATTGTTAATAAACAAAAGTCATCAACATGATTCTCCCCACTTTGCTACCTAATAATGAGCAAAGTGTGGTGAATCATGGATCGAAGTATTTGGGGTTACAATATCTAAACCTTCAATATACAAGACCATGAATAAGAGCTAAGACCATTCACATGCATACCAAAATCCACTAAATCCCTACCCAGAGCTTGTCAAGTCATATACCAAAACAATGGAGCCGCTAGTCAAGATCCAGTCCACTGTCCATATGGTCTAGCGTGACTCTTTTCTTTTTCCTGAAAGGTTAACAACTAAATGGTCAACAAAGTTGAGTGAGATGCTAGATTATTAAGGATACGTAATATACATACATGCAACAATAATCAACGAGTATGTTCAATAACCAATATGATTGAGTGCTCAATTTAGGCTTAGAGCTAGCCCAACATATTGCTCAATTTAGACTTAGAGCTAGCCCAACATATTGCTCAATTTAGACTTAGAGCTAGTCCAAAGTGTTGCTCAATTTAGACTTGAAGATAGTCCAATGTAATCCATGGATATCTAGGTGAGGTCAAGTGAAAGCTTAACAAGTATGGTGAGGCTCAAGGTGCCTCACATATGCCCAATGAATCTTACAAGTGAGAATTGAGAGCAAATATGCGACTACTATCAAGATATCAACAAATAGCTCAACAATGTGTTCAACAAAGTAAAACAACGAGATACATGAACATTATGTAACACTAATACTAGAACTTACAGTGATCGGAAATAAGATTTTGGCATCCACAACACATTCCGAATATAGGCCAATACAAGTTAAGCCTTAAATCGAAGCATGGATTCTTCAAGTCACACAAGTACTTTGGAACTTCAAAAGTATTCTCAATTATGTAAATATATGACCTATGATATCATATTAAAAGTTGCATGATCATCCCAAACAAAACAATCAAATTATCAAGACCAAACGTCTCATATTTTTGTTTATATCTAGCTGTGAAAAATAGGTTTTTAACCTTGTTATTGATTGAGATATCTTAGCATATCTTAAACTGAGATAAAGTAGACTCTTTTATCTTTCGTATCCAACTTGAATCATCCCAAACGGATCTATAACCAATTCTATATGACTTTATAAAGTTTGAAATCGCCATTTTTCATCAACTGCAGGTCAGCAGCAAAATAAGGAAATTTTGTCATGCTTAACGTCTAAATTAGCTTCGTATGACTATGTTAAATTAAAGTAAACTCTCTTAGCTTTCCAACAACGTATGGCACGTCTAAAACGAAGCTTCGAGTGATTTTATATGAATTTCACAAGACAACATGTCAAAGTTGTCTACAAACTCGAAAATCATATGAGTTTTGCTACATTTCTCAATTTGACTCATATGAAGCATTTCAAGTCAATTCATATCAACAACTTATTGATACTAAAGAGTTTACAAATCTTATTGGGTTGTCCGCACACCAATTTTAAGCCAAAATACATTCAAGACATTTCATCAAACACTTGGCGTGCGGTTTAGAAACAAAACATCATTTTGAGCTTTTATTTAAGTTTAATCCTAACCAATATTTGGAATCATTAATATAACATATTTAGACTATTTATAAACCCTTCCAAACACATCTAAAACACAACAAGTCATCCATTGATTCATATGAACTCATTTGAGTTCATAAATGGGTTAAATTCATATCATCTCTTCAAAGCTCCAAATGAGTTTCTACTCAACTCAACTCCATTCAATTCTATACCGATATATAACATATTTGAATCATATATATCATATAAAATAAGCTAGATCAATACAATTCGATCCCCCATTAACCATTGGAGCTCTAATGGAGCTCCACTTGGGATTCTACTCAACATCACCACTTCAACCCAAATCAATCACATATTTTTATGACTCAAATACATTCATAAACCATATATATTAATCTACACTTGATATTTGAGTCATTTACCAACTCAATCTAACAAACCCACTTTATGGTTGTGTTCTTCCAAATGAAGAACAAGGAATGGAGATGAAGTAAAAGGATGGAGAGGGTGTTATACATTCAATGGAGCTTCAATAATCCATATTTTGGCTTAAATCTTTCAATCTTTTATGACAACATCAAAACCCTAGAGCTCATTTTCCTCTTTTCTCTCTCAATTTCAAGAACAAAATGGTGAGCGTGTGAAGTGTGTGTGTGTGTGTGTTTGGACGTTTTTTAGAAGAAAAGGGAGAGGGATTTTGACCTTTGGTCAATCCCACCCATAACATTCACCAATTGACAACATATACCCCTCCCAATTCATCTTTTATTTAAAATACAACCACAATGGTATAACTTGCATTTATTTAAATATTTAATACCCAAATGAGTAGTTTTGACATAATTATATTAACTACATTCAAACACCGCATTACTTAATATCATAACTAGTCCTTAGTTAATTGTTTAAGTATATTACCTATTTTTGTCATTTCAATACAACCCAACATTTTATTTTTTCTTTTATCATTCAAGTCTCAATAATAGCAATTACCACTAATATTTGGCAATTAAGTCACAATATTGCACTTAAGTTTACAATTATAATTGTTTCACAAAGTTAATTAACTTTTTAAATTATTGGGGTGTTACAAGGATAAACTTAATTTAAAATAAAACTTAGTTTAGGAGAAAGAAAAAATAATAATTAAAGTAATTTAAAAGAAAATAAATTTTGACATGTGTCACTTTCTAAAGTAATTATTTTTTTCGTTTTCTCGCTCTTTTTCCCAATTTAAAACATGATTATAATTAATTTAATTTAATAAAAAGTAAATAAACTTTGTTTTGATTTGTTTCCTAATTTATGAGACTCAATTAATCAACAAAATTAATCGTATTAACAATAATTTCTTGATGAAATATCTTACAATAAAACCAATATTTATATCTATGTATATTAATAAAAAGTCTTTATCATCACGTGTAACACCCACATTTCTCACACAAATGCCACGTCAATACAATACACAGGTGGCAATATCGCAATTATGTCTTAATGCGCATGTCACAGGAATAGCGGAAAATCACTGTTAATTAAAACTTTAACACGAAAGTCGCATCCATCATGTCATAGACTGAAACTGATATACATACATACTGAATCATCTGATAAACACCGACTACTGGAAGCTAACATAACACTGATCAAAACAAACTACAGACAACAGTTCTTGAAGTACAGTATCAAAATATAATCAGCATACACGACCCTAAACTGCCCGATCTCTATTTCGGCTGCTGCAGCTGTGACTGCGGTCCCACGGTATGACTGCCTGACACACAGAAGACTCGAAAACATAAGCTGGACAGCTCGTGAGTACGCGAGGGTTAGACTCTGCAGGTAAGCACATAAAACATACACAACACACATATCTCGTCACATATATGCAACTCGATGCATAACACGTATCTCTGCTCAAAAGGGGACCACGTTCCCCAGCTAACAGGCCGCACACAGCAGCGGTTAGCTAGTCAATAGGCACAGGAGCGACCTGGCAATATCACTGCCGTATATATACAGCCTCATATCTCGTGACTGGTTAGGGACAGTCAGCCTGCGCGATCACATATCGCGGATACCTGCAATTCAAACACATATAGCACGTATAGGGTAGAGAAGCTCATACCTGCGCGCTATCACAGTCTCATACACATATATATCACAACCACACAGACGACTCGAAAGGATGCACGTGCGTTTGAAAAGAACTCGAGTACTCACCGACACCAGAAAGCAATCGAAACCCGAACTCTCAATGCGGCTCGGCACGTGATCGGCTAGCACCTGAACACATCACGGGTCTCACATGTTATCACAAACTCGATAGCCACGCAATTCAATCAAACATAACTCAATCCAACACAATTATCACAATTAAACTAATCCCGAAACATATTCCCGAACGGACAATCGATCCCCGAAACCCTTTTTCGGAACTCCTATCGAGACTCAAAATCCCAAATAATTCAATTCAATAATATCCCGAAGGAATCCGACCAATTAACGACCCACAACTCTTTTATAAAACTAAACCAAAATTCTCTAGCAGACTGATTTACGCGCCGCGCTTTTCTCATTTGCGCGCCGCGCTTTTGCCAGACAGCAGAATCTGCCCTTCGAACTCCATAGCTGAACCAGAGGGATTTCACCCTCCATACTCGATTTTCAACTCAAAAATACATATACAAACACTACACAACAGCCCTCTATATCCTATAAACCAACCCAAACAATTCTCACAACATATAACACAATTTAGATCCTCAATTTGAAGCCCCCTTACCTTAATTACCACAAGAACACAAGAAGATGGTGAAGATGATCAAGGTACAGCACTTGATTCACTCATTGGCTTCCTTTTCTGGCTTCAATTCTCAGCTGAATCTCCAAGGAAATACACGCACACACTCTGAGTTTTGATAAGGGAAGAATGAAGGAGATAAGGTCACAGGCCTTCATATATATCCGGTTTCTCAATTAAACAAACCCCGAACCCGATAAATCCGAACCCGATATCACTTTTTCACAAATTATATCAATAGGACCCAATTAAATCCACGATCTCAAAGAGATAATTAATCCGCTAATTATTAGCTCGGAGACACGTATCACTCAATTTTGACACGTTAAATCCACGAAACGGAATTTAATTGGAACACGCAATAATAATAAAATAAATGAGCCAATAAATTAAATCCACGTACCAGGCTCAAATCCGGGATGTTACAAATCCTCTCCTCTTAAAAAGATTCCGTCCCGGAATCTAGCTCGGACTCTGGAATAGCTGCGGATACCGGCTCCTCATCTCGGCCTCGGGCTCCCAGGTGGCACTAGTACCCTTATGATGCCTCCACTGAACGAGTACTAGCGCGATCTCTTTATTCCGCAATCTCTTCACCTTTCGATCAGTAATCGCCTCGGGCTGCTCAACATAACTCAGATGAGAATCCACGGTGATCTCGGATAACGGCACAAACTGATCATCTTTGGCCAGACACTTTCTCAGGTGGCTCACATGAAACGTATCGTGGACTCCGGCCAGCTCGGGAGGCAGTCTCAATCTATAAGCCTGATCTCGGACTCTGGCGATGATCTCAAACGGACCGATGTACCGCGGACTCAGCTTACCTCGATGTCTGAATCTAATAACTCCTTTCCACGGCGATACTTTCAGCATCACACGGTCCCCGACACTGAACTCAAGCTCAGTCAGACGACGATCGGCATAACTCTTCTGCCGGCTCTGTGCCACTCTCATATGTTCGCGGATAACCGCCACTTTGTCGCTCGTCTCCTGTAACAACTCGGGCCCACTGATAGGTCGCTCGCCGACCTCGCCCCAACACACCGGGGTTAGGCACTTACGCCCATACAGTGCCTCGAACGGAGCCATCTTAATAGAGGAATGGTAGCTGTTATTGTACGCAAACTCGACTAACGGCAAGTGAACGTCCCAACTACCACTGAAATCGATCGCACAAGCTCGGAGCATATCCTCGAGAGTCTGATTCGTCCGCTCTGTCTGCCCGTCTGTCTGAGGTCTGTATGCTGTACTCAACTGAACTCTCGTCCCCAACTCGCGCTGAAAGCTCTGCCAGAACCTCGAAGTAAACCGCGCATCTCTATCGGACGTAATCGACATCGGAACGCCGTGCCTCGATACTATCTCACTGATGTATAACCGAGCTAACTGATCCATAGTGATGGTACCCCGAACCGCTAGAAAGTGAGCACTCTTCGTCAAGCGATCCACTATCACCCAGATCATATCATTGCCTCGAACGGTGCGCGGAAGTCTGACGATGAAATCCATCGTGATATGATACCACTTCCACTCAGGGATCTCTAAAGGCTGCAAATGCCCGTGAGGCTTCTGATGCTCGGCCTTGACTCGCAGACAAGTCATACACTCCTCGACGTATCGGCCCACGTCTCGTTTCATCCCTGGCCACCAATAGAACTCGCGCAAGTCTCTGTACATTTTGGTGCTCCCGGGGTGGATAGACAATCTCGAACGGTGCGACTCATCTAAAATCAACTGCCGCAGATTACCGACTCTCGGAACCCAAACACGATCACGAAACGCCCACAAACCTCTACTATCTCTGCTTAACATCTCAAGCTGCCCCGAAAGACGCTCTCTTTTCACATTCTCGGCCCGCAATCCCTCAAACTGAGCATGCCTCAGACTCTCCACAAGAGTCGAGGTGACCTCGAGCCTCGCTGCTCGGGAAACCACTGTCTGACCGCACACCTTACGGCTCAACGCATCGGCCACCACATTGGCCCTACCAGGATGGTACTGGATCTCGCAGTCATAATCTTTCAATAACTCAAGGCTGCGCCGCTGTCTCATATTTAGCTCTTTCTGACTGAACAAATACTGAAGACTCTTATGATCGGTATACACTACAAATCGCGAACCGTACAGATAATGACGCCATATCTTCAACGCGAACACTATCGCGTCCAACTCAAGGTCGTGCACGGTATGATTTTCCTCGTAGGTCTTCAGCTGTCGCGACGCATACGCAATCACCTTGCCTCGCTGCATTAGAACACAACCCAAACCGGTACCTGACGCATCACAGTAGACCACGAAATCCTCTGTACCCTCGGGCAATGCTAACACTGGTGCCTGACATAACCGGGATTTCAATTCTCTGAAAGCCGACTCCTGCTCATCGGACCACACAAAAGGAACGGACTGCCGTGTCAATCTCGTCAACGGCCTGGCAACCCTCGAAAAGTCCTGAATGAAGCGGCGATAATACCCGGCTAGGCCCAAAAAGCTACGGATCTCGGGCACAGTCTTCGGCGGCTCCCAACTCATCACTGCCTCTATCTTCGCCGGGTCCACTGAAATACCCTCGGCGCTCATAACATGTCCCAGAAACTGGACCTCGCGCAACCAGAACTCGCACTTGGAGAACTTCGCATAAAGTCGCTCCGCTCGCAGCACGGTCAAAACCTCTCGCAAGTGCTGCTCGTGGTCCTCGGCACTCCTCGAGTAGATCAGGATGTCGTCGATGAACACTATCACGAACCGATCCAACATAGATCTACACACCCTGTTCATCAGATCCATGAATGCCGCGGGTGCGTTAGTCAGTCCGAAAGGCATGACTAGGAACTCATAATGGCCGTATCTCGTCCGAAACGCAGTCTTCGGCACATCCTCATCTCTAACTCTCAGCTGATGATAACCCGATCTCAGATCTATCTTCGAAAAGAAGCTCGAACCCTGTAGCTGATCAAACAGATCGTCGATACGTGGAAGCGGATAACGGTTCTTCACCGTCACTTTATTCAACTCTCGATAGTCAATACACATCCGCATAGAACCGTCCTTCTTCTTTACAAATAGCACAGGAGCTCCCCACGGGGACGAACTCGGACGGATAAATCCACGATCAAGCAACTCCTGAAGCTGCGACGTCATCTCTCTCATCTCAGTAGGAGCCAGCCTATACGGCGTCTTCGCAATAGGCACCGCTCCAGAGATAAGGTCAATACGAAACTCGACCTGACGATCTGGCGGTAACCCAGGCAACTCCTCTGGGAATACCTCAGGGAACTCTCGAACTACGGGTATATCCGCTAAGGTCTTCTTCTCTAATCTGGCGTCAACAACATAAGCCAGAAAGGTTTCGCACCCCTTCGTAACATATCTCTGAGCTCGGGCCATAGACACAATGCCGATCTCACCTCGGCGCCTCTCGCCGTACACTGTCACCGTCTCACTGTCTGAAATGGGTATCCGGATCATCTTCTTCGCACACAGAATATCGGCCTGCCTGGCTGTCATCCAGTCCATACCCACTATCACATCGAAACTGCTAATCTCTATCGGCAGTAGATCAATCAGAAACCGGTGAGCATCAATCTATAGGACACAATCTCTGTACACCCGACTCACTAGCGCTGTACTACCGTCTACCCTCTCAACAACTAACGGCACAGATAACACAGTAGTAGGCACAGAAAAGTAGGCACAGAATACAACAGATACATACGAGCGATCCGCTCCAGAATCAAATAAAATACGAGCACTAAGCCCGTTCAGAATGTACGTACCGGAAACAACATCGGTGGACTCGCGGGCCTCCTCTGCCGTAGCCTGGAATACCCTGCCTCGACCTCTAGGTGCTAACTCTCGACGGCTAGAAGACGACGACTCGGCTCTAGCACCACAGGTACTCGCTCCCTGTACCGCAGGCGGTGCATCTGGACAATCTCTCACAATATGACCTGGCCTCCCACAGCGGAAGCACAGAGAATCCCTCGAGGTACAAGTAAAAGACGTATGGCCATACTGACCACAGCGGTAGCAACGGGGCTGCTCTGATGTACAAGGACCAGAATGGCGACGGCGACACCTCGGACAGTCTCTCTCCCCGGCTGAACTATCTGCCCGGCTCCCTGATGGTTGGGACCCCTGCCCCACGCTGCTCTGACTCTGACTCGGAGCACTATATCGGGAAGTCTGCCCCTGACTCTGACTGGCCGTCCCCGAACCCTGATACTGCCCAGACCTCCTGGACCTACGATCTCTGCCCCTATCTCTGTCTCTACGAAATCCCGAACCATGCCCCTGAACCTGCTGCTGCTCAGGCTGTCTCTCTCTCTGGGACTCCTGGGTTCTCGGTAGTAGCTACGGGACTGCTCAAACGTCTTTGTCCTCTGTCTCTGGGTCGGAGGCTGACCCCTCTGTCTCTCGATCTCTCTGTCTCTGACACGAGCCAACTCCAAGGCTCTCGCAAATGTCGGGGTGTCGTGAAGCCCAACGAACTCCCGAATATCAGATCTCAACCCATCGATGAAGGCATCAGCCTTACGGACCTCTGTATCCACGTGCTGAGGTGCAAACTGGGCATACTCATTAAATCTATCCACATACTGCTGGACCGACATGCTACCCTGCTGGAGGTGCAAGAAACGACGCTCCATCTCCCGGCGCTCATCCCGGGGAATATACTGTAACTCAAAGATAGCACGGAACTGATCCCATGTCATAGCATAAGCTGCTGCAGTAGTCATGGATGACTCAATGGACTTCCACCACTGTGAAGCCCCTCCTTTCAGCTGATAAGCCGCATAGCCGACCATATCACGAGGATCGACATGGGCAACTCGAAATGCCGCCTCTATCTCTCTCCCCCAAGCCATAGCCGCACCCGGCTCGCCACCGCCTCGGAACTGAGGTGGGGCTCCCGCCATAAAGTCCTTAAAGGACCCACCTCGCACAGAAGAAGAAGATGCCCCAACCACTGTCTCAACACTAGTAACTGGCAGCGGATCAGATCTCTGTCGCTGCTGCTCTCTCTCTCTGTCCCTCTCTCTATAGAACTCAGTCAACACTGATAACATCTCTGACCGGCGGACATACTCGTCTCCCGCTGGTCTCTCTGGCCCTGAACCCTCGCCATGATCTGCCATAACTACCTGCACATATCACAAAGGTAAGATAACAGATCGATCACCCAGCGTTATACAATAAGCTAGGTCAGTTAATTCCGCTAAACTCAGTCTCAGGGAAGAATCCCACGAATCTGAACACGGTAAGAGCACAAGCATCCACTGATACTCAGTACTGAAACCACAAGCTCTGATACCAAGCTGTAACACCCACATTTCTCACACAAATGCCACGTCAATACAATACACAGGTGGCAATATCGCAATTATGTCTTAATGCGCATGTCACAGGAATAGCGGAAAATCACTGTTAATTAAAACTTTAACACGAAAGTCGCATCCATCATGTCATAGACTGAAACTGATATACATACATACTGAATCATCTGATAAACACCGACTACTGGAAGCTAACATAACACTGATCAAAACAAACTACAGACAACAGTTCTTGAAGTACAGTATCAAAATATAATCAGCATACACGACCCTAAACTGCCCGATCTCTATTTCGGCTGCTGCAGCTGTGACTGCGGTCCCACGGTATGACTGCCTGACACACAGAAGACTCGAAAACATAAGCTGGACAGCTCGTGAGTACGCGAGGGTTAGACTCTGCAGGTAAGCACATAAAACATACACAACACACATATCTCGTCACATATATGCAACTCGATGCATAACACGTATCTCTGCTCAAAAGGGGACCACGTTCCCCAGCTAACAGGCCGCACACAGCAGCGGTTAGCTACTCAATAGGCACAGGAGCGACCTGGCAATATCACTGCCGTATATATACAGCCTCATATCTCGTGACTGGTTAGGGACAGTCAGCCTGCGCGATCACATATCGCGGATACCTGCAATTCAAACACATATAGCACGTATAGGGTAGAGAAGCTCATACCTGCGCGCTATCACAGTCTCATATACATATATATCACAACCACACAGATGACTCGAAAGAATGCACGTGCGTTTGAAAAGGACTCGAGTACTCACCGATACCCGAAAGCAATCAAAACTCGAACTCTCAATGCGGCTCGGCACGTGATCGGCTAGCACCTGAACACATCACGGGTCTCACATGTTATCACAAACTCGATAGCCACGCAATTCAATCAAACATAACTCAATCCAACACAATTATCACAATTAAACTAATCCCGAAACATATTCCCAAACGGACAATCGATCCCCGAAACCCTTTTTCGGAACTCCTATCGAGACTCAAAATCCCAAATAATTCAATTCAATAATATCCCGAAGGAATCCGACCAATTAACGACCCACAACTCTTTTATAAAACTAAACCAAAATTCTCTAGCAGACTGATTTACGCGCCGCGCTTTTCTCATTTGCGCGCCGCGCTTTTGCCAGACAGCAGAATCTGCCCTTCGAACTCCATAGCTGAACCAGAGGGATTTCACCCTCCATACTCGATTTTCAACTCAAAAATACATATACAAACACTACACAACAGCCCTCTATATCCTATAAACCAACCCAAACAATTCTCACAACATATAACACAATTTAGATCCTCAATTTGAAGCCCCCTTACCTTAATTACCACAAGAACACAAGAAGATGGTGAAGATGATCAAGGTACAGCACTTGATTCACTCATTGGCTTCCTTTTCTGGCTTCAATTCTCAGCTGAATCTCCAAGGAAATACACGCACACACTCTGAGTTTTGATAAGGGAAGAATGAAGGAGATAAGGTCACAGGCCTTCATATATATCCGGTTTCTCAATTAAACAAACCCCGAACCCGATAAATCCGAACCCGATATCACTTTTTCACAAATTATATCAATAGGACCCAATTAAATCCACGATCTCAAAGAGATAATTAATCCGCTAATTATTAGCTCGGAGACACGTATCACTCAATTTTGACACGTTAAATCCACGAAACGGAATTTAATTGGAACACGCAATAATAATAAAATAAATGAGCCAATAAATTAAATCCACGTACCAGGCTCAAATCCGGGATGTTACATCACGTGTCGTCATAAAATTACATAATAATTTTTTCACATTCATTTTTTATATATTAATTCAATAACAATTGTAAATCAAATTATATTATTTCATTATTAATATATTTTTGATGTCTTTATAATAATATTTTTAATAGTTATATATGTTTTAAGATAATAATCATTCATAAAATATACCCCATGTAATACATGGGTTAACAACCTAGTTGTAATATAAAAAACAAAATTTTTAAAAAGTTCAATCAATAATTAACGTGAGACTCTAGACATGCAGGCCTTGTTTGATTTAATGTCTAATGTCTTAATTGTCTCTAATCTCTAATTTGGTCAATAGAAATTTAACATTATCTTTTTATTAAACAGATGTAATAAGATATTAGACGTCTAATCACTTAAAACAAACGGGCCCGCAGTTTATTACATTATTAATATATACTACATATTATACTATATTAGAAACTAATTTATCTATTTACGTATTATACATACATTTTTAATACATAATTATTTATATAAAATATATCTAAACTAACAATTAACACATACAAATATATATTTAAAAAATACAAGATCGAATAACATTATTATTTTTCTAGTATTCTAAATACAAATGGATGGTAATTACTTATTATTCTTTTAAAGTTTAATTTTTTTAGTGAATATATAGATAATATAATTTACATATGATTTGATTTAAGTTAGATTGGTATTGGAATTTGAAATCCATTCCTTTCCTGCCAACCAAACAAGTGACAGCTTTTGGATTCTGACAGATTCCATTCCTTCCAGAATTCCATTCCTTCGACAGATTACATTCCTTCAGAAAATTTTCCGTGAACCAAACAGCGCCTAAGAGATCTGAAAGAAAAAAACTAAGAGACTTACAAGACTAAGAGACTTTAAAAAAATATACTAAGTCTCACAAACATAAGAGACTTAGAAAGAAAACTAAGTGTGGTTCAACTCAAAGACTCACAAACATAAGAGACTTAAAAAAATAAAGTAAGTGTAGCTAGACTCACAAACATAAGAAACATATAAAAAATAAACTAAGTGTAGCTAGACTCACAAACATAAGAGACTTAAAAAAAATAAACTAAGTGTAGCTAGACTCACAAACATAAGAGATTTAAAAATATAAACTAAGTGTAGCTAGACTCCAAACATAAGAAATTAAAAAATAAACTAAGTACGTGTAGCTAGACTGACAAACATAAGAGAATTAAAAAAAATTAAACTAAGTGTAGTTAGACTCACAAACATAGGAGACTAACAAAATAAAAGAAAGATCCGACAATTTCACTTAACACCACTAGAATTTAAAAAAAAACTAACAGACTTTAAAAAAAAAAATCAAAGATCCGAGACTTTCACAAAACGCCACTAGAATTAAAAAAAAAACTAAGAGATTTAAAAAAAATCAAAGATCCGAGACTCGTCTTGTACTATTAACAACAAAAAAAAAACTAAGAGACTTGCAAAAAAAAAATAAAAAAATCCAAGACTCACAATCATTAACAGAAACTCCGAAACTTAGAAAAAAACAAACCAACACGTAACTTACAAAAAAACGACGTGACTTGAAAAAATCCTTGGACTTTTAAAAGTTCCGAACGGACACAATAATTTCAAAATTAAAAAAATTCTTGAACCAAACTAGAAAACAATTAAGTTACGAAAACAAAATAAATTGCGAAGGAAAAAAAACTCAAGGATAGAAGACTCCCGAAATCAAAATAAAATTCCAAGTTCCAAGATTAAATAGGTTTTCAAAAGAAAGAAAAACAAAGATACGAACATAACTAAAATAAAACAAATATTTCAACGGAACTAATAAACTTGCGAAATCACGAAAAAGGCAAATTTAAAAAATAGCGCAGTGAAAGTAAACTATCAATTTGGGCAACAGAAACTTGCGAAGCTACATGAAACAAAAACTGAGTTGCCAATAAAACTTGCAAAGTTAGAAATCAAATCAGAAGATCGACTTAACCATAAATTGTGAAAGACAACATTATTATATTTTCAAGTGAAACTAAACTTAAGTTGCGAAATCAACAGCTTGCAAAGTCAAATATATAGATATGAATTGTGAAGTCAACACAAGAAAAAAACAAAACTTTTGGAAACCTGTGAGTCTGTGAGAGAATGCACTCAATTGTAGCTTGATAATTTCAATGATTAATAGCACTCAATAGAACAATAATCACAATAATAAGAATATTAAACTAAATGATCATTAATGAATTGAAATTTATGAGAGAATGCAAAAACACACTCTACCAGTTAATTGAAGGTGTAGTTGCTTCTGGGAATTCGAAAAATAGGCAACTGTTTTTGGAATGTGTAGTTGGGAGTGTAATTTGGTTTATTTGGAAAGCTAGAAATGCGAAGGTGTTTAACAATGGGAAATCTGATGTGGCCTCAATTAAAGACGAGTTGCTGGCAAACCTTTTCTCGTGGCTTAAATTTAGAGCTAATTGTAAGCTTCTTTTGTGGTCTTTGTGGGTTGTTTACCCCTCCTCTTTTTTTTTATTTTGTTTTCTGTTTTGTACTCTCTATGCTAGTTTCTTGCTAGCTTTCTTGTTATTTAATAAAGATTGTGGGTGTTCCTTTCGGGGGTGATGGCTATGACGAAGCTCCTGGTTGGTTCTACCTTTTGATGTTAAAAAAAAAATAATATATGGAACTATGAGGAAATTACATAATAAACCCCTTACATATTTGAATTAACGATACAAGAAAATAGAATAAGATTCTAACTATTACACAATTAACCCAACAACTTAATCACAATATAATAACTCTAACAATGGATATCTTCGCCAAGATTTTACATAAATTTTAATCTAAATACATTTTCCTATATTCTAACATACTATAGATTACATCATAAAACCAACATTCCATTCACACGCAGGCCTTCCCAAAACTAACCAATGATAATGTGAAGACCACCCCTTACGGGGCAGTCCTCAGCGTCTAGGTCCCACAAATTGCAATGTGATATCAATCATAACTAAGATAGAGTAATTAAGTGCGTAATTTCAAATCACAGTACAAACATTAGGATTAAATTTAATAAAATTTCAGTAAAAGTTACAGTTTTCAAATTAAACTATTAAAGGGTACAAACTAGTCTAATACATGTCATCATAAAATCAAAGCAAATTTACCCAGACCACCACAATTTATCATCTTCAAAGTTGTACCAAAAGGGTCGTTTGAGTAGTGGCCTATGAAAACTTCGGATTGATCTTGGGAGACCTAAGAACTAGGTCCGGCAGGTGCTTTTCCTTTATCTTATCTTGTAAAAAGGTTTAACAACAACTATAAGCAATGCTTATTGAGAATATAGATTTATCAGATTACATGCATTACAACAAGCGGAAAGTGGGTATCTAGCGTGATATAACTTAACTGCCGCTACAGCCACGCAAGATTGAGACATAGTTTATAAGAACAGGATGATGTCTAGGCCACACTCACGCTTTTAGTGGAAGCTATCCACTCAATACTGGGCTAGCTACCAGCAAACATCATGGGGGGAGCATCGGAGTAATCAACAACCAAGTTCAATAGAACTGGTTGGCATAGCAAGGTCTAGAACAATAGACCGACAAGGCTAAACATGCTAAGCTGAATCAATACATCAAGATACGAGCAATGATGAAAGCATAATTAAACAAAGTCATGATAGCAATATCAACTTATAACAGTAACTGGATTGAACTGTAAGTACAATGTATGCAGAATGATAAGTCAAATAGCCATCATGATCCACTGGGCATCACCGAACCATGGTGAGCACAGGTCACAATCCAACTGAGCATATATGAATGCCAAAGTAAACTATCAAAAACAATATGTCTCAACCAGAATCAAGCATGTAAAACTGAATATCTATAACTCACAGTTTACTGAATTAGACTGAGTTGTTGACTTTATCAAGCAGATTTCTCCACCACCTGAGCTATCTCAGGATTTAATCTTTGACTTTCGGGACTTTAGCTTGACTTTATAAACTTTGACCCACTTTCAATAACTTTAAACTTTATTACTTTGTTCAGAATTTATCTGAACCTGTCCAGAATTTATCATTGCAAGAACATTAACTTTAAGCTTTCATAACTTATCATAACAAATTAAATTAAGCTGAATCATTATCGAACTTTGAATTTTATTGACTTGATTCTGTGAACTCGTAACATATCTATACTATGTATAATAAGAAAACCACTTGAAGTTTCTGAACCATTGGATGGAAAGAAATCAATGGTTCAAATTAATGACAACTCATAGTTATTTATGAAATGTCTTTTATACCCTTAATTAAAATAAATAATTACACATATGCCATCTTCTTAATTCAGTTCCAAATTTACTAACTTAACTTAATTACATTAAATTTTGATTTTAATTTTTTCATTAATAAATTAATATTTACCTAAAATAAATATGTGTCATTATTATCCTTAATGATCATAGTTAAATTCAAATGTAAAAATTTGGATTTAAATGTAGAAGTGTAGTAAATAAAGTTAAAATTTTTTGTTAATTATATTGCTAACAAGATTTAAAATTTAATTGATAAAACTTCAATTGTAAATATATACACATTCACATAAATGAAGTTTTTTGTTTCTTACATTGATATTTCATATTTGAAGTTAATAAAAATTAAAAGAAACATTTTTTGCAAACACATATTATCTGTTTTTAATAATACAATATAATAATATTTTTTATTTAATATCAAACAACTAAGTATTTTTTTATCTTTAATTTAACTAGCTTTCAATTTTTTTATTTTAATTATATATAAATTTTATAATAATTTATTAAAATATAAAAAAAATATGTATTTTCTAAATCAACCCATGTAATACATGGGTTGATTAACCTATATTTTATAATAAAACAAAGCAATTCATGTCACATGTCACTTCTACAATGCAAAATTTTTTTATTTTTCCACCTGTTTTTTCAAATTTAACACCGTAACTTAATTGCATTAAATTTTGACTTTATTTTTTTCATTAATTAATTTGTAATAAACTAGAATTAGTAACATTTTAAAATTAATGTTTACCTAAAATAAATATCTATAATTATTATCCATAATAATCATATTTAGATCCATGTAATAATTTGAATTAGTTGTAGAAATTATTATTATTATTATCTATAATAAAGGAAAACATCAAATGTCACGTGTCACCTCTATGTTCACCAAAAAGATAATTACAACTTATAAAAAATAAAAGATAAATACAATTTAATATTTTTAAAAAAGATAAACAAACTCTATTTTTTAATCTGTAAATAATAAAAAATAAACACAATTATTATTTTTGTATGTTTTTATTTTTACTCATATACATTTTATATAAATAAATTTAATTAAATTTATCCACGTAATACGTGGGTTATAAACTAGTTTTTAATTATAATTGCGTGTATTGACATTTAATTATACATTTTTAATGTGCCACAAAAGATATTCAAAAACCTTGATTATTGGCCAGAATTTCGGATCATATAACCCACATCCAGATTTGGGTCATCCGAATTCGGATCAATACTCATCCAAGTTGGCCACCCGGATTCGGCATCTGAGATTGGGCCATCCGAACTAACATCCGAAATTGGGTCCCATCCGAATTCGGATCCAACACTTAGAAATTTTTCCCAGATTTTCTTGAAGTTGCAGTTTTGACACATACGAGTTTTTACATAAAAATTAGCCAAATCCATTTTTATTAACATGTAATATAATCTATGGTTATATTATCATTATTGGGGTGTTTCTTCACTATTTTCCCCATCATAAACATATTAAATCACTCAGATTTGTCAAAAATAGTGTCTTTTTCTCAAGAACACGAAACTTTATAAAAAAGTCAGATTTCTCACTTATTTGGACGATTTAACCAACGATTTTTTTTTGTTTTTGTAACTTCTAAAGACTTCAATATATGATTTCCAACTGATATTACAAACATGCAACATCAATTATTCAGATTTAAAAATATGAATTTTCTATTTAAACTCTCAAATAAACATTAAACTTAAGAAATTTGTTTGCTTACCTTGAAATCTTGTAGATTCTTGATGTTTGATGTTGGTTTGTAACTTCCTTGACTTAAAAATCTGAAGTTGTTGCAAACAAATTGATGATTCTAGATGAAGAAATGAAGAAGCCGTAGGTTTCTTTTGAGAGAGAGAAATAGAAGAATTTTTGGTAATAAATGAGCATTTACTCATTATGGGGTTTTATATATATTCAACTTTGCTAAATGTACCATTTAACCCCTACACTTGATTTTATTACATCTCTTTTATTTGATCATCTAAATAATTTATAACATATATTTAACTTAATTAAATAAATTTCACTACTTAATTAAATTACAATACAAATAATGTAATTAAATTACTTTATTAGTTCAAATACGGAAATTAAATGTTCGGTTAAAAAACTAGGTTGTTACAGAATGGGCTCCACCATGCACAAACTTCGTCCTCAAAGTTAGCTAAGTTCAAACAGACTTGGATATGTAGCTTTCATCTCATCCCTTGATTCCCAAGACTGATGTTAACCCTTGTGGTGTTTCCACTGAACGAGCACCATCTGCACCTCTTTATTGCGAATCTTTTTAGTCTTCGAGTCCAGAATACATTCTGGCTCTTCAACCACGCGAAGCTTCTCATCAATTTGCAGATCAACATGTGGTATCTGAATTTCTCTTTCATCAGCTAAGCTCTTTCGCAAATGACTAACATGGAATATAGGATGTATACCCGCTAAATCCGCTGGCAATTCAAGACGATAGGATTGGTTCCCTATCTTTTCAACGATCTTGAATGGACCAATAAATCTTGGAGCTAGCTTGTTTCGCTTTATAAACCGCACCACATTCTTCATTGGAGATACTTTCAGCATCACCCAATACGTTGACTGCAAAACTGATCGACCTGTGACGATTGTCATAATAAGACTTTTGCCTGCTTTGAGCTTCAAGGATATTCCTCCTAACAAGTTGAATCTTTTCATGTGTCAACTGTAGAAGGGCAGGACCCGCTAATGGTGATTCACCTGTTTCGCGCCAACAGGTGGGAGTTCTGCACTTTCGTCCGTATAGAGATTCAAAAGGAGCCATCTCGATAGTGGAATGATAACTGTTGTTGTATGAGAATTCGATCAAAGGTAAATGGTCATCCCAGTTACCATCCAAATCAAGAATGCAGGCACGGAGCATATCTTCGAGAGTTAAGATAGTGCGTTCACTTTGGCCATCTGCATTAGGGTGATAAGCAGTATTAATGGAAATTCAAGTACCCACCCCGTCTTGCAGCGCTTTCCAGAATATTGAAGTGAAACGACTATCACGATCTGAGACGATAGACTTCGGCACACGATGACGAGAAATAACTTCAGTGATGTACATTTGTGTCAATCTATCAAGAGTATACGTCTCTTACATCGGTATAAAATGAGCTGACTTCGTTAAACGATCCACGACTACCCAGATGGAGTCGTGCTGTCTTTTGGTTTTAGGCAACTTTGTAACGAAGTCCATGGTTATATGCTTCCACTTCCACTTAGGAACTGGTAGTGGTTGCATATTCCCAAAGGGTTTCTGATGTTTAGCCTTAACCATTTGACAGACTCTGCAGCTTTCAACGAATTGACCGATATCTTTCTTCATTCCTGGCCACCGATAATTAGCTTTAAGATCGAAGTACATCTTTGAGCTGCCAGGATGAATAGATAACTTGGACTTGTGGGCTTCAGATAGAAGAGTGTTGCGAATAGAACCATACTTAGGATTCCAGATTCGGTTTCCCTTGAGACATTGAAGACCCAAATGATTCATAGACAGAAATTGAAGTTGCCCTTTGAGATTTTCAAAACAGAGATTTTCTTCTTTCAGTGCATCGGCTTGAGCAGATTTGATATCTTCAATAAGATCAGAAGAGAATACAATCGGAGTTAGGGCATAGCAACACTATTCTGGATAGACTTTTCTACTCAAAGCATCCGCGACCATGTTTGCTTTTCCGAGATGATATAGGATCTCGCAATCATAGTCCTTGATGAGCTCCAAGGACCGTCGTTGTTTCATGTTCAGATCCTTTTGAGTAAATAGGTGTTTAAGGCTTTTATGGTTAGTATAAAGCTGACACCTAGTTCCATAAAGATAATGACGCCAGATTTTTAGTGCAAAGGTTACGTCAGCCAACTCAAGATCATGAGTTGGTGCACTTTTCTCGTAATCTTTCAATTGCCTTGAAGCGTAGGCAATGACTTTCTCCTTTGCATTAGGACACAGCCTAAACCAGTACCAGATGCATCGCTATAGACAACGAATTCATCATTGCCTTCTGGTAAGGCTAGGATTGGCGCTTGAATAAGATTTTGCTTCAAAGTTTCGAATGCCTTTTGCTATTTATCAGACCATACGAAAGGGGTATTCTTTCGTGTTAGCATTGTAAGTGGTACAACAATCTTCAAGAAGTCATTAATGAATCGCCGGTAGTAACCGGCCAATTCAAGGAAACTTCGGATTTCAGAGGCATTTTGAGGCGTTTGCCACTTCTGAACAGCCTCGACTTTGGAAGGATCAACTGAAATACCTTCGCTAGATACGACATGGCCAAGGAATTGAATCCATAAAGATAACAAAGTAGAATTTCAAGTTTTTATTCAAACAAAGAACGCTTAAGAAATAGCTCGAGACAATATAAGGTTATACCTGTCTTAGCCAGAATTCGCACTTTGAGAATTTTGCATAGAGTCTTTCATTTCTCAATAGCTCTAGCAATTCACGCAGATGTATAGTATGATCAGTCTCCTTTTTGGAGTAAATCAGAATATCGTCTATGAACACAATAACTGACTTATCCAGCATTGGTCTGCACACACGATTTATGAGATCCATGAACGTCGCTGGTGCATTCGTTAGACCGAAAGGCATTACGAGAAATTCGTAATGACCATAACTCGTTTGAAAGGCTGTCTTTGGAATATCCTTTTCTTTGACTTTTAACTGATGATACCCAGAACGAAGATCAATTTTGGAGAAATAACTTGCTCCCTGTAGCTGGTCAAATAAATCATCGATTCTGGGCAGAGGATACTTATTCTTGATAGTGACTTTGTTCAACTCACGATAGTCGATGCACATACGGAGAGTTCCGTCTTTCTTCTTAACGAAAAAGACAGGTGCACCCCACGGAGATGAACTAGGTCGGATAAATCCTTTCTTTAACAGATCTTGCAATTGTTTTGACATTTCCTGCATCTCTGCAGGCGCAAGTCTGTAAGGAGCTTTGGCGATTGGAGCCGCACCGGGAACTAAGTCAATGCCGAATTCGACTTGACGTTCTGGTGGCACTCCAGAGATATCATCGGGAAATACGTCTGGGAACTCACAGACGATAGGAATATCAGATACAGTTTTCTTGTTGACTTCAGCGACAGATTTAGACGAGACAAAACACAGATATGATTCGTGACCCTTAGACAGATATTTATGCGCTTTCTTAACAGATATGAAGCAATGAGCACCTTTTCGTTTGTCGCCTTTGATTTCCAACACACGACCTCTAAAGATTTGAGTCTAATGATTCGGCGGTTGCAGACGATAGTTGCCTCGTTATTCATTAACCAGTTCATGCCGATAATGACATCAAACTCTTTTAAGGGTATCGGAATGAGATCGAGTTTGAATACAATATTATTGACAAGTAGAGTGCAGTTTCGATACACAGAATCAGTCATAACATAATTATTACCGGTTGTCTCTATATCAAGTATAACAGGATGCTTTGAAGGAGATTTAGACAGTCTTTGAGCAAAAGCAGTCAATATTCATGAACGACTTGCACCAGAATCAAATAGTACGCGAGCAGGTATTGAATTTAGTAGGAACATACCAGTAACCACATCTGGGGTTTCCTTTGCTTCCTCCGCTGTTATTTGAAATGCGCGGGTCCTAGCAGTTGGAGTTGCGGCTGAACTTTTCATCGTAGAACCACCAGCTAACGATTGTGATTAGCTTCGGCGTCCTCTTTGACACTGATACATAAAGTGTCCACGCTTCCCACACTTTGCACATCCAAGACCCCGATGGGGACATTCTTCACTAGCAGGTAACATCATCCGCATTGCACTGCCCCATATGAGATTTCCTACATCGTTTGCAAAATCGCAGTTCATTCGTGAGAGCATAGGCTTGAGCTTTCTGAGGCGAGCTATACTGTTGAGATTGTTGGGGTTGCTGGGAATGTGATTTGTTGGGTTTAAAGAACTTGCGAATCTTTGCTTCTTCGTGGGAGAGGGACTTGTCGGGTTAGTCTGTAGAGCATAAAGCTGATCACCATATTCTAAGTTTCCCCTCTTTATCTGCCTCGCCACTTCAACCATTTATAAATAACTCTTATACTTCACCACGTTCATCAGGTGTCTATATCTCGGGTTAAGACCTCCATGAAATCGGTTCATCTTTCTTTCCTCAGTGGCTACTTGGTACGAAGAATAGCCACAGAGTCGCGAGAATTCATGCTCATACTCGTCTACTGACTTGGTTCCTTGGGTTAACTGCATCAATTGGAACTCCATTTTGTCTTGCTGGTCAGCAGGACAATATTTAGCGTGAAAAATATCAAGAAATTGGTCCCACTCTAACGTCTGGATAACCTCTTCTCCATAAATGCTTCTCTGTGTCTTCCACCAGGCGCAAGCAGCACCAACAAACAGAGCAGTAGCAAAACTTACTTTCTTGGAATATGAGCAATCAGAGATTCTGAAGATTTCTTCAGTGTGGCTTATCCAGTCCAAAGCCTGGATTGGGTTTACAGTACCCTCAAATTTCAGGGCACCGCTTGCTTTAAAATCTTTAAACTTACGACCTTTCGGCTGTTCGATTTGGACATTAGGGTTGGAGTTATCAGAATCAGACTCGTCATTTTGGGCTTGTTTATCTTTTCGCTTATTCTTCTTATCAGCACGTCTCGTAGCTTCAGCCTCATCTCTGGCCTGAAGCTATTCTTGCATATTCTTATTCTTTGTTCTTAGTGTTGTGCTAATAGTTGTTGTACCATTTAAAACATTTGCTGGGGAGTCATGTTGTTAGGAACGTCACCTGATCCTGACATCTTTACTGAAAATTAAAATAATGTAATCATCAGTTTATAGACTTAGAGCTATGTACCCTTATTCCCATCCTAACAATCCATACATCCTATCTCAGTTCAAACCACCTAAATGATTGATACTTATGTATTGCTTCAGTATGAGATTAAGTATTACCCACATAATACTTGATTCACTCAAACTATGGGCTCTGATACCATCCTGTGAAGACCACCCCTTACGGGGCAGTCCTCAGCGTCTAGGTCCCACAAATTGCAATATGATATCAATCATAACTAAGATAGAGTAATTAAGTGCGAAATTTCAAATTACTAGTACAAACATTAGGATTAAGTTTAATAAAATTTCAGTACAAGTTTCAGTTTTCAAATTAAACTATTAAAGGGTACAAACTATTCTAATACATGTCATCATAAAATCAAAGCAAAACTTCCCAGACCACCATAATTTATCATCTTCAAAGCTGTACCTAAAGGGTCATTTGAGTAGTGGTCTATGAAAACTTCGACTTGATATTGGGAGACCTAAGAACTAGGTCTGGCAAGTGCTTTCCCTTTATATTTTCCAGTAAAAAGGTTTAACAAAAACTATAAGCAATGCTTAGTGAGAATATAGATTTATCATACTACATGCATTACAACAAGAGGAAAGTGGGTATCTAGCATGATATAACTTGACTGCCGCTACAGCCACACAAGATTAAGACATAGTTTATAAGAACAGGATGATGTCCAGGCCACACTCACTCTTTTAGTGGAAGCCATCACTCAATACTGGGCTAGCTATTAACAAACATCGTGGGGGAGCATGGGAGTAATCAACAACCAAGTTCAATAGAACTGGTTGACATAACAAGGTCTAGAACAATAGACCGACAAGGCTAAACATGCTAAGCTGAATCAATACATCAAGATACGAGCAATGATGAAAGCATAATTAAATAAAGTCATGATAGCAATATCAACTTATAACAGTAACTGAATTGAAATGTAAGTACAATGTATGCATAATGATAAGTCAAATAGCCATCATGATCCACAGGGCATCACCGAACCATGGTGAGCACAGGTCACAATCCAGCTGAGCATATATGAATGCCAAAGTAAACTATCAACAACAATATGTCTCAACCAGAATCAAACATGTAAAACTGAATATCTATAACTCACAGTTTACTGAATTAGACTAAGTTGTTGACTTTATCAAGCAGATTTCTCCACCACCTGAGTTATCACAGGATTTAATCTTTGACTTTCTGGACTTTAGCTTGGCTTTATAAACTTTGACTCACTTTCAATAACTTTAAACTTTATTACTTTGTTCAGAATTTATCTGAACCTGTCCAGAATTTATCATTGCAAGAACATTAACTTTAAGCTTTCATAGCTTATCATAACAAATTAAATTAAGCTGAATCATTATCAAACTTTGAATTTTATTGACTTGATTCTGATAACTCGTAACATATTTTTAATTATAATTGTGTGTATTGACATTTAATTATACATTTTTTAATGTGCCACAAAAGATATTCAAAAACCTTGATTATTGGCCAGAATTTCGGATCATATAACCCACATCCGGATTTGGGCCATCCGAATTCGGATCAATACTCATCCGAGTTGGCCACCCGAATTAGGCATCCGAGATTGGGCCATTCGAATTAGCATCCGAAATCGGATCATCCGAATTCGGATGCAACACTTAGAAATTTTTCCCAGATTTTCTTGAAGTTGCAGTTTCGACACATACGGGTTTTTACATAAAAATTAGCCAAAGTTATTTTTATTAACATGCAATATAATCTATGGTTATATTAACATTATTGGGGTGTTTCGTCACTATTTTCCACATCATTAACATATTAAATCACTCAGATTTGTCCAAAATAATGTCTTTTTCTCAAGAACACAAAACTTTATAAAAAAAAAACCAGATTTCTCACTTATTTGGACGATTTAACCAAAGATTTTTTTTTTGTTTCTGTAACTTTTAAAGACTTCAATTATATGATTTCCAACCGATATTACAAACATGCAACATGAATTATTCAGATTTAAAAATCTGAATTTTCTATTTAAACTCTCAAATAAACCTTAAAGTTAAGAAATTAGTTTGCTTACCTTGAAATCTTGTAGATTTTTTATGTTTGATGTTGGTTTGTAACTTCCTTGACTTAAAAATCTGAATTTGTTGCAAACAAATTAATGATTCTTGATGAAGAAATGAAGAAGCCGTGGGTTTCTTTTGAGAGAGAGAAAGAGAAGAGTTTTTGGTAATAAATGAGCATTTACTCATTTTGGGGTTTTATATATATTCAACTTTGCTAAATGTACCATTTAGCCCCTACACTTGATTTTATTACATCTCTTTTATTTGATCATCTAAATAATTTATAACATATATTTAACTTAATTAAATAAATTTCATTTCTTAATTAAATTACAATACAAATAATGTAATTAAATTACTTTATTAATTCAAATACGGAAATTAAAAGTTCGGTTAAAAATCTAGGTTGTTACTGTAACATCCCAATTTTCGAGATAATTGCGTGTAATTATTTTAGTGGATAATTAAATAATTATATTTGTGTTGGACCAATGAGATCCCGAGTAGTGGATTGATACGTGTCGGGTTACGAGTTACGTGTCTCCGGGTTATAAATTTAGTGGATTAATTATGTATTTGGGTTCGTGGAGTTAAATGGGTTAAATGAGCATTAATTGTGAAAATGTGATATCGGATCCGGGTTATTGGGTTCGGGACCGGTCGAGATAAAGACGTACATATATGTTTATCCTTTCTCTTCCTTATCCATTGGTGTGAGAACCTCCAAGGTGTAGTGTGTGTGTGTGTGTTTGAGGAAGCTCCAGCAGCCAGAGATCTTCTCCAAACTCCAGATTAATTGAGGAAACCTTGGATTCAGCTTCATCTTCTTCCTTATAGGTGTTCTTGAGTTCTTGGAAGGTAAGGAGCTTCAATTTATTGGTTTAAATTGAGTTGAATATGTGAAAGGTGTTGTATTAGTTCCTGAGCTTGTAAGGTTATGTTTATAGCGTTTGTATGAGTTAATTGGAGGCTGAAATCGAATGGAGAGGAGTTTGATACTCCTGGGCAGAACTGAAATCGCAGGTCGGCCATGGGGGTTCGCGATGTCGCGGCGCGACCAATGGCCTGCAGGGGAAATTTGAAGTTAATCTTGTGAAAGGGATTTTGGGTCAAATGGTGTCGGGTTCCTTCGGGGTTGCTCGGGATGGGTTTTGTGTATATTCAGAGTCTTGTTTGGAGTGCTTTGAGTCGAGTTACGGGTTGAGTTTCGGGTATTGATCGGGTTTCGGTTCCGTGGGGTTGTCGGGTTGAATAGAGTTCGGGGTGTTGTGATTATGTGTTTAATGTAATTCGGACTGTGTTTAACCGATTGGGATTGTTTCGGGGATTCGGGCCTGTTATGGGTCGTATTTTGATTGGGTTTTCGCGGTTCTGTTGGGGATTGCAATTGAATTTGAGTCGGGTTTATGTTCATTATGAGTTTGCGACATGTGTTCGTGGGATTTGTATTAACAAGTAGGATCCGTGTGTAATTTCAGGGACGAGTCAGCGAATCGAGCCAAGTCAGAGATTCTGGGATTAGTGGATCGATCAGGTGAGTACCCGAGTTCTTTTCTAAACCGCGAGACTGTTTTACGAGTCATAACTGTGTAGCTAGCTTCGTGTATGTGTATATTGTGTATTGCGAATGAGACAGGGACGTGGGCGCCAGGTATGATTCTATTTCCCCCATATGTGATATATGTGTGCATGAGATGAGATCCAGTCCGGGGGTCCGTGATGAGTTCCATACGGACGGTGATTCGCGATGTGAGATCGCGTGGGTTGACTGTCCCTAACAGTCCTTGGAGCGTGTATACACGGCAGGGCCTGTAGCCGGTTCGCGCCCGTGCTACAGGGTTGTGGCTAACCACCGGTGCGCACGGTCGTTAGCTGGGGAGGAGTCCCCTTCAGTGATATTGTGTGCAGGGCCGTGGATCTCATGCTGAGTGTTCATACCTGCTTTATACTGCTGATTGCCAGAGACAGAGATTGAGCTTGTGGTGTGTGTATGTGCTACGTGTTCGCATGCTATATGTTTACTGTGCAGAGTCTAACCCTCGAGTACTCACGAGCTTTCGAGCTTACGTATTCGAGTCTTCCGTGTTCAGGGTTTCAGTGAAGGGTTCAGTAGCTGAGCTTGTTGATCTGGGATCGAGGATTATCTGGGAAGCTTGTGTTGGCTTTGTGTAATGATCTGATCAGTATTATTTACGTTAGCAGCTTTTGGGCTTATGTAATTAGCGGATTATATGTTAACAGTATTTATGTGAAAAGTTTAAATTAATAGTGATCCGTGTTACCTTCTGACATATGTGTTTAATAGAGCATTGCGATGCTGCCACCTGTGTATTGTAATGACGTGGCATTTCCGGGATCGGGGAGGGTGTTACAGCATGGTATCAGAGCTTGTGGTTTGAAGTCTGAGTATCATTAGTGGATGCTTAACTTAAACCTTGTTTCGATCCATGGGGGATCCATTGCGATTGATATTAGTGGAGTTAACTAACCTGGCTTAGTGTATAACGCTGGGTGATCTACCTATGGTTCTCAATTGTTTTGATTTGTGCAGATAGTTATGGCAGATCAGGGCGAGGGATCCGGCGCGGGCAAGCCGGCAGGGGACGAGTTTATTCGCAAGTCAGAGCTTCTGGGAGTATTGATAGAGTTTTACAGGCAGCAGAGAGAGCAGGAGCGGGAACAAGATCAGGGGATGGGACCACGTGCTGGGGGTGGTCCGGATACGGGTACAGGTGCTTCTTCATCTACGTCTCGGCGAGGGGGTTCGTTCAAGAATTTCATGACCGGGAATCCGCCAGAGTTTAGAGGCGGGGGTGAGCCAGGGACGGCTATGGCATGGGAGCGTGAGGTGGAGGCTGCCTTTAGAGTTGCGCACGTGGAGCCGAGAGATATGGTCGGTTATGCGACCTATCTGTTGAGGGGAGGGGCGTCACAGTGGTGGCAGTCTATAGAGTCGGCAATGACATCTTCTGTGGCGTATGCGATGACGTGGGACCAGTTCAGGGCTGTGTTCGAGCTACAGTACATCCCGAGAGACGAGAGGCGAGAGATGGAGCGGCGATTCCTTCACCTACAGCAGGAAGAGATGACAGTGCAGCAGTACGTGGACCGGTTCAACGAGTACTCCCAGTTTGCAACTCATTACGTCGCCACTGAGCAGCGAAGAATCGATGCGTTTGTTGATGGACTGCGAGTTGATATCAGAGAGTTCGTCGGGATGCACGAGACTTCTACTTTTGCCAGAGCACTAGAGATGGCCCGCATAAGGGAGCGAGAGATAGCCAAGCAGAGGGAGGAGCCATCTTCTCAGAATCGACGTGTAAGGACTCCTGAGCGGTCCTCGAGAGACCGGAGGCATTCCAGAGACGATTCCAGAGAGCGGCGTTCGGGACAGAGTTCAAGAGACAGACGAGATCGGGATAGAGACAGAGACAGGGATAGGGAGCGGAGGTCGAGTGGACCGGGGCGGAGCCATCGATCGGATAGTCAGAGTCAGAGGCAGAGTTCGAGGTATACAGGGCAGAGTCAGAGCAGCGTAGGGCAGAGGCCTCGAGATGGGGGCGATAGGGGAGACAGTTCAGCTGGAGATCGAGAGTGCTTGAGATGCAACCGTCGCCACAGTGGGCCGTGTGTGCCTAGGTGTTATCGATGCGGCCAGCGTGGGCATGCCGCCTCCACGTGTACAGTTCCAGAGCCATTGTGCTTCCGTTGCGGGAGGCCGGGGCACAGGGTGCGAGACTGTCCAGAGTTGGGATCAGCGGTGCAGGGTGCGAGTTCCAGTGGGGCTAGAGCTGAGCCGTCGTCATCCGGTCGTCATGACTCTCGGGCGCGGGGTCGGGTATTTCAGGCGACTACAGAGGCAGCTCGAGATGCTACTGATATGGTTTCGGGTATGTCTTTCTGAGCTTGCTTAGAATGTGTGTCAGTTGTGGGGCGGATTATTGGGCTATGTCTGTGATAAGTGTATGTGTTCTGTCGCGTGTGACTGCTTCATTGTGTCTATGATCATGTGGTTCAGTGATAGAGGTGTGAAGGGGTTGCGTATGGGTTATGTGGGATTGTTATATCTGGGTATGTGTGTGAGAGTGGGATATATTGTGGTAAAATGGGTTATCAGAGTTTCGAGATTGGGCATTGTGTCATGTTAGTGGATCAATTATATGAATAATTATTGCAAATGTGTTTGTGATTGCGGGATTCAGTGACAGAGGGGAGGGATTGTGTGTATGGGCTGAATGGGGTCGTTATGTTTGGGGAGTATATGTGGAGTCAATGTGCTAGATTTGGGTTTATTGTGATCTGGGTTTTCGAGTTCTGAATTGTGCTATGTTAGTAGATTAATCCTGTTGAGCTATGTGAGTTATATGAGTGATTATTGCGAATTTGTTGTGATGTGCTAGTGGATTATCATATTGACAGTGGATTTAAGCTCTTGTGTGTGTGCTATCCATATCTATGATATTGCGTATTATGAGACGTGGTTATTTGTTGTAGTGAAAAGAGTTGAGAGTTCTGTTGTGATAGTGGATTGGCCTATCGAGAGTGGATTTAATTCCTTTATGAGTTTAACCATGTTTATGAGCTTGCGTTTAGCGAGTCGATGGAGACATCTTATGTGTTGTGTTAGTGGATGATCTGTATAGAGCTATGCGAGTATGTGATGAGAGAGAACGAAGACCGATGGATTGAGGTCATGTGTGGATTGAGTGGCTTATGAGGTGACGCCACGTGAAGATTCTGTGAATAGAGGATTTATCAGTTGCCCATATGTGAATTAGGGGATTTAATTGAGCTATTAGTGGATTGCCTAATGGAGTTAAAGATTCGAGGGAGTCGACTTGTTTTGAGAGTTGAGATAGAGACGTGTTTTAGTAATGATTATACCATTCAGAGTTCAAATGCGAATTTATCAAGAGTTATTGGTATGTCGAGAATTGTGAGTCAACATTTCGGGGATTTGATTTAGAGATGTGTAATTGCGAATGGGCTTGCGAGAGATTCCGGGGACGGAATCTTTTTAAGAGGGGAGGATTTGTAACATCCCAATTTTCGAGATAATTGCGTGTAATTATTTTAGTGGATAATTAAATAATTATATTTGTGTTGGACCAATGAGATCCCGAGTAGTGGATTGATACGTGTCGGGTTACGAGTTACGTGTCTCCGGGTTATAAATTTAGTGGATTAATTATGTATTTGGGTTCGTGGAGTTAAATGGGTTAAATGAGCATTAATTGTGAAAATGTGATATCGGATCCGGGTTATTGGGTTCGGGACCGGTCGAGATAAAGACGTACATATATGTTTATCCTTTCTCTTCCTTATCCATTGGTGTGAGAACCTCCAAGGTGTAGTGTGTGTGTGTGTGTTTGAGGAAGCTCCAGCAGCCAGAGATCTTCTCCAAACTCCAGATTAATTGAGGAAACCTTGGATTCAGCTTCATCTTCTTCCTTATAGGTGTTCTTGAGTTCTTGGAAGGTAAGGAGCTTCAATTTATTGGTTTAAATTGAGTTGAATATGTGAAAGGTGTTGTATTAGTTCCTGAGCTTGTAAGGTTATTTATAGCGTTTGTATGAGTTAATTGGAGGCTGAAATCGAATGGAGAGGAGTTTGATACTCCTGGGCAGAACTGAAATCGCAGGTCGGCCATGGGGGTTCGCGATGTCGCGGCGCGACCACCAGAGGGTCCGCGGCGCGACCAATGGCCTGCAGGGGAAATTTGAAGTTAATCTTGTGAAAGGGATTTTGGGTCAAATGGTGTCGGGTTCCTTCGGGGTTGCTCGGGATGGGTTTTGTGTATATTCAGAGTCTTGTTTGGAGTGCTTTGAGTCGAGTTTTGGGTCGAGTTTCGGGTATTGATCGGGTTTCGGTTCCGTGGGGTTGTCGGGTTGAATAGAGTTCGGGGTGTTGTGATTATGTGTTTAATGTAATTCGGACTGTGTTTAACCGATTGGGATTGTTTCGGGGATTCGGGCCTGTTATGGGTCGTATTTTGATTGGGTTTTCGCGGTTCTGTTGGGGATTGCAATTGAATTTGAGTCGGGTTTATGTTCATTATGAGTTTGCGACATGTGTTCGTGGGATTTGTATTAACAAGTAGGATCCGTGTGTAATTTCAGGGACGAGTCAGCGAATCGAGCCAAGTCAGAGATTCCGGGATTAGTGGATCGATCAGGTGAGTACCCGAGTTCTTTTCTAAACCGCGGGACTGTTTTACGAGTCATAACTGTGTAGCTAGCTTCGTGTATGTGTATATTGTGTATTGCGAATGAGACAGGGACGTGGGCGCCAGGTATGATTCTATTTCCCCCATATGTGATATATGTGTGCATGAGATGAGATCCAGTCCGGGGGTCCGTGATGAGTTCCATACGGACGGTGATTCGCGATGTGAGATCGCGTGGGTTGACTGTCCCTAACAGTCCTTGGAGCGTGTATACACGGCAGGGCCTGTAGCCGGTTCGCGCCCGTGCTACAGGGTTGTGGCTAACCACCGGTGCGCACGGTCGTTAGCTAGGGAGGAGTCCCCTTCAGTGATTCTGTGTGCAGGGCCGTGGATCTCATGCTGAGTGTTCATATCTGCTTTATACTGCTGATTGCCAGAGACAGAGATTGAGCTTGTGTTGTGTGTATGTGCTACGTGTTCGCATGCTATGTGTTTACTGTGCAGAGTCTAACCCTCGAGTACTCACGAGCTTTCGAGCTTACGTATTCGAGTCTTCCGTGTTCAGGATTACAGCGAAGGGTTCAGTAGCTGAGCTTGTTGATCTGGGATCGAGGATTATCTGGGAAGCTTTGTGTTAGCTTTGTGTAATGATCTGATCAGTATTATTTACGTTAGCAGCTTTTGGGCTTATGTAATTAGCGGATTATATGTTAACAGTATTTATGTGAAAAGTTTAAATTAATAGTGATCCGTGTTACCTTCTGACATATGTGCATAATTGAGCTATTGAGATGTGCCACCTGTGTATTGTATTGACGTGGCATTTCCGGGTTAAGGGAGGGGTGTTACAGTTACAGATAAAATAGCAAACATTAATATTAAACTAACATCCATCGCATACAAAGGGTCTCAATGCTATGCTATGTCACAAACATAAATAAAGCAATAAGCATAATAAATAAACCATAATTTATTTTCATCTTGCCATGAAAATAATTTCAAAAAACAATTAATCTACCATTAATTAGAGTAATTATGTCCATTATTATTCTTAAGTTAAAAAAGATTCGTAAACTCAAAATTTAGAAACAATTTTCCAAAAACAGAAACTTTTTCCCAAAAAATTTCAATTTTAATTTCAATTTTGCATTATCTTTGGATTCATAACTATTCTTTCTTAAAATATTCAACTAACAATTCAAACTCGTTTGAAACTTAAAACTTGATATTATAAAAAAGTTTTTATTAAACTACATTTAGTAACTATATTTATTATTTTCAAATAATACTGAGAAATAATTTACACTTCCTTTAAATAATTATCAATTAACTATTATTCAATTGAAACACTTTTCAAAAAATTAAATAAACTTTATTTAAAATGTCTAAATTCTAAATAAACAATTCTACCAATAAATATTTTTTTTAAAAGATTTAAGAAAATTGATCATCTTAAATAACACTTCAAAAAATAATTTTATGGGTTTAAACGATTTTTACCAAAACGTTAACGTCGAGATTAAATCTCAAAATAGTAAACTATGAACGAGAATGAAACTCAAAGTCACAATTTAAAATGAAATCCTTAAATTAAAGTTTCTTTAATTTTATAATGTCTTTAATGGAACTAAAATATTAAATGTATAAATTAAATCTAGTTTATAAAATAAAATTATCATTTTTGTTATTAGGCCAAAGGTTTTTTTTTAAAAAACTATGACATGGCCGATTTTAACAAAAAAAGATGATGACATTAATTTTAGTTTCAACATTAAAACTTATCTTTTAATTGAAACCGATTTAATTGAAACGACAAATTATCGGAAAACAAGTTAACCGACTCAAACTCGGGTTCAATAACCCATATGAACCGAATTTAAACGTGAATTGAACAACACGAGGGATTAAACCCTCATGGGTTCGGTCACCATATCAAAACCGAGAGGTCATGGCGAAATTTCCAGGCTTGATTGCGAACCGAAACGTTTCATTATCGACTTTAATTAATTAAACATTTTAAAACAATCGAACATCAACTAAAGAAAGTGAACTAAGGTTTCAAAATCCCGAGCTCCAAAGAACTCCAAGGTAAGTCGAGAATCACCATGGGCCGGGCCTGGCTGTGTGATTATATATATATATGGTTGGGATAATTGCAGAACTTTAATTTAGTGCTGAACTATAGAACTAATCTAAACCATTGGATTATAATATAACACTAGGGATAAAATGGTAATTATGCAATTAAAATTAAATTAATAGTAACTCACCAAGTTTGACTGCTCACATTGACCATTTTAGACACTTTTAATATCGAATGTATATGTAGTGTTGCATATATGATATATAGTATCACTTCGACGTTGAATATGTGATATAAACTATAATTCGACGTTGAATGATCTCTATATTATATTGAATGGTCGTCTGGGTTAAAAAATTTTTTACGAAAAATAAACACGTAAATTTTTTTGAAAAAAATATATCACGACCGTTCTCGTTAAATTTACCAACTTTGACTACTAATTTTGACCATTATTTTCACTCTGTTAATATTGAATGTATATGCAGTGTTGCATCGACGTTGAATATACGATATCAACTGTTCCTTCGACATTGAATGATCTCGCCATGCTATATTGCATCGTGGTTTGGGTAAATTTTTTTTTTACAAAAAATAAATACGTAAATTTTTTTCGAAAAAAATATATCATGACCGGTCTCGTTTTAAATAGTATAAAATTCTTGTTTGTATGGTATACTTTTTTTGATTTAAAAATTAATCATTTTAATGTTATTTTAATTTAAAGAAAAAAGATATTTATTTTGCTAATATCAATCTTTTTGCTATTTCCAATCTTTTTCTTTTTTACTCTTGAAATAATTAAAATATCACTAATTCCAATCTTTTTTCACTAATTCTTAAATCAAGACCATTAGATTACTCTAATTAATGGACGATATTGGTTCTATAATTCTACACTAGATGGGGGTTCAATAGAAAACCACAATGCACCTGAAAACATGTGAAAACCGCACTGCACCCACCACAAATGCATCAAATTCCCCGCGTGATACATCAAATTTCTCGCATGATGCATCAAAATCCCGCGTGATGCATCACCTTATTTACGATCATGTCACCGCGTTTTTCATGAAATGCACCAAAATCGGACGGTATGCGTAGGTTTACATAGTTTTCAGGTGCATAGTGGTTTTCTATTGAACCCACCCCTACACACACATATGTCCCACGTATTACGTGAATAAAATTTAATTATATTCATTTATTATATACATAGATTAAAATAATTAATTGTATTTATATTTTATTTTAAAAGTAATAATGTTTATTTATTTTTTCTAGGTTAATTATTTATTTATGTTTATATATATTAAAAATGATTAATTGTATTTATCTTTTATTTTATTTCATATTTAAAAATAATAATGTTGTATTTAGCTATTTATGTTTATAGATATTAAAAAAATTAATTGTATTTATCTTTATTTTATTTTATATTAAAAATAGTAATGTTACATTTATCCTTTTTGGTGAAATTTATAGATATTAGAAAAAAATAATTGTATTTATATTAAAAATAATAAAGTTTCTTTTATTTATGTTAATAGATATTTGAAAAACTAATTATATTTATCTTATATTTTGTTTTATATTAAAAATAATAATGTTGCATTAATCTTTTTTTGATGAAATGTGTCTTTTATTTTATTTTATATTAAAAATAATAATGTTACATTTATCTTTTTTGGTGAAATTTATAGATCTTGGAAAAAAATTAATTGTATTTATATTAAAAATAAAAAAGTTTCTTTTATTTATGTTTATAGATATTTAAAAAACTAATTATATTTATCTTATATTTTGTTTTATATTAAAAATAATAATATTGTATTAATCTTTTTTGATGAAATGTGGTAACGCCACGTGGCAAATTGTGTTCTTCTTTATTTTATATATATATAATTTAGAATTTTAATTATCCATAATTAAATTGTAATTATTTATAATATTATTCATTTATTATCAAATAAATAAATAATGCAAAAATTGTTGTAATATGTATCCATAAAATAATACAAATGTAGCATAATGTGTTCATTATACTTCTATGACATGTTATACAAAATAAATTGAATTTCACATTGTCATGTCACACTTAAATGGTCGCCCCTATCATACCCCTAAAACTCGGATATGCATGAAAATATGACATATCAAAATAATCTTCATTTTTAATGTAAATAAAAAAACACATTTATTAGCTCTTTTATAGACATATATTGCATTTGATTTAATACTGGCAAAATTTGAACAAAAAGTTGGATTATGAACTTATTTGAATGTGTTTCAATTTTCATAAGTTTAGTTTCATTTAAATGATGCTTAGTTAAAGATAAAGAAAATTTTAATTTGATATGTTGTCAATATTGGTAAAAATTTAAAATTTGCTGCTATTATTGGTAAAAAAAACAAAACGTTGTTGCTATTATTGGCTGCTATAGCAGGTTTACAAGTCAAAAGTTACTATAATTAGTAAAATACACAAAAGTTGTTGTTCTAAAGTAAGAAATAAATAACATGGCTATAAACGATAAAATTACAAAAAAGTGCTGCTATTTTTGACATGTAATGGTTTGTGAAATCAAACCAAGAACACGAACATTAGAGATTGACTATCAGTCCAATCCTTTCGTTTTAAGTTTAAACTTTTAACAAGTTTATTACCCGCGTATTACGCGAATACTTTTAATATATATAAAATATAATGAATAAAAAGATAAAGATATAAATATTATTTTTTAAACAAAAGTATATAAGATGATATTATTATTTATTATGATCTATTTATTTTGTATATTTCTAAACATATATGAAGGGTAATTATTTTCTTATATATTTTTTTAAACTTTTATTATATTCTCTTATAATTAATAAGTTAGTAGATTATTAGATTTTGTTTGATTTGAATTGATTTGAATTTAAAAGTGGATTATATTAGATTTGGATAGATTTAATTAAGAAGTTAGTAGAGTATTAGATTTTGTTTGATTTGATTTGAATTTAAAAGTGGATTATATTAGATTTGGATAGATTTAATTTAAAAAATCTTTATTATTTTTAAAATCTATAAATGCACGTGTCGATTCATGGTGACGACACGTGGCTTCAACAAAAAGGAGTTACTCTTTTAATAGTATAGATGGAATTCTAACCCAAAATTTGCATATATTCACGCGAACGTAAAAGGGATTTCTAAATGAATAAATATATCCAGTTAAAATGCAACACGTGTCAAAGCCCACATTCTTAGACCTTCTCCTCCATAATTTTAAAGCGGCGGCCCGAAAATTTCGATTTTCCATTATTCTGATCTCAAAAACAAAACCAAAAAACTCCCTTCCCAGAATCTCTGAATCACCGCAAAGGTACCCAATTCTTCCCCTTCGCTCTGTTTTTATGTTGGGATTTCGTTACTTTATGATTTTGTGTTCATTGCAGTAGAATTCTGTTCTTGAATCCGTATTATATTGCGTATGTTTTTTAGAATTTTTACTCAGATCTCTTTGTTGATATCATTTGTTGAAAAAGAATCTAGAAAGAAATTGCTTCACGGAATTTGAAATTTTGTTTCCCTTGTGTTGATTTAAGCGTTCTCCCTGAAAGATCCGAGATCTCCTTGTCTCTTTTAGGGATCTTTAATTGATTTTGGGGTAAATTGCGGCATTTAACACATGATTTTGTGTTCTTTCGTTATGGTTGACAAATTAGAAATAGATTGTACTATTGATTTAAAAAAAAGTTGGCAAATTGACTTTGAAACTTAAAATTGGACTTGTTTGCAAGATGTTTCAAGGGGTGAGTTTGTTCAGGTTCTTGAGTGTCAATTGTGTTACATTTATTATCTAAAAATTTCAATGATAAAACTGAAGTTTTAGATTTATGTGATGGTTTTATCATTGAACTTTTTAGATAATAAATGACATGAAAATGAGTTGGAATTAGTTTAGGGGTTGTGTTGTTGGATCTTACTCATAAAGCATACATTGAATGGCCCATGGTTTGATTATACGTTTTTGGGACTTAAATACTAGGAAATTGTTGAAGATGATCCCCTAGATGTTAGCCTAGTGGTTAGGGTCATAGAATGTATAGAGGAGGTCCAATTATGCGATTTACCTCTTCATGTTGGCTGCGAGATCGGTCTGTGGCCCCTAGAGGGTGGGTTACCTTTTTTAGATGTATGTTTCTGGCTCTTGGATCTTAAAACATGCTATTTTCAGAGTAAGAATAATATATTCATTAATGAAGTTTTTGTAAATGGGCTGTATCAGAATGACGTTACAAGTTTTTTATTCTTTGTTATAATCCTGTGAAATATGTCCTAAAGTCCAAAAACATGCCTTTTTAGTAATGGGAAACTAAACGCTGTAATCGTTTAGTGTACATGTGAAGTAGTTGATCAACTAGGACTTAAAATATGAAAAGATGATTCAAACGAAATGTGTTTGAATTTGGTTTAAGGTTCGTGTTTTGGGATGGTACTTTTAAAGCATACAGTAAACGGATCATAGTTTGAAAAATATACGTTTCTGGGTTCCAAATACTAGGAAATGGTTGAAGATGATCCCTTAAATGTACGTTTTCGGTTCTTAGTCACAAAACATGCTATTTTAAGAGTAAATAATATTATTTGTTCATTCATGAATATCTTGTGAATGAGCCGTATTCAAATTATGTTACAAGTTGTAAGTTTTCATTCTTTGCTTTTCATCATCTGAAATATGTCTAAAGCCAAAACATGCCATTTTAGTGATGGGAAAATAAATGCTGCATTAGCGTGGATGTAAAAAGTTATTGATGAAATAGGGCTTGGAAAATTAAAATGTTGATTAAAAGTTTAAAACGAGTACCAAACAAATGAACATGGAGCTATGCATCGTTTGATATATATGAATTATTAGTGATTTATTTTCCTTCATCTTTCATGTAAACAGAATTGACGATTAGATCTTCATGAATTCAAGAAACAGCGTGGCATCTAACGTTTCCTGTAAATCGGGAAACAAGAACTACTCCACTTACCGTACTTCTGTCTGCATTCTCTCAATTTTCTTTAAGAATCCAATTGTTTACTTGAACTTCCTTCTTATTAAGGCCATTGGTAGAAGTCTTTCATCTGCTCGAATCTTGGTCTCTTTCCATCCGTAGTCATACCGTTGTTAGTAGAATAGTAAACAAAACTACCTTCAGCTGTTTTCCACTATGGTTTCCTCGCAATTAACCGCTTTAATGGAAAACAAGACATGCAAATCCTCTACAAACTATTTACACTTCCCTTTGAATCCTCCTGAGGGAATATCCGACAACATTGAACTAGATTTTTCCGATACATTTGGTCCTCTACCTTCAGAAATTTCAACCGAGACTGTTTATGATGACCCCGTGGTCATTTACACCCGTTCACATTCTTTAGTGGGTCCAACGCCACGTGTAAGCCACTTGCTAAATCTAAGAAAACTAGCCTTATGTGAAACGGAAGAATCATTGGAGCTTTTAGAGGACTTCCGTGATGTCATAGCTGAAGGTTCTGAAAATAACGACAAGTGTGTCAAGGACAATGTTGAGAGTATAGGCCTCGAAGATTTCGAGGTCATGAGAGTTGTTGGGCAAGGAGCATTTGGAAAGGTATATCAAGTGAGAAAGAGAGACACTTCAGAGATATACGCGATGAAGGTTGTGAGAAAAGATAAAATAGTGGAGAAAAATCACGCTGAATACATGAAAGCAGAGAGGGATATTTTGACTAAGATAGATCATCCCTTTATAGTCCAACTCCGATACTCTTTCCAGGTATTCCTATATTATATCTTCTATCTATTTGTTACGTTAATGGAGCTCTAACCATATATATGTATATACACAATTCCTTTTTTTCAGACTAAATATAGACTTTACCTTGTTTTGGATTTTGTGAACGGAGGACATCTTTTTTTCCAACTGTATCATCATGGTCTGTTTCGGTGAGTTCAATTTGTAAATAGGAAAATTGTAAACAAAGGTAACGTTGTTTATAACAATTTCTAGTTTTGGTAATGTACTTCCAAAATTTTGTAGAAAGGTAATGGATTTTTTGAAATTTTGTATAGGAAGCTTTGTACTATGAAGTACCAATAAATATGGTCATCTTTTGTCATCGCTGACAACTTTTACATTTCAACTAACATTATTTAGTGCCACCTTTTGTCACCTTAATGAGAACAAAAATATAATTTTGCCTTTTATTGAATATATTAGAAGTATGTTGCTTGGAATAGAAATTGGCATAAAGTATGTTACCTTCTGTTTTCAATTTCCCTTCGTAAATCATTATACCATTGGTGATATGAAATTTTTACAATCAACATCACTCGTGCTTTCAGAGAGGATCTAGCACGTATTTATACTGCAGAGATTGTTTCTGCTGTGTCTCACCTTCACGCAAACGGGATAATGCATAGAGATCTTAAGCCTGAGAATATTCTACTTGACATAGATGGCCATGTACTACACTCATGCTCTCTTTTTTTCTGTCACAAATACATGCTTCTACTAAGAGGTTGTTTGTTTACTTCTTGATGTAATCATTAAGAAGTCATTTAAAGGTAAAATGACCTCTTATTGATTCCATTAAGAGGTAAACAAACAGGACCTAAGACATGTATAGTCGTAACGTATGTTGTTTTACTTTTTCCTTTGCAGGCTTTGCTTACGGACTTTGGTCTAGCGAAAGAATTTGATGAGAATGCGAGATCTAATTCATTATGTGGGACGGTAGAATATATGTCACCCGAAATTATTCTTGGCAAAGGCCACGACAAGGCCGCAGACTGGTGGAGCGTTGGAATTTTGTTGTTCGAGATGCTTACAGGACAGGTAAACAAGTTTGATGCCTAAATTTGCTAAAAAACAAGATCATAGAGTTAAGTGGACATTTTAGATGGTTGGTTGATTATTAGAATACCAACCGTAAAAGTTATCATGTTGACATACCCAAAACTTTTTTGCGATCATTTGGCTAGCAAATAGTTTCTTGGAATTGATCTGACTGTTGTCAAATATTTGAAAATATTCTTTCAATAATTACAAAACAAAGAAACTGTGTGGACCTAAATCAGTATCATGAACTATATATCTAGTGAAGAAGGTATTCCGAAGTTTTGTTTTTACAAATCTTATCTTTACATCCTAATGTTACGAAATTTGAAGATAAAAATCAGTCAGTTTGACACTTCAAAGTTAGTTATGGATACTTTTCGTGAGAAGCTTGGCTTAATTGACACAAACATACCCCTAATACATGTCAGTTTTGAAGTTATTGTCAAAATTCTCCTAATATATGTCAGTTTTGCCCTTGATGAGTCTTGCTATTGTGTGTTTCATTACATTGATAGCTCTGTTTTTTTACCGGTTGAATGGTTTTTCTTCTTAAATAGCCACCGTTTCATGGAGGGAACCGGGACAAAGTACAGAAAAAGATAGTGAAGGATAAGTTGAAGCTACCTGCATTTCTGTCGAGCGAAGCTCATGGCCTGCTGAAAGGGGTTAGTAGTTGTTTCTAGCAACCATCTCAAATGTACCTCAAAGTCTCTAAACTCTTTTTGATAAACATCAAGTCCTAAAACTTAATCGTGTCTATACACTTGTATGAATTTAGTAATTTTAATTTTTATTAGTGTCTTTTTGTAGAAACCAACTATCCGAATGTCCTTTAAGTCTTTAAATTCACGTAAGTGTAAGTCGGAAGCCAAGTTTAAAGATGTAGGCATTTAGGGGGGGAGGGGGGTATACTGAAGCCGCTCACCAGCAGCCTCTCCAAAACCAACTTTTCCTGGCAGGAACACCGCCCCTCCGCCGGTGGCCCCGCTGTATTTTCCCCGCAAAATGGTTACATCCCCGCTCAGCTTTCCATCTCTCTCCTTCTCTTCTCTCTTTATCTCTCTAAAAATAAATTGGGTGATGAGATTGGGATAGAAATATTAGAATGGTGGATATTTCCAAAAAATTAGATTGGAAATGGTGGAGAGAGAAAAACTGATGTGGCGCTGAAGTGTCCAAAATGGTATATTTATAGGACAAGTTTTGAGAAAAGTTGCTATGACTATTAATAGAGTAAACTTGATTTTGCAACTGTCAGATATATGAAATTGTTCTGTAAAAGTAGTTGTAGCTGAGCCTGTAAATGAATTTGAACACTACACTTCTTTTATTAAACTGAAAGTGTCCATAAGGCTGTTGGCTACAATGACTTTTTCATAAAAAAAGAAAGCTTCTTTTTGAAGGAAGCTTATTTTTTGATTTTTTTCAAAATACAAAAGTTTACTCTCAAAAGCTGTAGTAGCTATGTGCCAAACATACCCGTAATATGATTAAAAAAGTAGGGATTTTACGGGGCAATTAGGGGCGTGTAATGGTTCAAAATTGAATCACAACGGTACGGGTTTTGTTTGGTCCATTTCCAGTACAGTCCCAAAATTGATAAAAATTGAAGGTACTTGACTGTACCAGAACCTGAACTGAATAATTGATAAAAGCCATAACCAAGAACTAAATCATTTGGTACCAATTTCAGTACGGTTCTTGGTTTCACGGGCCTAGTTTTGCACATTCAATTAAGATGGCTAACAATATTAGCCTTAAACTTTCGAGGTAAAATGCTTCGGTTTTCAAAGAGTTTAACCACTAAAGTCAATATACCTCCTTTAGTAACACATTTATTCACTCTCTTTCCCTAGTTGCTACAAAAGGATCCAAGCAAGCGGCTTGGCAATGGCGTAACAGGAAGCGATGAAATAAAGCATCACAAGTGGTTCAAGCCAATCAACTGGAAGAAACTAGATGCTCGAGAAATCCAGCCAAGTTTTCGTCCCGAAGTTGCTGGAAACCAATGCATCGCTAACTTTGACAAATGCTGGACGGATATGCCTCTATTGGACTCACCGGCATCCAGCCCAAATGCATCGGCCAACCTCTTTCAAGGATTCACCTACGTCAAGCCTGCAGCCTCTTTTCTTCAAAGACACAGCCCCGTATGCTAAACCATACCTCCGGTAGTACCGCCACCACACTCGAAACTTGTTACGTGGTTTGTTCTCTTACTGAAACTGTTATTAGTGTGCTCTATTTGTGAACACTTGATCATTTATTTTGGTGCGTCGTCCATCTGAGTTTTCTGTTATATGAAGTTATACTGTGTTGTCACACTTAACTTCCTTTGAATATGTGTGATTGTGTGATGATAGATTCAGATTTAATGATTATCGATTATTCGATCCAAAGCTTATAATATTATATGTATTTTGTTAATCATTTCTAGGTAATCAAATGATTAAGGTAGTAGAAAGTAATTGCATGTTTATACTTATATGAATGACAAATTGCAAAATGCAACATACTTGGTTTACCTTTTCACTACCATTTAATTTATCACCACCATTTGAAATTAACAAACAAATTGCAAGTTTATTAGATCATATGAAGAGAAGAAGTGTATACAAAGGTGAAACAAACTTGCAATAATAAATAAAATACTCTCCTAAAATAGAATAATTAGATACAATAAAACCATCATTACACATAGTGGCGTAGCCAGAAATTTAATATAGGGTTGGTAAAATTACTTAGTAAATTTAAATAAAATGAAGATTTTATAATGACATTCATTACTTGGTATATTTTATTTGTACACGACTATCTCTTACATCTACAAAATCATCTAAACTTAAATCTATAATAAACGTGTTCGTAATGTATATCTCAATGCAACTTAAACCACTTAAATTCAATTCACTTTGTTACAGAATTACAGTATCCCATTTAAATTTAAGAATTTGATTTACTAATCTAGCAGTAGCCCACTTGAATTCAATTTTTATGTTCAATTTCAATTTGTTGCAGCCCATTTGAATTTAAAAAATCATCGTTTCTTAGAAGAAAAAAAATAAATAAATGATAGCAATATTATTATACTGTGTAACAACTTAATAGAATATATCAACATAGTTGCATACATTGTAGATTTGTAAAAGAAGATAGAATTATAAATTTTAAAATCAAAAAAATTAACAAATGTAAAAAATTACATAAACAAATGCAAAAATAAATTAACAAAAACAAATGGAGTTCAAACTTGAAAGATAATAAAATACAAATTTACATACAAATAAAACAAAATAACAAACATGATAATAGGATGAGTTACACTTATGAGTTATGGATAGTAAATTTTTTTCATGGGAAGCGATGGCCCACCCAATGGCCTACATAGCTACGCCTTTAGACATGTTAAGTTTAGAATATATGCATGTTAAGTATTGCACAAGTTTACAACTAATCTATTACATTCGAGGTTATCATAAATGTCATTCAAAACTAGCCCACATTGCCATAAATTGAAAATCGTATTTTTACCATCAACCTTAAGGCAATGATCCTTTAAAGCTTGTTAAACTTCAAGGTTGCGAGGATGATCCTGCTTTCTGCTTGTCTTTCTTTCTTGAAATGTTTAAACCACCGGACTATAAGCTATAAGAAAATCACGAGTCAGTTACAAGTTGATATCCATGAGACACCAAACAAGAGTTGTGTGCTAGCTATACATTGTCATCAACTTAGGATCAACAAATATTTCTAAGAGACCTTGCAGTAAGCCGGAGCGACCAACAGGATCCCTTAAGACTGTAAGTCTCTATATGTGAGTAGTCATGATGTGCCATGAGCGCCCCTAAGCAAACGTGTCACCGTATGAAAGAAAGTGTTCTGATAATGAATCTCATTTAAGCAATGCGAAGCAATAAAAAAATAGTCATTTTGTGTAAGTAATAAGCATATGATGTCCTCCCATATTAAAAGCTCGAAAAAAGCTCAATTTATACAAGCCCGAGCTGAGCTCGAGGTTGAATTCGAGCTCATTTAATAAACGAGCTCGAACTTTACTTATCAAGCTCGCGAGCTTACACGAGCCTTATAAAAATATATTTTTTTGATTACTAAATATATATAAACTATATAATATATAATTAAATCATGTAATAAATTTATTAAAAAAGTAATATTTTGAATAAACGAGCCGAGCCCGAGCCAATAAGCAAAGAATTAAGATTTCATTCCCATAATACATTTTTTCCCCGTCGACAGTACCTACCTACATCACCCACCTTAGGCGGTAGCACGGGCAACTGGTCTCCGAGCTAATAATCACGTTACGTAATGTAATTTTTTTTAAAATTTCGATTGGGCAACCAGCGAAATTGAAGTGTGTAACTGGTGTATTTCTAAAATTTGAAATTTTTTTTAGTAAGTTTACAAAATAAAAATTATAACATTAACAAAAAAATTTAATTTGTACCATATTTATTTAATTAAAAACAACTCAACTAAAACTGAAATTTTAAAAATAAACTCAAATACAACAATTTACTATTTTATTCGTCCACTTTTTAAGTTTTATTAGCCACACCGAACCCAGTAATCCAACCCTCTTATCCAAAGAGAATTAAAATATTCCCCTTTTCACCTCCACATGCAACTCTTGTCGGTATATTTTAAATTTCTTGACTAAATTCTAGATTTTTAAGACTTTAAATCTTTTAATTGTTTGAATGTTAGCTTTTAGGATTCAGGGTTATAATTTTCTCTAATATTTTATTTGACTATTTTTATATCTCTATTGCATATTGTTGGTCCGACCCAACCAATTTGATTAATTAAATTATCGAACCAATAGGATGACGTTAGGTTGTCATACACTGTGCAACCGGCAGCCCTAGAACCTGGGTCCGCCACTGCCTTACCCTACCCTACCCTACCTAACCGTACCCCACCTTACCCTACCCTACCCACTCTACACATACCTAACCATACTCATGTCATCCAAACCCACCCATCACACCCCACCCTATCCCTACCCTACCTAACTATACATCACCCCACCCCACTCCACTAATCTCATCCCACCTTACCTTACCCATCTTATAAAATTCTAAAACTTACATATAAAATTCCAATAAGAATTCCCGCCAAGTATTCCGTACCTAGACTGCGTACTCGCTACTTCCTGATCGGCCGCTCGAATACCGCCTAACGAGTTCTACAACATCGGTGATATTTGGTCCTTTGAAATGATGATAAGAGACCATAAAACATTCAATATATACCATTGTCATTCCTACACTCATTTAAGTACCATAACGTAGTTGATATCAATATACTTCGCTTTGTTATCACAATTTCAATAATCTCTATTGCAACATAACTAAAATCCTCTAGAATCCTTATTTAAACATTGAACTTTCATAACTTCTTGCATTAGCTCATTTTAACTTGTTAGACTTGGGGTAAGAAAAAACCCAAAAAAGGAACCCAAAAAAACTATCGGTTTGGTTTATATGTTTACCAAAAACCACAATTTTGCGATTTGGTATAATTTTCATCTAAAAATCAAAACACAACGAACTGCACCGAAACCCCATACTTCACGAAATTTTGTTTTTTCCAATGCTCCTACTTCTAAAGTTTCCATGCAAACATCTTTAATCTTTTGGTTTTTTATTCTTTTTAATTTTTATTTTAAATATGGGCCACATATCACATACTAGGTTATACATACACCTATCCATCGTTCAACTCCGCCACCACCTCTGCATCGTCTCCGCCGCCACGTCGTTTTTGCCTTTACTGTTGGGAAAACTCTCTAAAAACAATCACAGGATTTACCCAAACTGAACTTTTATTAATAATCTTGGAAATACACAATTTACAATCTTTACAATGCTTTCTTTATATACTAATCTAAGAGGTGTGTCTGAACCGACACAATGGTTCGGACGTGCCTCTTCACGAAGGGTTGCGACTCTTACTAAAGGATGCAACTCTTCAAGTTTACTAAATGCTATTCTAAGTCCTTATACTTTATATAATTACATATTTAACTCTAAACTAATTACATAATCAAGATTAAACTAACATTCTCCCCCTTGATCTTGATTGTTCTTCAAGTCTTCAATCATTTGTTCTTCTGTTTGTCTTTAACACTTGCATCTTCTTGCTTGTGCAATCTCAATCTTGTTAGGTTCTCTAACTGTCTCTGCATTTGTGTCTCAAATGCTGCATCTGTGTCTCAAATGCGGTCTCTCTATCTGTATTTGATTTTGCTGAATCAAATCTTCGGTTTCTCTAACCTACTTTAAGAAAAACGATCTACTCTCGATCAATTCTTCTTTGAATCTCTACTTTTAAGAAATATGATCTACTCCTGATCAGTTTTTCTTTGAAAAAACTATCTACTCCTGATCAGTTTTTTCTTTGTGTCTCTCTTTTTTAAGAAAAACGATCTACTCCTGATCAGTTTTTCTTTGATTGATCTACTCTCGATCAATCATGCTCTCTTTGGTCTAATCTCGACCTTGTCTACTCTCTCTATCTCTCTCTCTCTCTCTCTCTCTCTCTCTCTCTCTCTCTCTCTCTCTCTCTCTCTCTCTCTCTCTCTCTCTCTCTCTTTTCTTTCTTTCTTGTTACTGATCTAATCATGATCAATAACCATCAGTAACGTTAGTTCTAAGTCTTCTTCAATGAGGTGTGAGGCTTCTTTTCTATGATCTGGTTCTGAATAATTTTTAGCGTAGTGTCCAAATTTGTGACAATTGTAGCATTCTATCTCTCTAATATCTCTTCGTTGGTAGCTTTGATTTCCAGGGTTTCTTCCTCCTTTATCATGACTATCTTTACTTCTGTTATCTCTTGCGAATCTTCCTTGGCCTCTTCCTTGTGTCTGATTTCTTCCTCCTCGTCTATTGTTGCCTTCATAACTTCTGTCATTGCCTTGATGTGTGAACAACAACTTCTCACTATAATATTCCTGACTACTTTTTCTAAACTTAATCCTTTCTTCATAAATCTTAAGTGTTCCGATAATTTCTTCTAACTTTACTGTCTTAAGGTCTGCAATCATTTCAATAGTTGCTACTACTGGTATAAATCTATACGGTACTGAATTAAGTATCTTCCGTACTTTTGTTTGCTCATCAAATGTTAATCCACATGTTGCAGCCTTTGAAATAATACTCATTAACTTTTCTGCAAATGCATCTATCGTCTCATCTTCTTTCATCACTAATTTTTCAAACTCTGATTTTAGTTGTTGCGAGTGCGCTTGTTGTACATCTTCTGTGCCAATAAATCTTGATTTTAATGAATCCCAAATTCTTTTGCTGTTTCACATCCCGCAACTTGCATTTGCAAATCTTCTGGTAACCCTTGAAATAGGTATGCTGATGCTGAACTATCCTTTTTTACATCAATCTCATTTGATGTATCTGTTTCTTCTATCTAATCCCATACTCCATTTGCCACAAATATTTTCTTCATTCTTAATGCCAATAATGTATAATTCGTATTTTTCAGAATTGGACATTGTTATGATGATAATGTTGTGACAACAACATTATTTTTATCTCCTGACATATTCTTTTAATTTGATTTTCTCTTAAACTCAAAATAAATCTAAGAAATAATTTCAACTTAATTTTTTCTATCTAATCACAATTATTTTCCAAACAATTTAATCTTTTCTAACATAAATTATAATGGCAAATATCAATCTTTAATTTATTCTTCCAATAAATTAAAATCTATCTTCTAAAATAATAATAATAATATATATTTGCAATTATATATATTAAAATTGAAAAGAAAAAATCTGGTGGGCTTTTCTTTTAATTCTCTGTTGGGCTTCTCTTTTCTTGGACTCTATAACTCTTTCTGGGCCTCTGTTGCTTTCTAATTTTGTGCCTTGACTGCCTTTTTTGTTCTTTGGGCCTGCTCTCCTTCAACTTGGCCCACCTTTGTGATTTTCCTTGGACGTTTCTTTTCTTTCTTTCACTGAAACGTTATTTTGGCCTCTGCTGAACTTATTCTCCTAATCACTATAACCCCTCTTCTCTTGAACCGGTGCAACCCTGATGCTATGGTCGATGAATCAGTGCTATACTCCCTATCTCTCTGAAACGGTGTTATGTCTCTTCCTAATCGGTGCTCTGTCTCTGATCGAAATCGATGTAACGCTTTCTTCCTAATCGGTGTTTCCCCTCTGATCGATGCCTCTTTTGAATCAATGTAACCCTTTGTATGAATCGTATACTTATCTTTTGTGAACCGTTGCTACTATTACTCCTCAATCGCTATTCTGTATGACGGTGGCGTTTGGCGGTTTCTACGGTGGTGGTTGGCGACGGTTGCGTCCGTGGGTTCACTCCTACAGCGGTGGCACTTTTTCTGTGGATTTTTCTGCGCTGGTGCCTTCTGGAATCAGGTTCCATCTGATTCTTGTTGCCTTCGATTCAGTATGATATCTATGAATTCTAGGGTTTACTATTTCTATTGCTATATTTGCGATAGGCTTACTGATTTCTGATTAAAACTCGTTGCTTTGAGTTTTGCCTTCGGTTCTGTGGGTTTGCCTATGATGAGATTTTTCTGATTTCTCTAATTGAATCTTCTCTAGATTCGTCGTCTCTTGAAATCAATCTGATTTCTTGTTTTTTTTTTTGGTGTCGGTTGGTTGTTGAACACACCCTGTGTTCGTCTGCCCGGTGTATCAATTTGGCAATCTCTTTGCCAATCTTCTAAACGATGATGTTCTAATCGCCGGGTGTATTTCTTCGATTGTTTTTGCCTTCGGTAAATGATGAGAATTTGACCTGTTGCTCTGATACCAATGTTGGGAAAACTCTCTAAAAACAATCACAGGATTTACTCAAACTGAACTTTTATTAATAATCTTGGAAATACACAATTTACAATCTTTACAATGCTTTCTTTATATACTAATCTAAGAGGTGTGTCTGAACCGACACAATGGTTCGGACGTACCTCTTCACGAAGGGTTGCGACTCTTACTAAAGGATGCAACTCTTCAAGTTTACTAAATGCTATTCTAGGTCCTTATACTTTATATAATTACATTTTAACTCTAAACTAACATTTACGACGTCTCCGTCTCCTCTGCGTCATATCTGCCTCCCTTGGCTTTGCTCTGACTCTGTTCGTAAAACTGACTAGCGCTCGATACAGGTACGATTCATCATCTTCTTTCTGATTTGTATCATCGACAAATATTTGATTTGTTAAGCAACTGTCTAATGTTCTATCAATTAGGTGTTTCAACCGATTAGGGCTCTTTTCTTCAATTACGTTCATCAGGTATGTTTTGATTCTTCACTTATTCGATTTATTTTTTTAATGATCTTCTTTAGTTGGTTTTGTTGATTATGACATATATTTGGCCTATATGGTATTGCATTTATTCCGTAATATTTGATTAGGACTTGTATGTTCATCTGTGTTCACACCTATTCGCAAAAGCACTGTCAAAAGAAGATTTATTGGAATTACTCGTATTAATTATATTTAGAATGTGATGGCAACAACTCAAAGTATTAATCGTTTGTGTATTTTTAGGATGGCAACAACTCAAAAAATAAATAAAAATAAATATCATTGTGATTTTTATCATTCTAAAAAAGTTAAAAACCATTGACTCAAAGTCTATGTCCACCTTGGCTCATAATAATTTGAAGCTGTGATCTATTTTTTTAAGATAAGGTTCACTTCAGTGACTTTTTGATGTGTCAAAGAGCTGCAGAATATTGTTTCCCACCTCATTTTTTGAAGTTTTAATCTTTCTTTGGGGTTTCAATGATAAGTTTTATTTATGTGTGATCAATCAAAAAGTTAGTATAAATCACATTTCATACATCACTTCCATTTTAAGATTAGTAGCAACAAAAGCCTAGCCTTGTTGCAATTGACCTCCATAGATTCGAATGGAAGTTTAGACACATTACAGAGGTGATTTGATCGATTGATTGAAATTGGTGGTAATTCTGATTGATTAACGGAATTGTTTGGTGGTATTTTCAGGAATAAAAGGGTGTCATTTGATTACTAGCATGGAGCATCTTTGGAAGGTTTCTGGTGATGCATTCTTTTTCTATGGTATTATTATAGTGCAATTTTTCAGGGTTGTTGAGACATTTAATGATTTAAACAAAAGAATGAACAAAACATATATATATATATATATATATATATATATATATATATATATATATATATATATATATATATATATATATATATATATATATAGATGATGATTATTCTTTTGGTCTGAAGGAGGAAACACTTGTTGCAAAGAAATGTATTTGAAATGCTTTAGGCATATTCTAAGGAAATTGTTGGCAATGAAAAAAGAATGTCTCATTTTCTTTTGATTTTTGTTTCACTTTTTATATCATATGGAGGCACGATATTTATTTTTAGGTTGAGTTGAAAAGTGTCACATAGTTGTTTGAGTGATTTTTTACATGCTTGGTGGGTTGATGGTTTGATGTTGTTTCTTGCTCTGTTGTAGCTTCCTCTTCAACAGTGGTATTGCCTTCCAAACCGTAAGCTTGGTGAGCTATTTTTTTCATTTGAGCTTATAAACCAGGTTTTGGGCCTTTGCCCTCTGTGAGCTTTACTTTTGGCTACTATTATTATTGAAAAACCCAATTAAGTTTTATCATTTTCTCAATTAAGTTCCTTAACTTCTTTTCCAATTGTTTAGGTCCTTCACTACAAGAAAAACCTCATTTAGCGACATCTTTAGCGACATGTATTTAAATGTCACAAATTTGTGATAGTTTTGGCGACATGTTTTGGGACGATGATGTCACCGACATCGCTATGTATGTCACTACTTTTAGTAACATTCATGTATAAGTCACTATAGATGTCATTAATTTTGTAACATAGACTCACAAGTTGCTATACATGTCGCTGATTTTGTGACATTCGTATATAAGACACTATACGTGTCACCAAATTTGTGACATTTATATAGATGTCATTGTGTGTGTCGTTGAAGTTGTGACATACACACACATGTCACTAAGTGTGTCGTTAAATTTGTAACATTTATATATAAGACATTACGTGTGTTGCTGAAGTTGTGACATATACACACATGTCACTAAGTGTGTCGCTGATTTTGTGACATTTACATATAAGACACTATGTATGTCGCTGAATTTGTGACATATATCACCCACGTCGCAAAGTGTGTCACCAGTTTTGTGACATACACACACGTTAATATGCACGTTGCTAATTTTGTGACATTCATATAAAAGACACTATATGTGTCGCTAAATTTATGAAATTTATATACAAGATACTACATATGTCATTAAATTCCTTTACTACACGTTACAACGAAATACAACTAAAAACATAAATTGTAAACATTTGTCTAATAAATAAATTACCAAAACCAATATTTATGAAAAATATAAGAATTTAATGAATATAAATCGTGACTTTTTTTTCTAATTTATGATTTAATATACATAAACGATTAGTAAATGATATAATATTTTTCATTTTAATTATTAAATTTTTCATGGTGATATAATTTATGAATCAAGATTATAGTATATATATTTAAATTAAAAAAATAATCATTTAAACTCTATTTTGTTTTAATTAATACATTTCTTTTACATTTTAGCAAAATAATGTTGCTTTTTAACTCTTCAATCGAGCTGACCTAGAACGATGCTTTTTAATTAATACATTTCTTTTACATTTTAGCAAAATACCGATGTACTTTTCTTTTAGAGCTGACCTAGAACGATGCTCAATCCTTCCATTGATGTTGTTCACCTGTTCAATCCTTCTATTGATGCTGCTCGATTCCTTCCATCCATTTGATTGTTGATCGATTCTGAAATCTCAACTCATCAATCGCTGCTGCTGTCAAATCCTTCCTGCTCGCTGCTGCTTAAATATCGAACCAATTTCAAATCGTCGATGTTCAAATCGCTACTGCTCAAATTAATTGTTGCTGCTCAAATTTGAACCATCGAATAGCATCTGGACGGTAAGGTCTCTTCATCTTCATAGTTAAAATTCTAGTGATGGTGAACTTTAGGGCCTGTTGTTATTAGCAGCAAGTCACCAACGCAAGGTAACCTTAAATCTTCTCTGTTTCACTATTTGATGTCTACAAATTTAAACATCGATCTGTGTTTATTTTATCAATTGCAACCTGGCATCGTAAACTAAAAACAGACACTAATTTCATGGTGGATTGTTGAATCGATCTGTTATGATTTTGGGGGATCTGTTGTTGATGCATGAATTAAACGATGAATTTGTGAATCTGTTTTGCTTTTCATGGATTACTTGGTTGATTCAATGATTCCAATGGCAGGTACCTTTGCTTTGGGTGGTTTTAATTTCGTATTGTTTTTATTCATTTTAGCATATGATGTGCATTGTTGAGTTGTACCACATATTGATTATAGTAGTCATTCTGTGATTTATCGGTTCATGTGTTCTAAATGTATTGTACAGCTGTGATTTTTGGCTCTTAATCTAGGAAGGCTTAAATGCATACAGTAGCAATGCAAATATCGGTCTCCCTATTTTAGGCAATATCCTTTTCTTTATAGAATTTAGCAACATACATTAATTTTCCTCCATTATCAGACCAACTATTTGTCCACTTTTGCTAAGGGCAGAACCATTGCAACTGGTTTGACCATGAAGTTATAATACAATACAACAGTTAGAGTACATAAATTTAGAGCATTTTGCGATTTTGCATAAAATGACTAATATGTGCATTTAAGGCTAAAATGGTAACTTGCCTAAAGGATGTTGATATTATGTGTGTTCAGTTTGTGAAGGAAATACCAGTATGAATTGATTAAATCTTATAATGTAGCATGATGCCACTACCTGTAGCACTTTTTAAGATATCACATATATTTGATATTTCTACAGCATGCAAACATACATAAACTTAAGATGTATATATATAGTTGATTGTATATTTATGTTGTATTAAAAAGGGTATATGAAGTTAAAAAATATCTGTTGGCCTCTTGATGTACTTGAATTTGTGCAGTAGGTAAGGATTGATTTAGAGATCTGCACAGGATTGTTAATTGTACATGTTTTTCTTTTTTATTTGTGTTTTTTTAATGGATAGTGTTCTGTAATCTGTTGCATAAACAAATAAAGAGAATAGAAATCTGTATGCTTAATTAATTTTAGGCTAACATTCCCAGTATTGCGATCTGACAGCCCTCCAACTGCAGAATAGCTAACATTCCCAGGATCTTCATGAAGCATGTTATAAACAAATGGGTCAACCTGCAAAAGTTATATAAATATGCTAGTCAAAAGTCAAAACCAAAAAGGGACAAGCAATTATAAATTACGAGAATTGGTTAAGAAACTATTTAGCAACTGATACTAGTAGTTTACAAAAGTTGAAATTGAATTGGAAGGTGCATGTATATGCATTTGTAGATTTGCATCAGAAAATCACCAAGTATCATTCAAACTTAAGAATGAAATATAAAAAGTAGGCCTCACTGGATTAAATTTCGTTGCTGAAATTGCCCCACCCTGTAGTCCACAATATATGCTGCTACATGCAATTTATATTTATAAGAAAATGGTGATTCTAGTAAAAAATTAACACAACACAATATGTTACACTAATATGGTATCTGTTATTCTTTACACTGTGTGTAAAAACTAGTGTTGCAAATTTTTTTGGGATTTGATCGAGTGATGTATTTCATTCTGAGTCTATGAATTTTTGGGGTTTTGTGTTATCTTTGAGTTCTTGGAAAGAGGTCTTATGCTTTGTTTTCATTGCCATTTGTATGAATCTGCAGAGATTGATTTAACAGACCCGAGTTATAAGTTTTATTTAGGGAAGAATGTACCATTTTTAATGCATAATGTACATGTCAATAGTTGATCAATGTAGTTGATCAATAAGTTTTAGAAACAACCCTACATAAATTATATTACCTCTTTTGGATCAGGATAGCGGAAATGTGAACATATTTCTCGCATTAATTTAGTTAACATGGAGAAACTAACTTATTGTTAGGTAGGTAGGTTGATAAGATAAGCATAAATGTGTAGAGTATGAAGTTAAATTAAGAATAAAAATGTTAATATATTGCAAAGGACTCTGGAAGTGTAATATAATTACATATATGAGAGATTTGAAAGGTGGTTTGGTGCACGTGGAAAGTGGTCCCAAAGAGGGCAAGGCATCATCCTCTTTGAAATCATCTATATATATATCTTACATATATATAGCTAGCTTTGTTATCATTTGTCTATGTGATAATAAACTTCCTTAGGTGCTGAATTTGGGTCTGTTCATTCATTTTAGTTGCTTTTAGGTAAAATATGTAGCCTGAAAAAAGTATTTACCATTATGACACACATTATAGGATTTTTGAGGAAGATTTAAAAGCAGAAACACCAAGTATAACTATCAATCAACTTACAGATGCTATTGAAAAGAAGTTTGGAAGCTGGCTAAGAGAATATGTAAGGATTTGGATAGTTAGTTTGTAATATCTTAATTGAATTCCTTGTTATGATTGTTGATTAATTATCTACTTTTCAGGCCCTCAATCCAATAAATCTTCATTTGCTCAATGATGAACTCATAAATTTAGCCATTGGTCCGAGTCGATATGTACGAACATGGCAAATATACTATGTGAATGGGTTCAACTTTCACACATTGCATCATAGTTCTGGCAAGAAAACCACAAATACCGATGTTTGTGTTATTGGTGAAGAAGGAGATTACTATGGTCGCCTTGTAGATATTATCGAACTAGATTATACCGGTTGCTCCCAACAAAATAAGATTGTCCTATTTAAGTGCGAGTGGTTTGACCCTGTTAAGAATCGTGGATGGAAAATACATAATGAATTTGGGCTTGTAGATATCAACCACAAGAAGAAACTATTAAAGTACGACCCATTTATTATGGCACATCAAGCACAACAAGTCTACTTCATGAGTTACCCTAGCATACGAAGAGAAAAGTTTGATTGGTGGGCAGTGTGTAAAACAAAGGCTAGAAGTACTATTGTGGCACCGACTCGATCAATAGACTTAGCCTATCAAGAAGATTGTATTTCAGCACCTTTCATTGTCAGTGAACATGATGAAGTTGAACTTTTACTTGATGATGTAGACATGGAAGAAGTGGAACTACAACAAATGGAAGTACAACCGGAAGATGATGATGTTATTGAAGAAGAAGATGAAGATGATGAGGGGGAGGGGGAGGATTATGATGATGATGAAGATGATTTTTAAAAATTTCTTATTGTGTGTTTTTACTTAAATGTTTTTTTTTCTAGTTGGCATATCAAGACTATATGAATATTTATGTAGTCATATGGTTTATTAATCATGAAATTTTAAAATTGTAGTCTTTGAACTTTACAATGTTATATAGTTTGCATGTGTAATTTGATACTAATGAAATTTCTTCGGTCGTTGTTCGACTATCTAGATGACAAGTGAAGAGGTAAATGATATTGATGCACATCCCGATGATGAAGATAGACGTGTTGTATTAAAAATTCAAGGGAAAGCGTAAGTTTAGAAAAATACTATATACACAGTATGTATATGTTTGCATGTATTTTTTAATGAATCTATGTTTTTTTCGTAGGTTTAACCCCTCTCATAGTGTGACAAGTACCATCAATCGCATTTGGAAGTCGCGGCTCACGCAAGAATGGGATACATGGACAAGCATTCCCCAAAATGAAAAAGACATCTGGTTTGATACGTTTAAGGTAATGAATATACACGTTTAAGATTTACTTGTTAAAAGATGCAGTCTTTGTTTCCAATAAATCTAGTTTCATTGTAGTAGCAGCAATATTTAAAGACGATTATGATGGCCCAGTTAAACATTGTATATTTCTAACATAACATTAGCAAACAGCAGTTCTTATTTGATGAAAAGGAAAACAGTACATAAATCGGAACATAATTAATATATTACGTACCTGTCCTGATTATCATGAGTTGCTATTCAACTTTCAGTTTTTCTTTCACAAGTCCTACACCAGATTTTAGTGTTACAGTTGCTTATTTATTAGCATAGTATATGAAACAAGTCTGCGAGAACTGCCTGTATACAAAATACAAAGATCAAATTCCATCGAAAAAAAGGATCGAAATCAGAACCAGGTTCGTTTGACTCCTTATACAAGATTCAGCAAGACTAGAAAACCATATATTGATCTGAGATGTTCAAAGTATATTTTGGGATTTTTCTTGAAAAAGATTCAATTTTTATTGAAATTTAGGTGAATCCTGCAGTTCCTTAAGATTCCCAGTTTGTGAAATTCATGAAAGTTTTGAACTTTTTGATGAATTTTGAAATTGGGTTTTGGTTGAAGAACAGAGGAGGGAAGGTTCTGGGTTACATGCATGTGCTTTTTCATCAACTTTTTGGGAAGATCTTCGAAAATGAAACGAATTTGTTTTAAGGACAAATTGGCGTATATAAAAGACGTAAACGTCATCGTTAGACACTGCTCACTATGCTGACCTTACGATAATTATAGGAAGGTAAATCATATATGTCTATAGAGTATATATGCATAACTAAACATGACTCGTGATCTTAAATAAAAAACTTTTAACTTGTATGTTTTATTATGTTAACATTTCCATCTATGATTCCAAATTTATATATGCCTTGTAGTTGTTTCTTCATATTGTTTTCGATATACACTGTCCCTGAACTGGTCAAGGAAAATGGTGCATTTTGTTGATGATCCGATCCATCTAAAGACCCACCCACCCGTTTTCCTAGTTTCTTGTACATGGACAGTGTATATAGAAAACGAATATGATATTTTCTGTTACATATGTGTATAATTTCATTTTCATTTTCTTTTTCTTTTTCTTTTGGTGGGTGCTTTAATTGAGATCGATCTTCAAGGACATGATGAGTGAAAATTGTACAGTTTTCATTTATTATTATTATTATTATTTGTCTTTAATTTGGTTGAATTCCTGTTCCACATTTATTGATTGGGTATTATATTATAGATTGACCCGGACCTATTTTCTTGATCAAACATTCAATCTATATACTATTGGATTGCCTTCTGGTTTTACTGTACTTTCTATGCAAAGATTGATGGGTTATATACCCTGTTTTGAAAACCCGACCAGCCTGTTCAACCGGATCCGGCAAGGAAAACATAAACGAGCACCTCAGTCAAGACCGGTGGGTTCATGTCAAAACACAGAACCCTCTTAAGCCCTCTTGGTTTGGCTTCCAGTCTTAGATTCAGATATTTTTATAGCCCAGTCTAGATAACCGTTCTATTAAATTTTTAAAAGGGTTCTTTGTTTTTGCAATTCAGTGAATGTTCAACCTAATTATTTGTAAATGTGGTAAATTGGTACTGAAAAAATTAATAAGCTTCGTGACTTCATTTTTGTGTTTGAAGTTGAGATTTGATCTGATCAGTAGTCAATTATTGATGCACTGATGCATGAATATTTTTGAAGTCTGGGTTTTTTTATTAATATTCTCTTCATAGATTAACTACTGATTTTTCTTGGACAAATTCATGTACTAGGGTTTATGCATAATGTACATAATATGTTAATGCAAAGGACAAATGCTTAGAGTGTTCACTTTTAATAGAAAAGTGTGCCTTCTTGTCTTCATGTGTCTGTGCCTTTGCTTCTTTATGCCTTTAAAACCCAGTTAAAGTGTGTTTTTCATTATTTGTTTAACAAATAGGGAAAGTACAAATGGGATCCAAATATTGACTTTGAAGTTCGACGCATGTACAACATTGTTGGATCAAAGAGTTTTCGGAGCTATATGTGTAGGATAAAGCAGCAATCTCCTACACATAAGCCCGACTTTATGAATCTTAATGTTTGGTTGGCACTGCGTAGGAAGTGGGGAATTACCAGAATTTCTTGAAAAATCGAACAAAGGGAAAGTTGCGCGACTTGCAAATAAGCGTTTGCATATTGGTGGTTCAATTTCAAATGCTGAGCACAGGAGAAGATTGGTATACAAACTTTATTATATTGTTGTTTGCTTATGTACTTCAATATTTTGCTTATATGTATTTTAACATATATATATATATATATATATATATATATATATATATATATATATACACATATACATATATAGCAAAAGGAAGTACCTACTGCCCTTGAACTGTTTGAACGGACCCATAAGAGAAAAGACAGCACCTTTGTTGACAATGAAGCACAAGACACATGGGTAAGTAACTTATTCTATACCTGATTGGTGTCTTTACTTATTTTATTGCTATTTTCTGCTGCTACTACTTAAGTTCAATTTTAGTTATAATTTAATATTTAAATGCTGGAATGATAATTCTGCTCTGATTGATTTGTAATGTGTTATGGTTTATTTGTAACTTTTTATAATTTGTAAATTGTTTTCATTGTTAGGAACGATACATGGATATATATGGTACAGAGGACCTCGATGCTCAATCCGGGAATGTGGACGCCTCATACCCAAGATGGCTAGACATTGTCGGGTCAAAAAATGGCAGAGTCTATGGATTGGGGTCCAGTGTTGATGATTTTGTTCTTCACAACAATAATGAGGAACCTTCTGTCAACAATTCTGGTAATACGGAATGGGAAAGTATACCAGAGATGGTGCAACGACAACAAGAAGAACAAGAAATCATGAAAGCTACACAATTGGAACAAGCACAAAGAATTGATGAGTTGGAGGAAAATTTACGACGCACGGTGACCGAAGAGATGCAAAGGGCAACCGAAAGACTTCTAGACGTTCTCGAGTATCGGCCAAGAAGAGCATAGATATATAGTGTAGTTGATATAAAATGGTTTTGTTGTTTTGAGTACAAACAATCTACTTTTTAAATAATTGTTAATAATATAGTTTGATGAAATAAATAAAAAATAGCTTTTCTCAATTTTAGTTTTTGATAAAATATAATTGTGATAATTTGATAAAAATAGCAATAGTATTAAAAAAATAATAATAATAGCGACATCATATAATAACAGTGACTTAAATAGCGACACACATAGTGACATAAATCAAATATAGCGACAAATATAGTAACATGAGTAGTGACACCACTTAAAAATAGCGACACATGTTGCAACATTAATCAATAATAGTGATGCAAATAATAACACAATTAGCGACATCATTTAATAATAGCGACACACATGGTGACATACAACAACTCAACTAGCGACATCATTCAACAATAGCAACATAAATAGTGATGCAACTAGCGACAACATTCAATAATAGCAACATAGATGGCAACACAACTAGCAACATTATTTAAGAACAGTGACACAAACAGTAATGTCATTAGCAACACCTTCATTAACAGTGACACATATAGCTACTTAAGTAGCGACACCATCCAAAAATAGTGACATAAACAATAACTCAACCAGCAACATCATTTAAAAATAGCGACACAAATCGTGATTCAACTAGTAACAACATGCGATAGTA
>JAANYP010009646.1:0-38412 GCA_020465985.1 Centrapalus pauciflorus
CACTCTAAAGTTAAGTAATACGATTGGCTTTGTTATCAAGGCCACACAACTGTACTTAGATGAATCGTATTCAATCTGATAAGAATAGCTCACCTTGGGACGAAGGAACTACCTCACCTCGACAGCCAGATTGGACAATAACCTGAAGTCATGTACTAGGGTTATATAGATTATGTCACAGACTTGCCATAATATGCGCATGACTTGAAACGCTGAAATGCAGAACCGTTCGATTTGACAAGCGTAAACTGAACGCTTAATTCGTTTAAGCATTATTGGACTACAGGGTACCACGGTGAAGTGAACAGATTTCTTAATTACTTTGCATATATTTCGATACTTTATTGGTGAAGTGTATTGACTGTATGGGAACTTCCCGATTGTTTGCTGCCTGTTTCTTTAATATTATTTGCTATCATAGACACGTCTTTTGACAGTTACTGAAGCTAGAACACTTGAATTGCCTTGATTTGCATGTTCACTCTTTACATTTATGTAAATAACGTAGCTCATGTTACGCTTACTTGACAGTTTATTACTTGCCGCTGCATACTGCAATTATCCGACAGGACCGAATGTGAGATCTCCATTCACAGGAGGGAATTCTGCGATTTCCTTTCCTATTTGACGTTGGTTTCCATACACTTCCCCGTAGGGCTTTCGGCCTACATATGGGAATACCGACTGGGTGTTGTCCTCCCAACCTTTTGCGTTTCTGACATAGTGACTTGTCGACAGGAGCTGATAGTCTGTTATAGTGTGTGGTAACTAATGGAACCTGTTACTCACTAAGCATTGTTAGCTGTACTCCTGCATGACAACTCTTTTTCAGGAAAAGCTGATAAAGGCAAGCCTTAGCAGGTAGTTCGTCCGCAGGACAAGGAATCTGGACTTTGATGAATAGCAGACTTTTGGACTTTTATGACCTATTTTGAAAAGATTTGCGGTCCTTGGGTAGCTTGTTCCAGTGTCTTTCGCACTCTGATTGAGATTTAGAAGCTAGTTTAGACCACCATTGATCTTTAAGTGTATTGTTTGTAATTAAGTCTAACATGCTGATGGACCTGTTGTATCAAACAATTAGTACATATTTTTACTTAATGAAATGAAGTAGTTGACGTGTACTGTGTGTGGAAACTTGGAAAGAATTACACAAATAAACCGAGAGGTTTCGGTATCTATATAGGTTTCGGTACTATCAAAAATATGCACAGAACCCACGAAAACCACACAGAACTTGTATAAATCTTCTCCAAATCTTAAGATTGGTTAACTTCAATTAGAACCCCCAAAATTTGTACACAACTTCTATAACACTAGATTTACATAAACCCACATAATATTCCACATGCATTATACATTTTGGATCAAAATCTCAGATCGTTTTTATCTAAAACCGAAAATAAACTCTTAAATTTACAATTTCAAGAGATATTTACTTAAATTGTTTTGGTTTAGGTTATATAGCTCCTTCAACACAATTAGTAATCTCGATTTCATTCTTTCATTTGATGTTTTCGTTCTTCTTGATATGAAAATGGAGAGAACCGTGGGGTTTCTCTTGTTTAGAGAGAATGTAGCAGAGGAGGTGAGTGGATCAGAAATTAAATAGACTTATTGTCTTTGTAATTTCCATTCTTTCCAAACGTTTACTCATTCAACCCTCAACTTCCAACTTTTTCTTAAATACTGATTTGTGTCTTGATTTGCAAATCAAGAACAATATAAAAATATCAGACTTAAATAATTAAACAGAAATTCATAATTTCATAATCCTTCAAATAGCATCAATTTCTTAAATTCCATTAATAAAGATTTAAATCTTTATTTTTATCATCTCAGACCACTTAATAATAATCATATTAACTTAATAAATTTAAATCATCAATTTCTGGATAAAGTAACCGACATTTATAATTAATTAAAATACGATCCGACTTAAATTATAATTTTAAACTAATAAACCTTAATACAATAATTTAAAATTCGTGGATGTTACATGTAAGGAAACATCTGCTGCTTGTTTTTCTTGATTACTTAATTATAGGTAGACCGATATGATAGACCCTGTTGAAACTGGAAACCTGCGGCAGCATGTTCCTTTATTATTTGCATTGCTCCTAGCAACCGCTATGAGTGACAGATTGCATGTACTTAACTTTTCATATTTTCGGTACATATTGGTGATTGGTTACTGACTTGTATGGAAAATCTGCTGCTGCTTGTTTTCTTGATTACTTATTTGTATGTTACGACGTTTATGAAGGACACTGCTGAACTGGACAACTCCGCTGCATGTCCTTGATTACTTGCATTGCTCACGACCAGCTGTGAGTGACCGATTGCATTACTTCTTGCATATGTTTCGGTTACCTATGGTGATTATTACTGAACCTTCGAGCATGTTCCTGATTACTCTGCATGCTCAGGACCGCTCTAAGAGTGACAGATTGCATTTACTTACTTGCTCGTTTCTGTTACATTATTGGTGATCGTTACTGGACTTGTATGAAAAACATCTGTTGCTGCGTGTTTCCTTGATTACTTAATTGAATGTTAGGAACGTATGAATAGACACTGCGAAACTAGACAACTACTGCTGGCATGTTCCTTGATTACTTGCATGCTCAGGACCGCTGTGAGTGACAGATTGCATTACTTCTTGCCATGTTTTCGTACATATTGGTGATTGTTACTGACTTGATGGAAAACATCTGCTGTTGCTGCTTGCGTGTTCCTTGCTTCCCTTAATTGTATGTTGAACGTATATGATCGACCTGCTGAAACTGGAAACTACTGAGCATGTTCTTGCTTACTGCATTGCTCAGGACCGCTGTGAGTGATAGTTGCATTACTTACTTGATATGTTTCGCGTACTATGGTGCTTATTTACTGACTTGTATGGAAACATCTGCTGCTGCTTGTTTCTTGATTACTTTAACTGTATGTTAGGAACGTATTATAGACACTGCTGAAACTGCGACAAACTTTGCTGCTGCATGTTCCTTGATTACTTGCATTGCTCACGACCGCTGTGAGTGACCGATGCTTTACTTACTTGCATACGTTTCGGTACTTATTGGTAATTGTTACCAGACTGTATGGAAAATCTGCTGCTCCTTGTCCTTGACACTTAAATGTATGTTCGGAACGTATAATAGGACACTGCTAAACTGGACAACTGCTTGCAGCATGTTCCTTTATTACTTGCCATTGTCAGGACCGCTATTGAGTGACAGATGCATACTTACTTGCATATCTTTCCGTACTTATTTGGTTTCATAATGACTTGATATGCGAAACCATCTGCTGCTTGTTTTTCATGATACTTAATTATTGTTAGGAAGGTATGATAGCCACGCTGAACTGGACCACAACTCCTGCTGCCTGTTCCTTGATTAACTTGCATTGCTCACGGACCGCTTGGAGTGACCGATTGCATTCATTCTTGCCTATGTCGGTACCTATGGGATTGTTACTGACTGATGCATGTCCTTGATTTTACTTGCATTGCTAAGGACCGCTATGAGTGACAGATTGCATACTTACTTGCATATGTTTTCGGTTACATTGGTGATTGTTCATGACTTGTATGTAAACATCTGCTGCTGCCGTGTTCCTTGATTACTTAATTGACTGTAGGAACGTTATGTAGACCCTGCTGAAAACTAGACAATACTGATGCATGTTCCTTGATTTCTTGCATTTGCTCAGGACGCTGTGAGTGGACAGATTGCATTACTTACTTGCAATGTTCGGTTACATATTGGTGATGTTACTGGACTTGTATGGACCTCTACTGCTGCGTGATTCCTTGAGTACTTAATTGTATGTTAGGAACTTCTGATAGACACTCTGAAACTCGACAACTGACTGATGCCATGTTTCCTTGCTTACTTCATTGCCAGGACCGCTGTGAGGAAGATTGCATTACTTACTTGCCATATGTTTCGGTACTTATTGGGCTTATTTACTGACTTGTACTATGGGCAACATCTGCTGCTGCTTGTTTTCTTGATTACTTAACGTATGTTAGGAAACGTATGATAGACACTGCTGAACTGAGACACTGCTGCTGCATGTTCCTTGATTACTTGCATTGCTCACGGACCGCTGTTGATTGACCGATTGCTTTACTTACTTGCATACGTTTCGGTACTTATTTGTGATTGTTCCAGACTTGATGGAAACATCTGCTTGCTCCTTGTTCCTTGACTACTTAATTGATGTTAGGCACGTATAATAGACAATGCTAAAACCTGACAACTGCTGCAGCATGTCCTTGACTTACTTGCATTGCTCAGGACGCTAGAGTGACAGATTGCATTACTTACTTGCATTTATATTCGTACTTATTGCGGCTCATTACTGATTGATGGAAAACATCTGCTGCTTGTTTTTCATGATTACCTTCATTATATGTTTAGTAACGTCTGATAGACAACTGCTGAAAAATGGACAACTCCTGCTGATGTTCCTTGATTACTTGCCTTGCTCACGGACCGTGTGAGTGCCCGATGGCCTTACTTTCTGCATATGGTTCGGTACCTATTGGTGATTGTTATGCCTTGAGCATGTTCATTTGATTACTTTGCATTGCTCAGGACCGCTATGAGTGCCAGATTGCCTTCCTTACTTGCATATGTTTCGGTTACATATTGGTGATGTTACTGGACTTGTATGGAAACATAATTCTGCTTGCGTGGTTCCTTGATACTAATTGATGTTAGGAACGTATGATAGACACTGCTGAAACTAGACAACTACTGATGCATTGTTCTTGATTTCTTGCATTGTCAGGACCGTTGTGAGTGACAGATTGCATTACTTATTGCATATGTTTCGGTACTATTGGTGATTGTTACTGACTTTTATGGAAACATCTGTGGTGCGTGTTCCGAGTACTTAATTGTATGTTAGGAACGTCTGATAGACACTACTGAAAACTGCGACAAACTACTGATGCATGTCCTTGATTACTTGCATTGCTCCGGAGCCGCTTTGGAGTTGAACAGGTCATACACATTCTAAGGGTTCGTACAGAGTCTGTTAATTCATTTGTGCATAAAATAGATATGCAACTTGAACTTGTGAGTTTAATCATAATCAAACAATACTTTCAATTTCCTTAGGTTGTTTAATAAAATTTATCTTAAATCGGTCCTCAACCGACATATCAGTCTGCAGTCGATTCCTATCCATCATAAGCTGTATTTGCCTACGATTATCCTCATTCAACTTGTGAATGAGATCAAATAATTGAGCCTGGTGGGGAGGCACAAGCGTGGCAGTACTGCTTGAGTCATTAGCAGTATTTTCAGGGTCAGTGCCTAAATCCTCTACATGAACAGATTCTTTGTGTTGATCAGCTGCAGTATCAGCAGCTTTACCAACAGTCGAGGTACCAGCAACATTTGGATTCTTATCAGCCATTGGCTGAAAATATAAAGGAAATAACTATTATTTCCTAATTCAAATAAGCACGATTCGAGTCATAATTCCTACGTCAGATAATCAAATCTAAGTTCATAGATATGAAGGCAGTCAGTCAGGCTGGCACAAAGTCAAGTCAAAGTCAAGTCAGTATCAAGCAGTCAATCCCTCCCCCATCCTATCAGTCATCATTTGCCTATCTTAGGTCAAGTTGTGGGGGTAGTCCTTTACTAATTAGGTTACCCTAGGCCTCGGTGACTTGTTCGGGAATTCAGAGTCACATAGTCCATACCATACCAGTAGTTTAAGTATCGGGTGGCCAATCCGATGATTAAACTGCTGCTCTGATACCAACTTTTATTCCCAACACTCCGATTTGCATTTCAGATGCAAATAATAGCAAAGAAGTTCTAGATTTGCTATAATTGTCTTTTAGTCATGTTTTTATTTTTTTTTATTCATTTTAGTCCGTTTCGTCATTTTCAGTCTTTAATTTGTCATTTAGCTGAATTTTAATTATTAATTTTATTTCAGCTAATTTTGGGCAACTTTTCATAATTAATTATAACTTAATATAATTAACTATTTAAGATTCATGTTTTCAGTTAATTACTAATATTTGGATAAAATTGCTTTATTATCCAAAGTCTGATGCTGTAATTTATATTTAATAAATTACGGGCTGTTACAATCTTCCCCCGTTAAATTGATTCCGTCCTTGGAATCGACTAAAACAGGAATAATTTCGGATACTTCTGCCTAATCTCGTCTTCTCGTTCCCAAGTTTGCGCAGATCCCTTATGGTATTTCCATTGAACTAACACCATTGGAATTTCCTTGTTGCGCAATTTCAAAACCTTATGATCGATTATACACTCAGCCTCTTCTTCGAATCGCAATTGCTCGTCAATTTGCACGTCTTTCCATGGAATCGCAGCTTCAACATCAACTAAACACTTTCGCAGATTACTCACATGAAATACATCATGAATCCCAGACATTTCGGCAGGCAACTTCAATATGTAGGCCTGCAATCCTACACGCTCGAGAATTTCAAAAGGACCCACAAATCGAGGGCTCAACTTCCCCCGTTTGCCGAACCTTACTGTTCCTTTTCTTGGCGAGACCTTCAGCAACACTTTATCTCCAACTTCAAACGCGATTGGTTTCCGTCTTTTATCATGATACTTCTTTTGTCTGTCTTGAGAAGTCTGAATCCGCTGTCGAATCAACTGTAGTTGGTCAATTCCGGAAAAATTCAGTAGAAGATCTGATTTTCCCTATTTCCCTATAAATAGGGCATTCCTCCTCATTTCTTAAGTTTGGAAACTAGAAACTCTCTCCTTCTCTCTCTAAGACTTCTCCTTCTCTCTAGAATTTCTCCTAAACGAACCGTCGGATTCTCGTGATTTATACGCCATCGGTTAGAGATCGTCGAGCTCTACACGAATCTATCATTGCATGTTAGATTTCGTCCGGATTTAAGGTAAAATCGACCATTTTTCTGACTTTTATTTCGGTTTTTGTTGAGCAAATTCGAGTTTGCTCATATTCCCTTCATTTGAAGCTGATTTGCTCTCGTTTAGGACTTGTTTTGCTTGGAAATCATCTATAGTCGAAGGATATAGCTTGGACGAAGGTTAGTAACTATTTTTCCCTCATATTTGTTCATGAATAGTAGCTAAAACCTGGAAAAAACGTTGATCATGAAGAACAGATTCGAAAGTCTTTAATTAGATTCGAATATGTTAATTTCGAATCTATTCCCCCCTTTAAACTCGAATGTACCTTCGAATCTGTGCCATTTTCGAATCTATCTGCCTTAGAAACCTATTTTGCTTCGAATCTATGTGAATGCTCGAATCTAAGTAGGTGATTTCGAGAGTCTATGTCCTTATTTCGAGTGATTGCAGGCCTACAGATTGAAGTTGCCTGCCGAAATGACTGGGATTCATGATGTATTTCATGTGAGTAATCTTCGAAAGTGTTTAGCTGACGCTGAAGCTGTGATTCCTTGGAAAGACGTGCAAATTGATGAGCAGTTGCGATACGAAGAAGAGCCCGAGCGTATAATCGATCTTAAGGTTTCGAAATTGCGCAGCAAGGAAATTCCAATGGTGTTAGTCCAATGGAAATACCATAAGGGATCTGCGCAAACTTGGGAACGAGAAGACGAGATTAGGCAGAAGTATCCGAAGTTATTCCTGTCTTAGTCGATTCCGAGGACGGAATCAATTTAACGGGGGAAGATTGTAACAGCCCGTAATTTATTAAATATAAATTACAGCATCAGACTTTGGATAATAAAGCAATTTTATCCAAATATTAGTAATTAACTGAAAACATGAATCTTAATAGTTAATTATATTAAGTTATAATTAATTATGAAAAGTTGCCCAAAATTAGCTGAAATAAAATTAATAATTAAAATTCAGCTAAATGACAAATTAAAGACTGAAAATGACGAAACGGACTAAAATGAATAAAAATGTGACTAAAAGTCAAATATGCAAATCGGATTGTTGGGAATAAAAGTTGGTCGATTCCGGAAATTCAGTAGAAAATCTGATTTTTCTCTCTATTTTCTATAAATAGAGCATCACCTCCTCATTTTCTTGGTTTGGAAAACTAGAACTCTCTCTCTTCTTTTCAGCTCTCTCAGATTTTTCCTTCTTATTAGATTTAGCAATAAAAGGACATGCGCGCTCAGGATAGATTTCAAGCTCACCTACCCTAGCAATTTCCACTGCCTCAATATAACTTCTCGGTCTGCCAGATTTCACAAACTTTCGAATTTCTCTATCCAAACCATCCACAAAAAGATCTCTTCGCCTTTCATCAGTGTCCACAGGATGATCAGATAACAGCGAGAGCCTGGTAAATTCCAGCTCATAGTCTGTTACAGATCTTGTACCTTGCTGAAACGATAGCAGGGTTTTCTCCATCTGACGTTTAACATCCTGAGGGCAGTATTTCTCCTTCAGATGAATCTTAAATTGATCCCAAGTAATGGATTTTTCCATTGCATCAGACATGGGATTTGTGATAGACTTCCACCAACGGCCGGCTCCATCTTCCAACATTCCCGTCGCAAATGTGACCTTGTCTTTTTCACCACACTTGGAGAGTTTAAACGCTTTCTCCACATTCGCGACCCAGTCCATAGCTTTAACAGGATCAGATGACCCCGCAAACGTACGAGCTCCACACTTCTAGAAATCAACAAACGTACACTCACGTCCTACCTTAACGTGATGGTCAGAAGAGTCAGTCTCACTTTCATCAGAGGACACATGCCTATGTTTCCTCTTTCGGTCTTTCTTTGGCTTCGCTAACATCTCTTCCCTATACTTCAGTTCTAACTCCTGCAACTTAAGTTCTCGCAACCTAAGTTCTTCTTCACGGCGCTTGAATTCAATTTCACGCTGGTTTACTTCGTCAGTCTGCATCACTGCTTTACCCTTGGTCAGCAAGTCCTTAATCTCCTTAAATCGGTCTTCAACTGCCATATCAGTCTGTAATCGATTCCTATCCATCATAAGCTGCATCTGTCTACGATTATCCTCATTCAACTTATGAACGAGATCTATCAACTGAGCCTGTTGAGGAGGCACAGGGGTGGCAGTACTGCTTGAGTCATTAGCAGTATTTTCAGGGTCAGTGCCTAAGTCCTCTACATGAACAGATTCTTTGTGTTGATCAGCTGCAGCATCAGCAGCTTTACCAACAGTCGAGGTACCAGCAACATTTGGATTCTTATCAGCCATTGGCTGAAAATATAAAGGAAATAACTATTATTTCCTAATTCAAATAAGCACGATTCGAGTCATAATTCCTATGTCAGATAATCACATCTAAATTTCATAGATATGAAGGCAATCAGTCAGGCTGGCACAAAGTCAAGTCAAAGTCAAGTCAGTATCAAGCAGTCAATCCCTCCCCCATCCTATCAGTCATCATTTGCCTATCTTAGGTCAAGTTGTGTGGGTAGTCCTTTACTAATTAAGTTACCCTAGGCCTCGGTGACTTGTTCGGGAATTCAGAGTCACATAGTCCATACCATACCAGTAGTTTAAGTATCGGGTGGCCAATCCGATGATTAAACTGCTGCTCTGATACCAACTTTGTAACATCCAAGTTTCCACAAACAGTACACGTCATAATATTTCATTTCATTAAGTAATAAATATTACTAATTGTTTGATACCACAGGTCCATCAGCATGAATACTTAATTACAACAATTACTTAAAGATCAAATGGTGGTCTAAACTAGCTTCTAAATCTTCAATCAGAGTGCGGAAGACTGAACAAGCTACCCGAGACCGCAACATCTTTTCAAAATAGGCGTCATCAAAAGTCCAAAAGTCTGCTATTCATCAAAGTCCAGATTTACTTAGCCTGGGACGAACTACCTGCTATGGTCTTGCCTTTATCAGCTTTTCCTGAAAAAGAGTTGTCATGACAGAGTAAGCTAACAATGCTTAGTGAGTAAACAGAGTTCCATTAGTTACCACACACATATAACATACTATCAGCTCCTGTCGGCAAGTCACTACGTCAGAGACGTCAAAAGGTTGGGAGACAACCCAGTCGGTATTCCCATGTGTAAGGCCGAAGCCCTACGGGAAGTGTATGGAAACAAGTCAAATAGGAAAGGAATCTGCAGAATTCCCTCCTGTGAATGGAGATCTCACATTCGGTCCTGTCGGATAATGCAGTATGCAGCGGCAAGTATATAAACAGTCAAGTAAGCAGTAAGCATGATACGTATTTACATAAATGTAAAAGTGAACATGCAATCAAGGCAATTCAAGTGTCTAGCTTCAGTAATGTCAAAAGTACGTTTCTATGATACAATATAGTATTAAAGAAACATGCAGCAACAATCGGAAGTTTCCATACAGTCAATACATTCACCAATAAGTATCGAAATATATGCAAGTAATTAATGAAATCTGTCACTCACAGTGGTCCGTAGTCAGATAATGCTTAACGAATTAAGCGGTTCAGTTTACTCTGTCAAATCGACGGGTTCCTGCATTTCAGTTTCAAGTCTGGCATATTAATGTCAAGTCTGTGACATAATCTATATAACCCTAGTTACATATTCAGGTTATAGTCAATTCTGGCTGTCGAGTCTGAGGTAGTTCCTATCGTCCCAAGGTGAGTCTATTCTTATCAGATTAATACGATCCATCTAATTACAGATGTGTGGCCTTGAAACAAAGCTAATCGTATTACTTAGCAAGGTGAATAGGACATACACATTCTAAGGGTTCGTACAGAGTCTGTTAATTCATTTGTGCATAAAATAGATATGCAACTTGAACTTGTGAGTTTTATCATAATCATATTATACTTTTAATTTCCTTAGGTTGTTTAATAACTTAATCTAATTTAGAAATTAATCTTAGACTTGGAACAAGAACCAGATTTGAATTTTAGAGGGACAGATTCGAACCAATACACTCGAAGGCAATAGGTTCGAACCCAAAGCATAGATTCGAAGGCCCACAACAGATTTGAAGCATTTCTAGACTCGAAGGCATCCAAGGTCAGATTCGAAGCACACACACATTAGATTCTAGGGGATAGATTCGAAGTAGGCCTTAGATTCTAGGATAGATTCGAAACTAGCACCCCTTCGAGTCTAGGGGTTAGATTCGAAACCATAACCCTTCGAGTCTAGGGGTTAGATTCGAAAATATCACACATTCGAGTCTAAGCAAGGATTTTCGAATCTGTTCTACATGTTCAACGTTTTTTCCAGGTTTTAGCTACTAAACATGGACATAGATGACGGAAAAATAGATACTAACCTTCGTCCAAGCTATATCCTTCGACTATAGAGTTTTCCAAGCCAAAACAGGTCCTAAACGAGGGCAAATCAGCTTCAAATGAAGGGAATTTGAGCAAACTCGAGTTTGCTCTTTCAAAACCGAACCAAAAGACAGAAATAGGGCCGATCTTACCTTAAATCCGGACGAAATCAAACATGCAATGGCAGATTCGTGTAGAGCTCGACGATCTCTAACCGATGGCGTATAAATCACGAGAATCCGACGGTTCGTTTAGGAGAAATTCTAGAGAGAAGTCAGATTGTAGAGAGAGAGAGAGAGAGAGAGTTCTAGTTTTCCAAACCAAGGAAATGAGGAGGTGATGCTCTATTTATAGAAAATAGAGAGAAAAATCAGATTTTCTACTGAATTTCCGGAATCGACCAACTTTTATTCCCAACAATCCGATTTGCATATTTGACTTTTAGTCACATTTTTATTCATTTTAGTCCGTTTCGTCATTTTCAGTCTTTAATTTGTCATTTAGCTGAATTTTAATTATTAATTTTATTTCAGCTAATTTTGGGCAACTTTTCATAATTAATTATAACTTAATATAATTAACTATTTAAGATTCATGTTTTCAGTTAATTACTAATATTTGGATAAAATTGCTTTATTATCCAAAGTCCGCTGCTGTAATTTATATTTAATAAATTACGGGCTATTACAGTATGCCATTACCGAAACATATTAGAATATACTGAAACCCACAAAAGAAGAGTATTGAAACTTATGAAAGATAGTGAAACTTTTTGCCAAGTACCGAAACTAGTTGGGGGTACCGAAACCATGAAGGTTTCGGTACTGACTACCGAAACTTCCCCCCATACCGAAACCTTATATGTGTACATTCCTATATACCGAAACTCCCATAAATATACTGAAACCTTATAAGTACCGAAACCAGAAAGGGAGGTACCGAAACCTTTAAGGTTTCGGTACATATACCGAAACTACAAGAATGTACTGCTACTTGGTACTGAAACTTTTATATATACTGAAACCTTGTGAAGTGGGTACAGAAACCTTTAAAGTTTCAGAAATCTCTACTTTTCCAGATACAATAAAAATAAATACACACACACACACACACACACACACACACACACACACACACACACATATATATATATATATATATATATATATATATATATATATATATATATATATATATATATATATATATATATATATATATATATATATATGCATCATTTCGGTTGGGTTTTATTGAAGAAAATAAGTATAAACGGTTGAACATTTCGGCAATCTCAAATATTGGAGATTAAAAGTATAAACTTCAATATAATTTCAACGGGTTAACGCAATAAATTGAGAAACTTGGCGAGACTCATTATTAAACGAGAGATTGATGGTATTATTAAAGAAGATTTAATTTTAAGTTTCGGGTGTTGGTTCCGAATGTTGTAATACTTATGATTGTACAAATTGATGCCAATTTGTTAAAGAACACGTAATAATGATATGTTTATCATATGGAAATGTAACAGGTCACTTGTGGTGTTGTTTAACCCACAGTGGGGTACTTTGTGAGTCCGGTTGAAAGCCCGTGGAGAAATAAAATTGCTTAAAGTTAATTACGCACCCACTGTGAGTACAGTAGATTTCGCATGTTTATATCTGTTTTATGTTAAGCTTTGCCTGCTGAGACCTGTTGCTTCATGATTTGTTTGGAATTCTACTAACTTGCGTAGATTTAGATGCATATTCTTACTTGTTGCATGTCCGTTCGATTGTTGTGCATCTAGTGATGGACCGGTGGGTCGCATCGATTACTCTGATGTTACTGTGCTATATGACCTGGAGCTGATCCCTCCTAGGCCCGGTAGGCAGTATGTCATCCCCGATCGTACGTTTGTCTCAGATGGTATGTTTAAATGCCGAGCTTTGGGCTCGAAGGGGCTGCGGCTCTGGTCCGTACTTTGTGTTCGAAGAGGGTATCCGATGTTGGTCATCTGTGTTACCCTTGGGCTTCATAAAAATTTATAAAATGCGTAATCTGTGTATTCACTAAGCATTCGCTTATCCCTCAGTTGTTGATGTTTTTATAGGAAAAGGAAAGTCTGCAGCCGGACCGTCTAGTTAGGTCATTTGTTCAAGTGATTGAAGATTGTCTACTAATCAGAGTGGTAATTGAATAATGGGATTGTTTTTATAATATGTCTTTGGGATGATTGTAATGTTACTGAGTATGTAGACTTAGAATTGGAACCTTGTAGCACCGTAGGGTGTTTGAAACAGTTGTAATATTTATTTATGTATTTTTATTGCTTCCGCACTTAAATTAAGCTTTCAGATCATTATGTAATCAATTATGTGGTGTATAATCCAGGGTGTAATGTAGATGGTGGTTATTGTGGCAAGGGTGTCACACGAGATGGTATCAGAGCAGTAGTTTGAGATTCAAGTGTCCGTGAGGTCTTGATCTCAAACATTAGGTAACGATATGTAGTGGTTTAAGTAATGATCTGAACTAAGATAGGTTATGATCTAGTAATTATAAGAGATTGACTATCATACGGGACAAATGAGTGGTGTCTTTAAATTAATGACATGTTACTAAACAAGTTATATGTTTATATTTTCAGAACATGTCTGGAGGAGGAATGACACCTGAAGAAACAAGAGAGATGATGCTAGCCATGATGGCTGAGCAGAACAAGATGATACAAGATCAGTTTCGGGCTCGAGATGAGGCCGATGCTAAGAGAAGAGAGGATAAGAGAAAGAATAAGGAGAAGGAAGGGGGTAACAATGAAGAACAAGATGACAACACTGGGTCATCAAACAAACCCAAAGGTTGTCGGTTTAAGGATTTCAAAGGAAATGGGGCTGTGGAGTTTAATGGATTGGGAGACGCTGTTGCCGCGCTCGAATGGATAACGGTAACCGAACGAACATTCCGAATCAGCGACTGTGCTGAGAAGGACATGGTTCGGTATGCTACAGCAATGTTCACTAATGACGCAATCATGTGGTGGAATTCCATGGTTAACGCTTTAACCTTGGAGAAAGTGGCTGTGATGACTTGGGCTGAGTTTACAGAGTTATTCACTCAGCAATACTGTCCAGTTGATGAGCGCCGAAGACTGGAGGCAAAGTTTATGGCCTTGAATCAGGGGACTAAGACTGTGTCCCAGTATGCTGTGGAGTTCACGAGGCTGAGTCTGTTCGCGCCTCATCAAGTCGATACTGAAGAGAGGAAGGTGACTAGGTTTGAGGCCGGTCTGGATATTGAGATAAGAAGGGTTATGAGCAACGTCCGCTACCCTACATTTGCTGGCTTACTTGAGGCTGCCAGAAATGTAGAGCAGATTTTGATTATGTCGGGTTACTCGATTGGGTCTGCTGCTGCTTCCACCAACCCAACACAGCCGTCACCGCCGAAGCGCCAACGGGAGGGAGGATACTCGGGATCATCCCGGTCTTCACAGTACTCATCTCAGCAGTCGTATCGCCGACCGTCTGGTACATCTGATCGTGGTCGTGCTCGTGCATACTCTATCAACACCGAGCCACAATACTGCAACAAGTGTCACCTGGAACATTTTGGCAAGTGCACTAACGGACGTGCTTGCTTTTGCTGTGGGGAACTGGGACATTTTCAGAATGATTGCCCAAGGAAGGGTGATGCTTGCTATAAGTGTGGGGTGTGGGGTCACTATAGTAGGAATTGTAGAAAGAATGCTCCAGCAGCTGCTGCTCCATCATCGACTCGATCATCTGGAGGATCTAGTGGTGGTTCAGTCAACCGCCAGAACCAGCCACAAAGGGCACCGGCTCGTGCATTTCAGATTACTGCGGAGGAGGCTAAGAAAAACCCCGAGGTGGTTACTGGTATGTTTATTATTAATTCCATGCCTGCACGAGTTCTTTTCGATTCGGGTGCCAACCGGTCCTTTGTGTCTACTGCTTTTGCTCAACTATTGTCGATGCCACTGTCTAAGTTATCTGCCGTACTTGACATAGAAACTGTTAGCAATACTTTAGTAAAAGTAGATCACGTATACCGTAACTGTACGTTAGTGATTGAAGATGTAGTCTTCAATTTGGATCTGATACCAATAGAATTCAGTGAATTTGATGTGATAATCGGGATGGATTGGTTGATAGAGAATGAAGCCCACATAGTATGTAAGAAGCGGATGATAAAGATAACTACTCCGGAGGGGCGTGAGATCTGTATTTACGGGGATAGGAGAAGTGTGGATCTATGCCTATTGACTATTGCAAAAGCCCGAAAGCTTGTTGCAAAGGGATGTGATGCCTACTTAGCATATGCTATTGATGCTAAGGCTGAGAAGAAGACGTTGGCCGATGTGCCTGTTGTATCACAATTCCCGGATGTGTTTCCGGAAGACTTGTCTGGCGTGCCGCCTGAGAGACAAGTTGAGTTTCGAATTGATCTGATCCCCGGAGCTGCACCGGTAGCTCGCTCTCCATGTCGCCTTGCCCCAACCGAGATGAAAGAGATGATGACACAACTCCAGGAGTTGTTGGACAAGGGCTTCATTCGACCGAGTTCATCACCGTGGGGAGCTCTGGTGTTGTTCGTGAAAAAGAAGGATGGCACAATGCGAATGTGCATTGACTACCGAGAGCTGAATAAGTTGACGATTAAGAACAAGTATCCACTACCGAGAATAGATGACTTGTTTGATCAGTTACACGGGGCTTGTGTCTTTTCTAAGATCGACTTGAGATCGGGATACCATCAGTTGAAAGTAAGAGAAGAAGATGTACCGAAGACAGCTTTCAGAACTCGGTATGGGCATTACGAGTTTCTGGTCATGCCTTTTGGGTTAACTAACGCCCCGGCTGTTTTTATGGACTTGATGAACCGAGTTTGTAGACCGATGTTGGACAAGTCGGTGATTGTTTTTATTGATGACATTCTGGTATACTCAAAATCTGAGGCCGAACACGCTGATCACCTAAAAGAATTGTTGGAACTGTTAAGAAAGGAGAAGTTGTATGCCAAGTTCTCGAAATGCGAGTTTTGGCTGCAACAGATTCAATTTTTGGGACACGTGATTTCAGGGGCTGGAATTTCTGTAGATCCAGCCAAAGTTGAAGCGATAAAGAATTGGGAACCGCCGCAATCAGCTACAGAAATCAGGAGTTTTCTGGGATTGGCGGGATATTATAGGAGGTTTATAAAAGACTTCTCAAAGATTGCAGTTCCGTTGATGACATTAACGAAGAAGAATGCACCGTTTGTATGGGAAACTGTGCAGCAAGAGGCCTTTGAGGTTCTGAAAAAGGCGTTAAGCGAGGCTCCGATACTTGCCTTACCTGAAGGTAATGATGATTTCGTGGTGTATACTGATGCCTCAAGACTGGGGTTAGGTGCTGTACTGATGCAGCGCGGGAAAGTAATTGCTTATGCTTCAAGGCAGTTGAAGCAGCATGAAAAGAATTACTCAACTCATGATCTTGAGTTGACAGCTGTCACTTTTGCACTGAAATTGTGGAGACACTATCTGTATGGAACTAAGTGTCAGTTATACACAGATCATAAGAGTTTGAAGTACATCTTCAGCCAGAAAGAACTTAATATGAGGCAGAGACGTTCGATGGAACTTATAAAGGATTATGATTGTGAAATCCTTTATCATCCCGGAAAGGCTAACGTAGTAGCCGATGCTTTGAGTCGCAAAGCGTATGCAAAGGATTGCTGCTATATGATGACGTCCACTATGCTAAGTTCCACGATCATTGATGATGTCAAAGCTGCTCAGGTGGAAGCTTTGAAAGAAGAGAATGTTGGTGCTGAGGATATTAGAGTACAAATTAAGAGTATTGAAACAAGCGAGTCAGGACTGAAAGGGATTTACGGAAGGATCTGGGTGCCAAAGTTTGGGGGCATGAGAAAAGTAATCATTGAAGAAGCACATCAGTCTAAGTTTTCTGTACATCCTGGAAGATGTACAACGAACTTAAAGCGGATTTCTGGTGGCCGGGATTGAAGAAGGATATCGGCCAGTACGTGGAGCGCTGCAGGACTTGTCGGCTAGTGAAAGCCGAACACCAGCAACCATACGGCAGTTTGCAACCGCTTCCCATTCCGGAATGGAAATGGGAACACATCACGATGGACCTTGTTACTAAGTTGCCGAAGACTAGGCGTCAACATGATGCAGTGTGGGTAATAGTTGATAGATTGACTAAGTCAGCTCATTTTATACCGATTAGAGAAAATTACTCACTTGAAAGATTGGCTCAAATTTACATGGATGAAATTGTTTCTAGACATGGAGTACCGAAGTCCATTGTATCTGACCGTGATAGCCGCTTCACCTCGAACTTTTGGTCGGCATTGCAAGAAGGGTTGGGAACGAGAATTGCTATGAGTACGGCCTATCGTCCGCAAACCGATGGCCAGAGTGAACGAACAATCCTCACTTTGGAGGATATGATGAGGTCATGTGTACTGGATCTCGGTGGCAATTGGGATGATCATTTGCCATTAATAGAGTTCTCGTACAATAATAGCTATCATGCAACAATTAAGAAGGCACCTTTTGAGGCACTATATGGGAGAAGGTGTAGGACTCCTACTTGTTGGAGGGAAACTGGATTGCTGGGCCGACATTGTTGCAGGAGACAAACGAGAAAATACAACTGATCAGACAGAATATGAAAGCGGCTCAGGATCGCCAGAAAAGTTATTATGACAGAAGGCACAAACCTATTAGCTTTGAAGTGAATGACTGGGTTTACTTGAAAGTATCACCTATGAGAGGTGTTACTCGTTTTGTGAAAAGAGGCAAGTTGGCTCCAAGATTTGTTGGGCCATTCAAGATAGTAGAAAAAGTTGGGAATCAATCATATCGCCTGGAATTGCCTGAAGAAATGTCAGGCATACACCCGGTATTTCATGTTGGTAATCTCAGGAAATCATTCACTACTGGAAATGAGGACTGGGCAGATCATACTGAACTGCAAGTCGATGAAAGGCTCCGATACGTGGAAGAGCCGGAATGTGTATTGGATACCAAAATGAAAAAGCTAAGGAGCAAAGATATCGAAATGGTGCTGGTACGTTGGAAGCATCATAAAGGAGCAAATCACACTTGGGAGACGAAGGCGGAAATGTTAAGGAAATATCCACAACTGTTTGAGGTCAAATAACTTCGGGGACGAAGTTTGAGCGTGGTGGAGCCCATGCTGTAACATCCACGAATTTTAAATTATTGTATTGAGGTTTATTAGTTTAAAATTATAATTTAAGTCGGATCGTATTTTAATTAATTATAAATGTCGGTTACTTTATCCAGAAATTGATTATTTAAATTTATTAAGTTAATATGATTATTATTAAGTGGTTGAGATGATAAAAATAAAGATTTAAATCTCTATTTAATGGAATTTAAGAAATTGATTGCTATTTTGAAGAATTATGAAATTATAGAATTTCTAGTTTAATTATTTAAGTATGATAATTTTTAAGTGTTATTGATATTGAAATCAAGACATAAATCAGTATTTAAGAAAAATTTGGAAGTTGAGGGTTGAATGTGTAAAAGTTGGAAAGAATGGAAATTAAAAGACATAAGTCTTTTAATTTCTGATCACTCACCTCTCTCTCTAAATTCTCTCTAAACAAAAGAAACCCACGGTTCTCTCCATTCTTCATATCAAGAACAACGAAAAACATCAAATTAAAGACTGAAAATCGGGATTCAAGTTGTGTTGAAGGAGCTATAAACACTACAACAAACAATTTAAGGTAAATATCTCTTTGAAATTCGAAATTTAAGAGTTTATGTTTCGGTTTTAGATAAAAACCGAATATGAGATTTTGATCCAAAATGTATATGCATGTTGAATATTATTGTGGGTTTATGTAAATCTAGTGTTGTAGAAGTTGTGTACAAAATTTGGGGTTCTAATTTAAGTTAAAATCTTAATATTTTGAGAAGATTTATACAAGTTCTGTGTGTTTTTCGTGGGTTCTGTGCATATTTTTGATAGTACCGAAACCTTATAATGGATACCGAAACCTTTAGGTTTCGGTATGCCATTACCGAAACATATTAGAATATACTGAAACCCACAAAAGAAGAGTATTGAAACTTATGAAAGATAGTGAAACTTTTTGCCAAGTACCGAAACTAGTTGGGGGTACCGAAACCATGAAGGTTTCGGTACTGACTACCGAAACTTCCCCCCATACCGAAACCTTATATGTGTACATTCCTATATACCGAAACTCCCATAAATATACTGAAACCTTATAAGTACCGAAACCAGAAAGGGAGGTACCGAAACCTTTAAGGTTTCGGTACATATACCGAAACTACAAGAATGTACTGAAACTTGGTACTGAAACTTTTATATATACTGAAACCTTGTGAAGTGGGTACAGAAACCTTTAAAGTTTCAGAAATCTCTACTTTTCCAGATACAATAAAAATAAATACACACACACACACACACACACACACACACACACACATATATATATATATATATGCATCATTTCGGTTGGGTTTTATTGAAGAAAATAAGTATAAACGGTTGAACATTTCGGCAATCTCAAATATTGGAGATTAAAAGTATAAACTTCAATATAATTTCAACGGGTTAACACAATAAATTGAGAAACTTGGCGAGACTCATTATTAAACGAGAGATTGATGGTATTATTAAAGGGGATTTAATTTTAAGTTTCGGGTGTTGGTTCCGAATGTTGTAATACTTATGATTGTACAAATTGATGCCAATTTGTTAAAGAACAAGTAATAATGATATGTTTATCATATGGAAATGTAACAGGTCCCTTGTGGTGTTGTTTAACCCACAGTGGGGTACTTTGTGAGTCCGGTTGAAAGCCCGTGGAGAAATAAGATTGCTTAAAGTTTAATAATGCACCCACTGTGAGTACAGTAGATTTCGCATGTTTATATCTGTTTTATGTTAAGCTTTGCCTGCTGAGACCTGTTGCTTCATGATTTGTTTGGAATTCTACTAACTTGCGTAGATTTAGATGCACATTCTTACTTGTTGCATGTCCGTTCGATTGTTGTGCATCTAGTGATGGACCGGTGGGTCGCATCGATTACTCTGATGTTACTGTGCTATATGACCTGGAGCTGATCCCTCCTAGGCCCGGTAGGCAGTATGTCATCCCCGATCGTACGTTTGTCTCAGATGGTATGTTTAAATGCCGAGCTTTGGGCTCGAAGGGGCTGCGGCTCTGGTCCGTACTTTGTGTACGAAGAGGGTATCCGATGTTGGTCATCTGTGTTACCCTTGGGCTTCATAAAAATTTATAAAATGCGTAATCTGTGTATTCACTAAGCATTCGCTTATCCCTCAGTTGTTGATGTTTTTACAGGAAAAGGAAAGTCTGCAGCCGGACCGTCTAGTTAGGTAATTGAATAATGGGATTGTTTTTATAATATGTATTTGGGATGATTGTAATGTTACTGAGTATGTAGACTTAGAATTGGAACCTTGTAGCACCGTAGGGTGTTTGAAAGAATTGTAATATTTATTTATGTATTTTTATTGCTTCCGCACTTAAATTAAGCTTTCAGATCATTATGTAATCAGTTTATGTGGTGTATAATCCTGGGTGTAATGTAAATGGTGGTTATTGTGGCAAGGGTGTCACACGAGATGGTATCAGAGCAGTAGTTTGAGATTCAAGTGTCCGTGAGGTCTTGATCTCAAACATTAGGTAACGATATGTAGTGGTTTAAGTAATGATCTGAACTAAGATAGGTTATGATCTAGTAATTATAAGAGATTGACTATCATACGGGACAAATGAGTGGTGTCTTTAAATTAATGACATGTTACTAAACAAGTTATATGTTTATATTTTCAGAACATGTCTGGAGGAGAAATGACACCTGAAGAAACAAGAGAGATGATGCTAGCCATGATGGCTGAGCAGAACAAGATGATACAAGATCAGTTTCGGGCTCGAGATGAGGCCGATGCTAAGAGAAGAGAGGATAAGAGAAAGAATAAGGAGAAGGAAGGGGGTAACAATGAAGAACAAGATGACAACACTGGGTCATCAAACAAACCCAAAGGTTGTCGGTTTAAGGATTTCAAAGGAAATGGGGCTGTGGAGTTTAATGGATTGGGAGACGCTGTTGCCGCGCTCGAATGGATAACGGAAACCGAACGAACATTCCGAATCAGCGACTGTGCTGAGAAAGGACATGGTTCGGTATGCTACAGCAATGTTCACTAATGACGCAATCATGTGGTGGAATTCCATGGTCAGTAATAATCACCAATAAGTACCGAAACATATGCAAGTAAGTAATGCAATCTCTCACTCACAGCGGTCCTGAGCAATGCAAGTAATCAAGGAACATGCATCAGTAGTTGTCCAGTTTCAGCAGTGTCTATTATACGTTCCTAACATACAATTAAGTAATCAAGGAACCACGCGCTAGCAGCAGATGTTTCCATACAAAGTCAGTAGTTAACCAATCACCAAATATGTACCGAAAAACAATGGCAGTAAGTAAATGAATATGTCACTCAACAGCGGTCCTGAGCAATGCCAAAGTTAATCAAGGAACAATGCATCAGTAGTGTCCAGTTTTCAGGCAGTGTCTATCATACGTTCCTAACATACAATAAGTAATAAGGAACACGCAGCAGCAGATGGTTTCCATTACAAGTCAGTAAATGGATCACCAATAAGTTTACGAAACATATGCAGTAAAGTTAATGCAATCTTGTCACTCAAAGCGGTCCTGAGCCCAATGCAAGTAATCAAGGAACATGCTGCAGCAGATTGTCCCAGTTTTAGCAGTGCTCTACAACGTTCCTAACATACAATTAAGTTAGTCAGGAACAAGGAGCAGCAGATGTTTCCATACAAGTCTGTAACAATCACCAATAAGTACCGAAATATATGCAAGTAAGTAAAGCAATCGGTCACTCACAACAGTCGTGAGCAATGCAAGTAATCAAGGAACATGCAGCAGCAGTTGTCCAGTTTCAGCAATGTTTATCATACGTTCCTAACATAAAATTAAGTAATCAAGAAACAAGCAGCAGCAGATGTTTCCATACAAGTCAGTAAATAATCACCAATAAGTACCGAAACATATGCAAGAAAGTAATGCAATCTATCACTCACAGCGGTCCTGAGCAATGCAAGTAATCAAGGAACATGCATCAGTAGTTGTCCAGTTTCAGCAGTGTCTATCATACGTTCCTAACATACAATTAAGTAATCAAGGAACACGCAGCAGCAGATGTTTCCATACAAGTCAGTAACAATTACCAATATGTACCGAAACATATGCAAGTAAGTAATGCAATCTGTCACTCATAGCAGTCGTGTGCAATGCAAGTAATCAAGGAACATGCTACAGCAGTTGTCCAGTTTCAGCAGTGTCTATCATACGTTCCTAACATATAATTAAGTAATCAAGAAACAAGTAGCAGCAGATGTTTCCATACAAGTCAGTAATGATCACCAATAAGTACTGAAACATATGCAAGTAAGTAATGCAATCTGTCACTCACAGCGGTCCTGAGCAATGCAAGTAATCAATGAACATGCATCAGTACTTGTCCAGTTTCAGCAGTGTCTATCATACGTTCCTAACATTCAATTAAGTAATCAAGGAACACGTAGTAGCAGATGTTTCCATACAAGTCAGTAACAATCACCAATATGTACCGAAACATATGCAAGTAAGTAATGCAATCTGTCACTCATAGCGGTCCTGAGCAATGCAAGTAATCAAGGAACATGCTCAAGTCAGTAACAATCACCAATAGGTACCGAAACATATGCAAGAAAGTAATGCAATCGGTCACTCACAGCGGTCGTGAGCAATGCAAGTAATCAAGGAACATGCAGCAGGAGTGGTCCAGTTTCAGCAGTGTCTATCATACGTTCCTAACATACAATTAAGTAATCAAGAAACTAGCAGCAGCAGATGTTTCCATACAAGTCAGTAATAATCACCAATAAGTACCGAAACATATGCAAGTAAGTAATGCAATCTCTCACTCACAGCGGTCCTGAGCAATGCAAGTAATCAAGGAACATGCATCTGTCCAGTTTCAGCAGTGTCTATCATACGTTCCTAACATACAATTAAGTAATCAAGGAACATACAGCAGCAGATGTTTCCATACAAGTCAGTAACAATCACCAATATGTACCGAAACATATGCAAGTAAGATAGGTTATGATCTAGTAATTATAAGAGATTGACTATCATACGGGACAAATGAGTGGTGTCTTTAAATTAATGACATGTTACTAAACAAGTTATATGTTTATATTTTCAGAACATGTCTGGAGGAGGAATGACACCTGAAGAAACAAGAGAGATGATGCTAGCCATGATGGCTGAGAAGAACAAGATGATACAAGATCAGTGTCGGGCTCGAGATGAGGCCGATGCTAATAGAAGAGAGGATAAGAGAAAGAATAAGGAGAAGGAAGGGGGTAACAATGAAGAACAAGATGACAACACTGGGTCATCAAACAAACCCAAAGGTTGTCGGTTTAAGGATTTCAAAGGAAATGGGGCTGTGGAGTTTAATGGATTGGGAGACGCTGTTGCCGCGCTCGAATGGATAACGGCAACCGAACGAACATTCCGAATCAGCGACTGTGCTGAGAAGGACATGGTTCGGTATGCTACAGCAATGTTCACTAATGAAGCAATCATGTGGTGGAATTCCATGGTCAGTAATAATCACCAATAAGTACCGAAACATATGCAAGTAAGTAATGCAATCTCTCACTCACAGCGGTCCTGAGCAATGCAAGTAATCAATGAACATGCATCAGTAGTTGTCCAGTTTCAGCAGTGTCTATCATACGTTCCTAACATACAATTAAGTAATCAAGGAACACGCAGCAGCAGATGTTTCCATACAAGTCAGTAATCATCACCAATAAGTACCGAAACATATGCAAGTAAGTAATGCAATCTGTCACTCAAAGCGGTCCTGAGCAATGCATGTAATCAAGGAACATGCTGCAGCAGTTGTCCAGTTTTAGCAGTGTCTATCATACGTTCCTAACATACAATTAAGTAGTCAAAGAACAAGGAGCATCAGATGTTTCCATACAAGTCTGTAACAATCACCAATAAGTACCGAAACATATGCAAGTAAGTAAAGCAATCGATCACTCACAGCGGTCGTGAGCAATGCAAGTAATCAAGGAACATGCAGCAGTTGTCCAGTTTCAGCAGTGTCTATCATACGTTCCTAACATACAGTTAAGTAATCAAGAAACAAGCAGCAGCAGATGTTTCCTTACAAGTCAGTAAATAATTACCAATAAGTACCGAAACATATGCAAGTCAGTAATGCAATCTATCACTCACAGCGGTCCTGAGCAATGCAAGTAATCAAGGAACATGCATCAGTAGTTGTCCAGTTTCAGCAGTGTCTATCATACGTTCCTAACATACAATTAAGTAATCAAGGAACACGCGAGCAGCAGATGCTTCCATACAAGTCAGTAAACAATCACCAATAGTACCGAACATATGCAAGTAAAGTATGCAATTATGTCACTCAAAGCGTCCTGAAGCAATTGAGTAATCAGGAACATCACAGTTAGTTGTCAGTTCACAGTGTCATCAACGTCCCCTAAACCATACAATTGAGTAATTCAAGGAACACGGCAGAGCAGATGTTTCCATACAGTTCAGTAATGATCACCAATAAGTACCAAACATATTGCAAGTAAGTAATGCCAAATCTGTCACTCAAAGCGTGTCCTGAGCAATGCAAGTAATCAAGGAACATGCTGCAGCAGTTGTCCAGTTTTAGCAGTGTCTATCATACGTTCCTAACATACAATTAAGTAGTCAAGGAACAAGGAGCAGCAGATGTTTCCATACAAGTCTGTAACAATCACCAATAAGTACCGAAATATATGCAAGTAAGTAAAGCAATCGGTCACTCACAACAGTCGTGAGCAATGCAAGTAATCAAGGAACATGCAGCAGCAGTTGTCCAGTTTCAGCAATGTTTATCATACGTTCCTAACATAAAATTAAGTAATCAAGAAACAAGCAGCAGCAGATGTTTCCATACAAGTCAGTAAATAATCACCAATAAGTACCGAAACATATGCAAGAAAGTAATGCAATCTATCACTCACAGCGGTCCTGAGCAATGCAAGTAATCAAGGAACATGCATCAGTAGTTGTCCAGTTTCAGCAGTGTCTATCATACGTTCCTAACATACAATTAAGTAATCAAGGAACACGCAGCAGCAGATGTTTCCATACAAGTCAGTAACAATTACCAATATGTACCGAAACATATGCAAGTAAGTAATGCAATCTGTCACTCATAGCAGTCGTGTGCAATGCAAGTAATCAAGGAACATGCTACAGCAGTTGTCCAGTTTCAGCAGTGTCTATCATACGTTCCTAACATATAATTAAGTAATCAAGAAACAAGTAGCAGCAGATGTTTCCATACAAGTCAGTAATGATCACCAATAAGTACTGAAACATATGCAAGTAAGTAATGCAATCTGTCACTCACAGCGGTCCTGAGCAATGCAAGTAATCAATGAACATGCATCAGTACTTGTCCAGTTTCAGCAGTGTCTATCATACGTTCCTAACATTCAATTAAGTAATCAAGGAACACGTAGTAGCAGATGTTTCCATACAAGTCAGTAACAATCACCAATATGTACCGAAACATATGCAAGTAAGTAATGCAATCTGTCACTCATAGCGGTCCTGAGCAATGCAAGTAATCAAGGAACATGCTCAAGTCAGTAACAATCACCAATAGGTACCGAAACATATGCAAGAAAGTAATGCAATCGGTCACTCACAGCGGTCGTGAGCAATGCAAGTAATCAAGGAACATGCAGCAGGAGTGGTCCAGTTTCAGCAGTGTCTATCATACGTTCCTAACATTCAATTAAGTAATCAAGAAACTAGCAGCAGCAGATGTTTCCATACAAGTCAGTAATAATCACCAATAAGTACCGAAACATATGCAAGTAAGTAATGCAATCTCTCACTCACAGCGGTCCTGAGCAATGCAAGTAATCAAGGAACATGCATCTGTCCAGTTTCAGCAGTGTCTATCATACGTTCCTAACATACAATTAAGTAATCAAGGAACATACAGCAGCAGATGTTTCCATACAAGTCAGTAACAATCACCAATATGTACCGAAACTTATGCAAGTAAGATAGGTTATGATATAGTAATTATAAGAGATTGACTATCATACGGGACAAATGAGTTGTGTCTTTAAATTAATGACATGTTACTAAACAAGTTATATGTTTATATTTTCAGAACATGTCTGGAGGAGGAATGACACCTGAAGAAACAAGAGAGATGATGCTAGCCATGATGGCTGAGCAGAACAAGATGATACAAGATCAGTTTCGGGCTCGAGATGAGGCCGATGCTAATAGAAGAGAGGATAAGAGAAAGAATAAGGAGAAGGAAGGGGGTAACAATGAAGAACAAGATGACAACACTGGGTCATCAAACAAACCCAAAGGTTGTCGGTTTAAGGATTTCAAAGGAAATGGGGCTGTGGAGTTTAATGGATTGGGAGACGCTGTTGTCGCGCTCGAATGGATAACGGAAACCGAACGAACATTCCGAATCAGCGACTGTGCTGAGAAGGACATGGTTCGGTATGCTACAGCAATGTTCACTAATGACGCAATCATGTGGTGGAATTCCATGGTCAGTAATAATCACCAATAAGTACCGAAACATATGCAAGTAAGTAATGCAATCTCTCACTCACAGCGGTCCTGAGCAATGCAAGTAATCAAGGAACATGCATCAGTAGTTGTCCAGTTTCAGCAGTGTCTATCATACGTTCCTAACATACAATTAAGTAATCAAGGAACACGCAGCAGCAGATGTTTCCATACAAGTCAGTAATCATCACCAATAAGTACCGAAACATATGCAAGTAAGTAATGCAATCTGTCACTCAAAGCGGTCCTGAGCAATGCATGTAATCAAGGAACATGCTGCAGCAGTTGTCCAGTTTTAGCAGTGTCTATCATACGTTCCTAACATACAATTAAGTAGTCAAAGAACAAGGAGCAGCAGATGTTTCCATACAAGTCTGTAACAATCACCAATAAGTACCGAAACATATGCAAGTAAGTAAAGCAATCGATCACTCACAGCGGTCGTGAGCAATGCAAGTAATCAAGGAACATGCAGCAGTTGTCCAGTTTCAGCAGTGTCTATCATACGTTCCTAACATACAGTTAAGTAATCAAGAAACAAGCAGCAGCAGATGTTTCCATACAAGTCAGTAAATAATCACCAATAAGTACCGAAACATATGCAAGTTAGTAATGCAATCTATCACTCACAGCGGTCCTGAGCAATGCAAGTAATCAAGGAACATGCATCAGTAGTTGTCCAGTTTCAGCAGTGTCTATCATACGTTCCTAACATACAATTAAGTAATCAAGGAACACGCAGCAGCAGATGTTTCCATACAAGTCAGTAACAATCACCAATATGTACCGAAACATATGCAAGTAAGTAATGCAATATGTCACTCAAAGCGGTCCTGAGCAATGCAAGTAATCAAGGAACATGCATCAGTAGTTGTCCAGTTTCAGCAGTGTCTATCATACGTTCCTAACATACAATTAAGTAATCAAGGAACACGCAGCAGCAGATGTTTCCATACAAGTCAGTAATGATCACCAATAAGTACCGAAACATATGCAAGTAAGTAATGCAATCTGTCACTCAAAGCGGTCCTGAGCAATGCAAGTAATCAAGGAACATGCTGCAGCAGTTGTCCAGTTTTAGCAGTGTCTATCTTACGTTCCTAACATACAATTAAGTAGTCAAGGAACAAGGAGCAGCAGATGTTTCCATACAAGTCTGTAACAATCACCAATAAGTACCGAAATATATGCAAGTAAGTAAAGCAATCGGTCACTCACAACAGTCGTGAGCAATGCAAGTAATCAAGGAACATGCAGCAGCAGTTGTCCAGTTTCAGCAATGTCTATCAAACGTTCCTAACATAAAATTAAGTAATCAAGAAACAAGCAGCAGCAGATGTTTCCATACAAGTCAGTAAATAATCACCAATAAGTACCGAAACATATGCAAGAAAGTAATGCAATCTATCACTCACAGCGGTCCTGAGCAATGCTAGTAATCAAGGAACATGCATCAGTAGTTGTCCAGTTTCAGCAGTGTCTATCATACGTTCCTAACATACAAATAAGTAATCAAGGAACACGCAGCAGCAGATGTTTCCATACAAGTCAGTAACAATTACCAATATGTACCGAAACATATGCAAGTAAGTAATGCAATCTGTCACTCATAGCAGTCGTGTGCAATGCAAGTAATCAAGGAACATGCTACAGCAGTTGTCCAGTTTCAGCAGTGTCTATCATACGTTCCTAACATATAATTAAGTAATCAAGAAACAAGTAGCAGCAGATGTTTCCATACAAGTCAGTAATGATCACCAATAAGTACTGAAACATATGCAAGTAAGTAATGCAATCTGTCACTCACAGCGGTCCTGAGCAATGCAAGTAATCAAGGAACATGCATCAGTACTTGTCCAGTTTCAGCAGTGTCTATCATACGTTCCTAACATTCAATTAAGTAATCAAGGAACACGTAGTAGCAGATGTTTCCATACAAGTCAGTAACAATCACCAATATGTACCGAAACATATGCAAGTAAGTAATGCAATCTGTCACTCATAGCGGTCCTGAGCAATTCAAGTAATCAAGGAACATGCTCAAGTCAGTAACAATCACCAATAGGTACCGAAACATATGCAAGAAAGTAATGCAATCGGTCACTCACAGCGGTCGTGAGCAACGCAAGTAATCAAGGAACATGCAGCAGGAGTGGTCCAGTTTCAGCAGTGTCTATCATACGTTCCTAACATACAATTAAGTAATCAAGAAACTAGCAGCAGCAGATGTTTCCATACAAGTCAGTAATAATCACCAATAAGTACCGAAACATATGCAAGTAAGTAATGCAATCTCTCACTCACAGCGGTCCTGAGCAATGCAAGTAATCAAGGAACATGCATCTGTCCAGTTTCAGCAGTGTCTATCATACGTTCCTAACATACAATTAAGTAATCAAGGAACATACAGCAGCAGATGTTTCCATACAAGTCAGTAACAATCACCAATATGTACCAAAACATATGCAAGTAAGATAGGTTATGATCTAGTAATTATAAGAGATTGACTATCATACGGGACAAATGAGTGGTGTCTTTAAATTAATGACATGTTACTAAACAAGTTATATGTTTATATTTTCAGAACATGTCTGGAGGAGGAATGACACCTGAAGAAACAAGAGAGATGATGCTAGCCATGATGGCTGAGCAGAACAAGATGATACAAGATCAGTTTCGGGCTCGAGATGAGGCCGATGCTAATAGAAGAGAGGATAAGAGAAAGAATAAGGAGAAGGAAGGGGGTAACAATGAAGAACAAGATGACAACACTGGGTCATCAAACAAACCCAAAGGTTGTCGGTTTAAGGATTTCAAAGGAAATGGGGCTGTGGAGTTTAATGGATTGGGAGACGCTGTTGCCGCGCTCGAATGGATAACGGCAACCGAACGAACATTCCGAATCAGCGACTGTGCTGAGAAGGACATGGTTCGGTATGCTACAGCAATGTTCACTAATGAAGCAATCATGTGGTGGAATTCCATGGTCAGTAATAATCACCAATAAGTACCGAAACATATGCAAGTAAGTAATGCAATCTCTCACTCACAGCGGTCCTGAGCAATGCAAGTAATCAATGAACATGCATCAGTAGTTGTCCAGTTTCAGCAGTGTCTATCATACGTTCCTAACATACAATTAAGTAATCAAGGAACACGCAGCAGCAGATGTTTCCATACAAGTCAGTAATCATCACCAACAAGTACCGAAACATTTGCAAGTAAGTAATGCAATCTGTCACTCAAAGCGGTCCTGAGCAATGCAAGTAATCAAGGAACATGCTGCAGCAGTTGTCCAGTTTTAGCAGTGTCTATCATACGTTCCTAACATACAATTAAGTAGTCAAGGAACAAGGAGCAGCAGATGTTTCCATACAAGTCTGTAACAATCACCAATAAGTACCGAAACATATGCAAGTAAGTAAAGCAATCGGTCACTCACAGCGGTCGTGAGCAATGCAAGTAATCAAGGAACATGCAGCAGCAGTTGTCCAGTTTCAGCAGTGGCTATCATACGTTCCTAACATACAATTAAGTAATCAAGGAACACGCAGCAGCAGATGTTTCCATACAAGTCAGTAACAATCACCAATATGTACCGAAACATATGCAAGTAAGTAATGCAATCTGTCACTCACAGCGGTCCTGAGCAATGCAAGTAATCAAGGAACATGCATCAGTAGTTGTCTAGTTTCAGTAGTGTCTATCATACGTTCCTAACATACAATTAAGTAATCAAGGAACACGCAGCAGCAGATGTTGCCATACAAGTCAGTAACAATCACCAATATGTACCGAAACATATGCAAGTAAGTAATGCAATCTGTCACTCATAGCGGTCGTGTGCAATGCAAGTAATCAAGGAACATGCTACAGCAGTTGTCCAGTTTCAGCAGTGTCTATCATACGTTCCTAACATATAATTAAGTAATCAAGAAACAAGTAGCAGCAGTTGTTTCCATACAAGTCAGTAATGATCACCAATAAGTACTGTAACATATGCAAGTAAGTAATGCAATCTGTCACTCACAGCGGTCCTGAGCAATGCAAGTAATCAAGGAACATGCATCAGTACTTGTCCAGTTTCAGCAGTGTCTATCATAAGTTCCTAACATTCAACTAAGTAATCAAGGAACACGCAGTAGCAGATGTTTCCATACAAGTCAGTAACAATCACCAATATGTACCGAAACATATGCAAGTAAGTAATGCAATCTGTCACTCATAGCGGTCCTGAGCAATGCAAGTAATCAAGGAACATGCTCAAGTCAGTAACAATAACCAATAGGTACCGAAACATATGCAAGAAAGTAATGCAATCGGTCACTCACAGCGGCCGTGAGCAATGCAAGTAATCAAGGAACATGCAGCAGGAGTGGTCCAGTTTCAGCAGTGTCTATCATACGTTCCTAACATACAATTAAGTAATCAAGAAACTAGCAGCAGCAGATGTTTCCATACAAGTCAGTAATAATCACCAATAAGTACCGAAACATATGCAAGTAAGTAATGCAATCTCTCACTCACAGCGGTCCTGAACAATGCAAGTAATCAAGGAACATGCATCTGTCCAGTTTCAGCAGTGTCTATCATACGTTCCTAACATACAATTAAGTAATCAAGGAGCATACAGCAGCAGATGTTTCCATACAAGTCAGTAACAATCACCATTATGTACCGAAACATATGCAAGTAAGTAATGCAATTTGTCACTCAAAGCGGTCCTGAGCAATGCAAGTAATCAAGGAACATGTTGCAGTAGTTGTCCAGTTTCAGTAGTGTCTATTATACGTTCCTAACATATAATTAAGTAATCAAGAAACAAGCATCAACAGATGTTTCCATACAAGTCAGTAATGATCACCAATAAGTACCGAATCATATGCAAGTAAGCAATGCAATCTGTCACTCATAGCGGTCCTGAGCAATGCAAATAATCAAGGAACATGCAGCAGGAGTTGTCCAGTTTCAGCAATGTCTATCATACGTTCCTAACATACAATTAAGTAATCAAGGAACACGCAGCAGCAGATGTTTCCATATAAGTCAGTAACAATCACCAATATGTACCGAAACATATGCAAGTAAGTAATGCAATCTGTCACTCACAGCGGTCCTGAGCAATGCAAGTAATAAAGGAACATGTATCAGTAGTTGTCTAGTTTCAGCAGTGTCTATCATACGTTCCTAACATTCAATTAAGTAATCAAGGAACACGCAGCAGCAGATGTTTCCATACAAGTCAGTTTCAACCACCAATATGTACCGAAACATATGCAAGTAAGTAATGCAATCTGTCACTCACAGCGGTCCTGAGCAATGCAAGTAATCAAGGAACATGCATCAGTAGTTGTCTAGTTTCAACAGTGTCTATCATACGTTCCTAACATTCAATTAAGTAATCAAGGAACACGCAGCAGCAGATGTTTCCATACAAGTCAGTAACAATCACCAATATGTACCGAAACATATGCAAGTAAGTAATGCAATCGGTCACTCACAGCGGTCGTGAGCAATGCAAGTAATCAAGGAACATGCAGCAGGAGTTGTCCAGTTTCAGCAGTGTCTATCATACGTTCCTAACATACATTTAAGTAATCAAGAAAGTAGCAGTAGCAGATGTTTCCATACAAGTCAGTAATAATCACCAATAAGTACTGAAACATATGCAAGTAAGTAATGCAATCTCTCACTCACAGCGGTCCTGAGCAATGCAAGTAATCAAGGAACATGCATCAGTAGTTGTCCAGTTTCAGCAGTGTCTATCATACGTTCCTAACATACAATTAAGTAATCAAGGAACACGCAACAGCAGATGTTTCCATACAAGTCAGTAATGATCACCAATAAGTACCGAAACATATGCAAGTAAGTAATGCAATCTGTCACTCAAAGCGGTCCTGAGCTGTAACAGCCCGTAATTTATTAAATACAAATTACAGCAACAGACTTTGGATAATAAAGCAATTTTATCCAAATATTAGTAATTAACCGAAATCATGAATCTTAAATAGTTAATTATATTAAGTCATAATTAATTATGAAAAGTTGCCCCAAATTAGCTGAAATAAAGTTAATAATCAAAATTCAGCTACTTGGCAAATTAAAGACTAAAAGTGACGAAACGGACTAAAATGAATAAAAAAATATGACTAAAAGACAAATATGCAAATCGGATTGTTGGGAATAAAAGTTGGTCAATTCCGGAAAATTCAGTAGAAAATCTGATTTTTCCCTATTTTCCTATAAATAGGGCATCCCCCCCTCATTTCTTAAGTTTGGAAGACTTGAAACTCTCTCTCTCTCTCTCTCTACAACCTCACCTTCTCTCTAAAATTTCTCCCAAACGATCCGTCGGATTCTCGTGATTTATACGCCATCGGTTAGAGCTCGTCGAGCTCTACACGAATCTACCATTGCATGTTAGATTTCGTCCGGATTTAAGGTAAAAATCGACCCCTTTATCTGACTTTAGTTCGGTTTTGTTGAGAAAATTCGAGTTTGCTCATATCCCCTTCATTTGAAGCTGATTTGCTCTCGTTTAGGACTTGTTTTTGCTTGGAAATCATCTATAGTCGAAGGATATAGCTTGGACTAAGGTTAGTATCTATTTTTCCCTCATTTATGTTCATGTTTAGTAGCTAAAACCTGGAAAATTGTTGATCAATTAGAACAGACTCGAGATTATTCATGAGATTCGAATCTAAGCATTTCGAATGTAATACTTTCGAACCTATGTAGTGTCCTTCGAACCTATGTAGTGTCCTTCGAACCTATGTAGTGTCCTTCGAATCTATGCATTGTGTTCGAGTCTATTGAGATGCTTTCGAATCTAGGAAGGCTTCGAATCTATTTCCTTGTCTCGAGTGTGTAAGAATTTCGAATCTAATTAACTAGATTCGAATTGAATTGCTTCGAATCTGTCCCTCTTAATTCGAATCTGATTATGTTCCTAGCCTAAGATTAATTCCAAAATCAGATTAAGATATTAAACAACCTATTGTAATTAAAAGTATCTTTTGATTATGATAAAAACTCACAAGTTCAAGATGCATAACCATTTTATGCACAAATAAATTAACAGACTCTGTATGAACCCTTAGAATTTGTATGTCATGTTTCACCTTGCTAATAATACGATTGGCTTTATTTCAAGGCCACACATCTATAATTAGATGAATCTGTAACAGCCCGTAATTTATTAAGTATAAATTACAGCATCAGACTTTGGATAATAAAGCAAATTTTATCCAATTATTGGTAAATAGCTGATAATGTGAATCTGAAATAATTAATTATATTAAGTTATAATTAATTATGATAAATTGCCCAAAATTTAGTTGAAATTAAGTTAATAATTAAAATTCAGCTAAAATGACAATTTAATGACTGAAAATAGCGAAACTGACTAAAATGGGTTAAAAATTTATTAAAAGACAATTGTTGCAGATCTAGAAATTCTTTGCTAAAATTTGTATCTGAAATGCAAATCGGAGTATTGGAAATAAAAGTTGGACAATTTCGGAAAATTCAGTAGAATATCTGATTTTCCCTATTTCCCTATAAATAGGAGCTTTACTCCTCACTTTGAGAGTTTGGAAAAATTGACTCCTCTCTCTCTCTACACTCTCCTCCTTCTCTCTAGCTTTTCTTCAAATCGAACCGTTGGATTCTCGTGTTTCATTCGCCATTGGATAGAGATCGTTGAGTTCTTCGCGAATCTACCATCTCGTGTTTGTTTTCGTCCGAATTTGAGGTAAGATCGATAGTTTTTCTGACTTTTGGCTCGGTTTTAAAGGGCAATTTCGAATCTGTTCATTTTTCCTTCATTTGAAGCTGATTTGCCCTCGTTTAGGACCTGTTCTTGCTTGGGAATCATTCATAGTCGAAAGATATAGCTTGGACGAAGGTTAGTAACTATTTCTCCCTCACTTTTTGTCTAAATTCGTAGTTAAAACCTGGAAAGTTGATGAACATATAGAACAGATTCGAGTCATTCAATAGGGTGTTGAATTCGAATCTAAGCTATTAGATTCGAAATGTTCATGATTCGAATCTATCCTCCCTTAGAATCTATTAGCCATTCGAGTCTAAGTCCCTTGATTCGAATCTATTAGCCATTCGAGTCTAAGTCCCTTGATTCGAATCTATTAGCCATTCGAGTCTAAGTCCCTTGATTCGAATCTATTAGCCATTCGAGTCTAAGTCCCTTGTTCGAATCTAGTGCTTGCCTTCGAATCTAGTGCTTGCCTTCGAGTCTAATAAGCCATTTGAATCTAGTCCCTTGATTCGAATCTATAGATTCGAAATGGCTATGGTTCGAATCTAGCATTCCTAATTCGAATCTGGTTGTTGTTGTTCCAAGTCTAAGGTTAATTCCTAAATCAGATTAAATGATTAATCAACCTTATGTAATTGAAAGTATCCTTTGATTATGTTAAAAATCATAAGTGTCAAAGTTGCATAATTATTTTATGCACAAATAAATTAACTGACACTGGATGAACCTTTAGAATATGTATATCCTATTCACCATGTCAAGCAATACGATTGGCTTGTTCAAAGCCATACATCTGTAATAAGATGAATCGTAATAATCTGATAAGAATAGATTCACCTTGGGACAATAGGAACTACCTCAGACTCGATAATCAGAATTGACAATGACATGAATAAATAACTAGGGTTATATAGATTATGACTCAGACTTGAAACTGAAATGCAGGAACCCGTCGTTTGACAGAGTAAACTGAACCGCTTAACTCGTTAAGCACTATCTGACTACGAACTACTGTGAGTGACAGATTTCATTGATTACTTACATATATTTCGATACTTATTGGTGAATGTATTGACTGTATGGAAACTACTGATTGATTGCTGCATATTTCTTTAATACTATATTGTATCATAGAAACGCATGTTGCCATTACTGAACTAGACACTTGAAATGACTTGATTGCATGTTCACTTTTACAATTTATGTAAATACGTATCATGCATACTGCTTACTTGACTGTTTATATACTTGCCATTGCATATTGCATCATCTGACCGGACCGAATGTGAGATCTCCATTCACAGGAGGGAATTCTGCAGATTCCTTTCCTATCTGACTTGTTTCCATACACTTCCCGTGGGGTTTCGGCCTTACATATGGGAATACTGACCGGGTTGTCTCCCAACCTAATTACCGTCTCTGACGTGTTGACCGACAGGATCTGATAGTATGTTATATATGTCTGTGGTATTTAGTGGAACTCTGTTAACTCACTAAGCTTTGTTAGCTTACTCTGTCATGACATCTCTTTTTCAGGAAAAGCTGATAAAGGTAAGACCATAGCAGGTAGTACGTCCCAGGCGAAGTGAATCTGGACTTGGATGAATAGCAGACCTTTGGACTTTTGATGATGCCTATTTTGTAAAGACAATGCGGTCTCGGGTAGCTTGTTCAGTCTTCCGCACTCTGATTAAAGATTTAGAAGCTAGTTAGACCACCATTTGATTTTATTATAATGTTGTAAATGAGTATTTTGCTGTTGGGCCTGTGGTATCAAACAATCAATATTATTTATGAAAATGAAATATTATGACGTGTACTGTTTGTGGAAAATTGGATGTTACAAAGTTGGTATCAGAGCAGCGGTTTAATCATCGGATTGGCCACCCGATACTTAAACTACTGGTATGGTATGGACTATGTGACTCTGAATTCCCGAACAAGTCACCGAGGCCTAGGGTAACCTAATTAGTAAAGGACTACCCGCACAACTTGACCTAAGATAGGCAAATGATGACGGATAGGATGGGGAAGGGACTGACTGCTTGATACTGACTTGACTTTGACTTGACTCTGTGCCAGCCTGATTGACTGCCTTCATATCTATAACCTAGATATGATTATCTGACGTAGGTATTATAACTCGATCTATGCTTAATTGAATCAGGAAATAATGGCTATTTCCTTTATATTTTCAGCCAATGGCTGATAAGAATCCTAATGTTGCTGCTACCTCGACTGTTGGTAAGGCTGCTGATGCTGCAGCTGATCAACACAAAGAATCTGTTCATGTAAAGGATTTAGGCACTGCCCCTGAAAATACTGCTAATGACTCAAGCAGTACTGTTACGCTTGTGCCTCCCCAGCAGGCTCAATTATTTGAACTCATTCACAAGCTGAATGATGAAAATCGTAGACAAATACAGCTGATGATGGATAGGAATCGACTGCAGACTGATATGTCGGTTGAGGACCGATTTAAGGAAATTAAGGACTTGCTGACTAAGGGTAAAGCGGTTGTGCAAACTGACGAAGAAATCCAGCGTGAAATTGACTTTAAGCGCCGTGAAGAAGAACTTAGGTTGCGAGAACTTAAGTTACGGGAGTTAGAATTTAAGTATAGGGAAGAGATGTTAGCAAAGCCCAAGAAGGATCGAAAAAGGAAACTTAGGCATGAGCCCTCTGAGGGACGACGAAGGGATCTTTTTGTGAATTCTGGCAGACCGAGAAGTGATATGGAAGTAGTTGAAGTTGCTAAGGTAGGGGAACTTGAAATCTATCCGGAGCGAGCGACTCTTTTTATTGCCAAGTCTAGCAAGAAAGAAAAATCTGAGAAATCGGAAAGGGAGAGTGAAAGTTTAAGGCAGGGAGATAAGCAGCCTTTTAAAAAGGCTAAAACTTATGCTGTGACCGCTACGCCAAGATCTGCTTGTCCTCGCTGCAGGCAGAATCATAAAGGAAAATGTGATCCGGAGTTCGTGAGGTGCTACTGTTGTAGGCAGAAAGGTCATGACAGGTCAGAATGTCCCAAGCGCAATGAGGCTTGTCGTAACTGCATCACGTTCGGGCACCATGCTAAAGACTGTACTCGACTGCGATTTGTTCTACCGCCTGCATTTTCACCCCGGCAATCGTTCAAGGGTTCTTCTGCTCCGAGGAATCAACCAAGATCTTTCCAGATGACAGCCGATGAGGCAAAAGAGACTGCTAATGTCATCATAGGTACATTTCTTGTTAACCCTATGCCTGCTCTAATCTGTCACATGTGTCTGAAAAGTTTGCTAACTGTTTGATTTTGTCCCAATGATGCTACCTGTACCGTTAGATATAGAATCTGCGAGTTCGAGTTTTGTAACTATTAGTAGAGTCTTCTGTTCTTGTAAGCTAGTGATTGACGACCTCTCCTCAGACTTTGACCTGATACTGATGAGGATTGGAGAATTCGATATTATTATAGGAATGAACAGGCTCATGACGAGCAATGCTGAAATCCTTTGTGCCAAAGGATAATTAGAATTAGAACCCCCGAAGGAAATAAACGTTATGTTTATGAAGATAGTAAGACATGAGATTTAGGTCCAATTTCTGTAATGAAAGCCCGAAAGTGCCTAATCAAAGAT
>JAANYP010009647.1:0-114017 GCA_020465985.1 Centrapalus pauciflorus
GCAGCGGGCCTCAGGGGGATGACCATAGGGATGATGAGCCTGTGCGTAGATCTGACTTGTATTATAGGTCAGATATTAGATAAGCGTTTTCTGGTCCAGGGTGCGGGTAGGGGTCGAGGCGCGGTGCCTCCACCCGAGGGAGAGCAGAGTTCCGGGGCTGGTGTTTCTTCTAGCCAGCCATCGCGTGGGTCCTTTAAGGACTTCATGACGGGTCGCCCTTCTGAGTTCTTCGGTGGAGTTGGTGCCTCAAAGGCACTGGATTGGTTGAGAGAGGTCGAGGCTGCATTCCGTATAGCCCATGTTGATCGAGCAGACCGAGTGAGTTATGCTTCCTACCTTCTGAAGGGAGGGGCATTGAGATGGTGGAGTTCAGTTGTTAGTGCTCGTGGAGTTGATGAGGCTTATCTGATGTCTTGGGAGGAGTTCCGTACAGAGTTCGAGCTGCAGTATTGTCCGTTGGACACGAGGAGAGAGTTAGAGCGAGAGTTTATCCATCTGCAGCAGGGGTCCAGGTCCGTCCAGGAGTATATTGATGTGTTTAATGACAGAGCTCAGTTCGCGCCACATCAGGTAGCTACGGAGGACCGAAAGGTCAATATGTTCATCGAGGGTTTGAGGCCGGACATTAGAGAGTTCGTGGGGATGCTGCGTGACCCCATATTTGCTTCAGCGATGGAGTATGCCCGCCGCCGAGAGCGAGAGGTGGAGAGACAGCGGGAGCAGTCGGCTCCCCAGAGACAGCGTATCGAGCCATCGGGTCAGGGCCAGAGTTCTGGATCTTCGAGATTTTATAGAGAGAGCCGGCAGGGCGGGTATTCTCAGCAGCAGGGACAGAGTTCGGGAGCCCAGCGAGATCAGGGCCGGGATGATAGACAGTCGGGTGCCAGTCAGGGTCAGGGTCGGGGTGGTCAGAGGCAGCAGGGGCAGCGACAGCAGGGTCAGGGTCAGGGTCAGAGACAGAGCCAGAGCCAGGGGAGTGTTGGGAGGGGATCTCGGGATTCTGGGAGCCGAGTTTAGAGTTCAGCGTCTGTTGAGAGAGATTGTCAGCGGTGCCATCACCGTCATGCAGGGCCGTGTGCCCGGGAGCACCTTCGTTGTTTTAGATGTGGCCAGTATGGTCACACAGCTGTTGCATGTACTTCTCAGGAGTCTCTTTGCTTCCGATGCGGGAAGCCGGGTCATATGTCTCGGGATTGTCCGAACCCGAGTGTGGGGTTTCCAGGGTCGGGTTCGAGTGGAGCAGGGCCATCTGGGTCATCTTCGGCACCTCGGGGAGGAGGAGCACCGAGGGCTCGTGGCAGGGTCTTCTAGGCTACTGCTGAGGAGGCGCGCGAGTCGCCTGATGTTGTGTCTGGTACGTTTATCCTTAACGGACTGCGTGCCTTTATTTTATTTGATTCGGGATCTGATCGTTCATATGTATCTGCCTCCTTCTGTGATTATTTTGCTATGCCTTCATCTGAGTTATCTATGCCTGTTATTGTTGAGCGTGTTGATGGTAGTACTGTGTTAGTGAGCCGCATTTATAGAGATTGTGCATTAGAGATAGATGGCCATCGGTTTTCCATAGACTTGATGCCTATGGAGATTAGCAGTTTTGATGCCATTGTTGGCATGGATTGGCTGACAGCGCGTCAGGCGGATATCTTCTGTTCTAAGAAGATGATTCGTATTCCTGTTTCTGAGTCAGAGTCAGCAGTCGTGTATGGGGAGAGGCGCAGGGGAGAGATGAGTATTGTATCGATGGCGCAGGCGCAGAGGTATGTGGCGAAGGGGTGTGCCACTTACTTAGCTTATGTGGTAGATGCGAAAAAGGAGAAGAGGGAGGTCAGTGATGTGCCGGTGGTTAGAGATTTCCCCGATGTGTTCCCAGATGAGCTGCCTGGTCTGCCGCCGGACCGGCAGGTTGAGTTTAGGATCGACCTAGTTCCCGGGGACGTTCCTATTGCGCGTACGCCGTATCGGTTAGCTCCTACCGAGATGCGCGAGATGATGACGCAGCTGCAGGATCTGCTAGATCGAGGGTTTATTCGCCCCAGTTCTTCGCCGTGGGGAGCCTCAGTGTTGTTCGTGAAGAAGAAGGACGGGACGATGCGTATGTGTATTGATTATCGAGAGCTTAATAGGGTAACGGTGAGAAACCGTTATCCTTTGCCGAGGATTGATGATCTTTTTGATCAGTTGCAGGGAGCGAGCTTCTTCTCGAAGATCGATTTGCGTTCCGGGTATCATCAGCTACGAGTTAGAGATGAGGACGTGCCTAAGACTGCGTTTAGGACCAGATATGGTCATTATGAGTTTTTAGTCATGCCGTTTGGGCTGACTAATGCCCCAGCAGCGTTTATGGACCTGATGAATAGGGTCTGCAGGCCGATGCTCGATCGTTTCGTAATTGTGTTTATTGATGATATTCTGATCTACTCGAGGAGCAGCGAGGAGCATGGCCAGCATCTGAGAGAGGTCTTGAGTACTTTACAGCGAGAGAGGCTATACGCCAAGTTTTCGAAGTGCGAGTTCTGGCTTCGAGAGGTGCAGTTCTTAGGGCACGTGGTGACGAGCGAGGGCGTTAAAGTGGATCCAGCAAAGGTCGAGGCGATCATGAGTTGGGGTCAGCCCACGTCTGTATCTGAGGTTCGTAGTTTCTTGGGTTTGGCCGGATATTATCGGCGGTTTATAGAGAATTTCTCGCGGATCGCAGTGCCTTTGACGATGTTGACCAGGCAGTCAGTGCCATTTGTGTGGGCCGAGGAGCAGGAGAGTGCTTTCCTAGAGTTGAAGGATCGGTTGTGTAGGGCCCCGATTCTAGCATTGCCAGAGGGTTCTGAGGATTTTGCTGTGTATTGCGATGCTTCCTTCACTGGGTTGGGATGTGTGTTGATGCAGAGAGGTAAGGTGATTGCTTATGCCTCGAGACAGCTTCGGAGCTATGAGTTGAGTCGGCCGGTGCATGATCTAGAGTTGGACGCCATAGTCTTTGCCTTGAAGATATGGCGGCATTATCTATATGGGACGAGATTTACAGTGTTTACCGATCATAAGAGTTTGCAATATTTGTTCAGTCAGAAGGAGCTGAACATGAGACAGAGACGTAGTATGGAGCTCTTGAAGGATTATGATTGTGACATCCAGTACCACCCGGGGAAAGCTAACGTAGTGGCAGACGCTTTGAGCAGGAGATCCTATGAGCAGACGGTTGTATCCAGAGCTTCTCGATTAGAGGTCACATCGACCTTGATTGATAGTCTGCGGTTAGCTCAGGAGGAGGGTTTGAGAGGCGAGAATGTGCAGAGAGAGAGATTAGCTGGTCAGCTGGAGTTATTGAGCAGAGACGATAGAGGTTTGATGACTCTCCGTGGTCGAGTATGGGTCCCCAGAGTAGGTGGTTTGAGACAGCTGATTCTAGATGATTCCCATAAATCTAGACTGTCGATCCATCCGGGTAGCACGAAGATGTACAGAGATCTGCGAGTTCATTATTGGTGGCCAGGGATGAAGAGGGATGTAGGGAAGTACGTGGAGGCGTGTATGACGTGTTTGAGAGTTAAGAGTGAGCATCAGAAGCCGCATGGCAGGCTTCAGCCGCTAGAGATTCCAGAGTGGAAGTGGTATGATATCACCATGGACTTCATAGTGAGACTCCCGCGGACTGTTCGTGGGAATGATATGATCTGGGTTATTGTTGATCGGCTTACGAAGAGCGCCCACTTCTTGGCCGTTCGTGGGACTATTACGATGGATCAGTTGGCGCGCCTTTACATCAGCGAGATTGTTGCGAGACATGGAGTTCCGAGATCTATTACGTCTGACCGAGATAGCCGATTTGTATCGCGATTCTGGCAGAGCTTCCAGAGAGAGTTGGGCACCCGAGTTCAGTTGAGTACGGCTTATCATCCGCAGACAGGGGGTCAAACGGAGCGAACTAATCAGACTCTGGAGGATATGCTGCGGGCTTGTGTGATTGATTTTGGAGGCAGCTGGGATCTTCATTTGCCGCTTGTTGAGTTTGCATATAATAACAGCTACCATGCATCCATCGGCATGCCTCCATTCGAGGCTCTCTATGGGCGTAAGTGTTTGACTCCGGTGTGTTGGGGAGAGGTTGGGGAGCGTCCTATCGGCGGACCAGAGGTTCTTCAGGAGACTAGCGACAAGGTCGCTATGATTCAGCAGCGGATTAGGACAGCTCAGAGTCGCCAGAAGAGTTATGCAGATCGCCGGATGTCTGAGTTAGAGTTTCAAGTCGGAGACTCCGTGATGCTTAAGGTCTCACCCTGGAAGGGTATTATTCGATTTCGTAGGCGAGGTAAGTTGGGACCGCGTTATATTGGGCCATTCGAGGTTATCGAGAGGATCGGGGATCAGGCTTATCGTCTGGATTTGCCTGCAGAGTTGTCGGGGGTGCATAATGCTTTTCATGTTAGTCACCTTCGTAAGTGTTTGGCCCGGGATGATCAGCGAGTGCCGTTATCTGAGATTGAGGTCGATGATAGACTTCAATATGCCGAGCAGCCTGAGGCAGTGACAGAGCGGAAGGTGAAGAGGTTGCGTAATAAAGAGGTGGCGTTAGTGTTGGTGCAGTGGAAGCACCATAAGGGTACCAGCGCCACATGGGAGCCAGAGTCAGAGATGCGCAGCCGTTATCCTCACCTCTTCGTTTCGAGCTAGATTCTGAGGACAGAATCTTTATAAGGAGGGAGGACTTGTAACATCCCGATTTTGAGATAGGTACGTGGAATTAATTCATTGGATTAGTTATTTAATTTGGGACCCGGGGATATAAATTTGTATTTTGGGGTATCGGGATCGGATTTTTGGGTGTCGGACCGAGTTAAACCCAAAACGTATATATATGTTGCTCCCTTTATCCTTTTAGCTCATTTCAAAGCCAGAGCCAAGTGTGTGTGTGTGTATTCTGAATTCCAGCAACCATAATCAGGGTGGAGAATCTGAATTGAAGCCCCAAGCTGTGAAATCATCATCAACTCTTCTTTTGAGTTTGAAACCATATTGAGGTAAATTTTGAGCTCCAATTCTTGGGATTTGATGTTAGTAATTGTGAAAAGCAGTTGAATTGGGTCTAATAATGTTTCTGAGTAAATTCGAGCTTGAAATCGTGGTTAAAATTGAGCAGAATCGAGTTTGGGGATTAAATCCATGGTCTGTTGAGAAACAGAGCATAACTGGTTCTGTTCGTCCGTGAGCGCGACCGCGATCCCTTGATCGCGGGCCGCGATGTTCTTGAGATGATCGCAGGCGGTTTGAGCCCGAGCTCGGACCGCGTTGTGAGCTCGGCCGAGTTTGAGGTCAGCGCGGCCGAGACCGCGATAGAGTCAGTGCGGCCGCGATTGGTTGAGCTCGGCCGCGATGCGGCTGAGGGTTCGGGTCGGGTTTTCGGGTTCTGTGAGTCGTGTATTTGGGTCCTTGGGGTCTCGAGAATTGTTGAGAAGTGTGTATAGAGTGTTGGGTCGAAATTGTGATATTGAGAATGCGTCTTTTGGGTATCTGGGATTGTGTGAGTTGGTGGGGATCTTGTGTCTGAGTATTCGGGTTGTGTGAGTTGGTAGTTGAGTATCTGAGTCTGTGTGAGTTATATGAGTATTGTGTATAGAGCTGTTGAGTTATTGAGAAATCGAGTATCTAGAGCTGTTGGGTTGTGATTGAGAACTTGAGCTGTGATTGTGATTGTGATATAGAGTCATTGTGTTGTGATTCCAGGGTCTCGAGTTGATAGGGTTGAGGACGGGCAGGGAACCGAGACTTAGTTTATCTAGCTGAGCAGGTGAGTTTGCATGTTTTTCTTGAGATACTTGTACGATTATTTATTAATACTTGCATGATCTTTTACTGAGCTTTTACGAGATATCATGAGTTTTCTTACGAGTTTTTATTGAGATATTATCATGCATGTATTACTGTGCTTTATTGAGAAATGTGTTTTATATATGAGATTTGGGACACTTGAGCTGTTGAGATATTAAACCGTACGGCTGGGCAGGGGTTGGGTCGCTCCCAATTCCCTTTTGAGTTCCTGACGACTGCTTTGTGCGGTCTAGGGATTTTGGCACGTGGGCCTATCCACGCGAGTTGAGCATCATGTGGGATCTCATATACTTGTTCAGTAGAGAACGCTGAACGTTTTATTATTGAGCTTACTTTTTGTTGAGATTTATAATCGTACACTAACCCTTGCATTCTCACCAGCTTTAGCTGACCTGTGTGTGTTGTTGTGTGTATCCCAGGTGACCGGACTGCTAGTAGGCCTGCTGCACCAAAGTAGGTTTACATTCTGTGATTGAGGAGTTAGCTACCCGCGTAGAGGTAGTTACATTTTGTGGACTGTTTATATACTTCGGATAGGTTGTGTAATATTCAGGGACTTCCGTGACTGTTTCTTATGTAAAATAATGTTTTAAATTATCGGGTTTTCCGCATGTATGTTTGGGAATAGTGTAGAGATTATTATATTCTATCGTTGCTGATGTGGTAATTACGTGGCATTGTGGATTAGTTTGAGGGTGTTACATGTATTGCATTTTTTAATTTAGTATATATCTTTTGTTTTCTATATACATTAGTTTCTATTTTTTTAAGTTTGCTGTCGTTTTATAATTATTGTTTTTTCTAGTTTACTTTCTTTAATTTTTATATTTAATCTAATATTTGAATTATAACTTGTTATCCAATGTTATTAGTTGTGTATATTTTGTGTTAACAATAAGATTATATATATTTTATGAGTCTATATTATATCCCACATAGTAATCATATATATTTTGTTTACCCAATTAAATTAATTCTTGATATTATATCACACATCGTAATTATATATAATTTAGTTTGTAAAAATTTTACCATATAAATTTTTGCTCTTATAACAATTTAATATTACAATATAATTATTGCGAAACTTTGTTTTTTTTTTTTAAAACTGACTTCCTTACTAATGAAAATAACCTTATAATTATAATAAAAAATTAATTTACTAATAATATACAAATTTCATCAGGTAATTTTAATATTAAAGTATTTTTTCTTTACTAAATATCAAACAAATAAGAAAATATAATAAGACGATGCGGTTTGATTACAAACGAGCAAAAATATAATACAATTTTTTTATTGTTAATGTTAATTATTTTTACTATGAAGAATTACATAGTAAAGTTTACAAAAATAAATTATATAAAAATATTTAAAGGGATATGATATTTTAACTTAATTTGGATAAATATGATATTTTGAAGGTTTGGTGGAAAGAAGAAATAATTAAGTAAGGGTATAATGGTCATTAATTAATACTAAATATAAAATATGAGTTTTAAATGTTCTAAAATAATTAAATTAATGAATTTGGATATATATGATATTAATGATGTTTAAGAGGGAAAAATGTGCTATTAATTATTAAAATTGGGTATATATGATATTATGATGTTTAGGAGGGATATATATGATATTAAAATTTTAAGTTGGGTGTATATGATATTATGAAGTTTTGGAGTGGTATATATGAAATTCTCCTAAATTTTTTTTTTATTTTAACTAGTTTATTAACTCATATATTATGTGGATATTTTTCAATTAAATATATTGATTAATATTAATATAATTAATTAGATAACTAGATATACAGATACACGGATAAATACATATAAAATAAAATTTATAGAAATAAAAATAAGTTAAAATTTATTATAAATAATTCTTAATAAGATAATATATTGATTTTAAATTTGATTATTTATATATGTATAAAATAATCTTTTACTCAGATGCATCGATAAGTATTAATTAAATAATATTTATATAATTTATATATATATATATATATATATATATATATATATATATATATATATATATATATATATATATATATATATAAAATAAATCAGAACACCGAATGTTATGTTTCACCAAAAAATCTAAATACAATTTAATTTTATTAAAAACAAAAATAAATACACTTTATTACTTTAAAAGATAAATACAGTTTATTATTCTTTATTTTATAAATAAGAATAAATACAATTATTATTTTTAAAATAATAAACCCTCTGTTATTGTGCACCTCTTCCATTTGTATCTTGTTATAGTGATTATTGTTTTAGAGTTAGCATATAATGTTTGATGTCGAATTTCATTGATGTCAAATTTCTTTAATGAAATTTAGATTGAGTAATAAAAAAAAAAGAATTGAGTGACAAAAAATTGTAGGAAATAATTGTTTTGAAAATTGTATTAAGTTTGTTTAAAAAAAAAAAAAAAAGGAACAAGAAGAGGCATTTATAATAAGAATTGAGTTAAAAATGAAACTACCAACTTCTAATAAATAAAACTAAAGTATTATATTCTGGTAAATATTTTTTAAAAGTAGAATCATGTTTGGCCAAAAATCCCTCATATTGGTAGGTCTCAATGTCTCATATAGCTTAACGGGTTTGTGGTTACCTATCCATTTATTAAATGGGATGTGTCCAAAAAACAATTATTATTTTTAAATACATATAATCTTAATATTATTATAAAGTTATAAAATAATAATTATAAAATACTAATATTCATGTATTAAAAAAGAACATATTTATTGATCAAACTCACTTTAAGAGTAAGTGATTTTTGATGTGATCAATATGGTTTGTACTTTGTATGTATACCACATCTTTGCGGAATATCAAAGGTACAAACCTTAAAAACATTTTAATTTTTTATTCATAATTATGTTTAAATAATAGAAGACTATTTGTAAAAAATCATACATATGTACACACGAAGTTCAAGTGTGAAATGTACGATTTCACATAGTTTTAATGTGTGTTCACATACTAGTCTTATCGCCACGACCCTTACTTTTATAACAGGTTACACATGTCTTGTTTCAAGTATTAAATGTAATGACAAATATATTGCATTGTTACTTTTAACATATATATAAAACAAATTAAAAGATGTTTTTAAGAGTGGGTTTTCTGTACTCGTAAAAGATTTGGCAGTCATTTAGTCGAATCAAACACTTAGGGGGTGTCTTTTTTATGTAATAAGTGTTAATTGGGGTATATCACTTATTCACTAAATGATTTCAGTCGATAAATGTGTTCCTTTTAGTATGTGATAAGTGGTAAAACTGACTAATTCCTTACTTATTGGATCTACTTCAAGTTTTCTCTGTGACCTCCCATTGTTCACGACATCCCTTGCTTCTCGCTACGAACAGCTCCTCGGTGGAAGAGCAGAAGTGCTGGTCCCCTTCGGTCAAGTTGCTTGTACCTGTTGTTACCTACCATAGGACCTCCGTTCCCGAAGCAAAGAAAGAGGAGCAGGAACAAGATGTTGTCCTCTCTCGGCCCAGTAGTTCTGCAACTACTACCGTGGTTGTTGCCAACGGGAATCCCCCATTCCGAAAGGTTACTGGGTCGGCCGTTAGGTCCAAAATTGTATGACACAACTATGGTGTCGAATTAATTATTGTTAATCAGTTAGAAAAAAACGTGTTTCTTTCTCCCCTTCCCCAAACCTGCTCACCTACCTTCTTCCTATTCATGAACGTTCTCACCTCTTATCTTTTCTCTTTCACGAAGGTTGCTCATCCCTTCCCCATCGTTGTCGACCGCCCTCCCCACACCACTGTCAACCGTCCCCTCTCTGCTGTCATTGCTGAGTGTCCATTCCTCGCTAATGTTGCTGACAGTCGTCCCTCCTCCATTGATGACGCCAAGTTTGTGGTTTACGACAACCACACTTTTTTATTTCTAGGTATGCTGGATCAGTTAGTTTACTCTTTCATAATAGCCCTCACGTAGGGTGTGACTTGTGTTTGAATCGTTCATCATTATCAGCTCTACTCCCTGTTTTTCTCACGATTAATTCTGGTTTCTACTCCCGATTTTGTTCATATCTTCATCAAGACTATGATTTGTTTCTTCATTTCTTTTGTTATTCATTTTTTCACATCAATTTTAGGAATCTTTTGCTACAACTCCTATGATACCCTAGTTTTATTGTATTAATGGGGTTATCAATTAACATAATTTGGATGAGGAAAGAAGCATTACATGATGCTTACAAATTCATTGTTGGTCTTGATCGATCTGTTCTTTCCATTTTTGATCAACATGTTGTTGGTTTCTTGATCAAAATATAATACAGATTATACTTATCATCGTTGTTACCGTTTGTTGTTAGAATTGATCAAAATTTATAATTTGATAAAAAAGAATGACTATCTTGGTTTTGGAATGACATCTTATGTATTGATGTAAGCATGTCAAATCTACAAAAGAACATTATTAATGAATCAGTATAAAGTAATCATCGCTAGTCACTTATCAATCAACTCTGCAATAAGGTGTTGTTGATTTCTTTTTTTTCCCTCGCTGATTAACAATAAGCAACAACTTGAAGCAGATCCAACAAGTAAGGAATTGATCAGTTTTACCACTTATCACATACTAAAGAGGAACACATTTATTGACTAAAATCACTTACCGAATAAAGTGATATACCCCAATCACCACTTATTACATAAAAAACACTCACTAAGTTTTAAGTTACTTATCACTTACGTAAAAGTACAACTCCTTGCTACTAAAAAATATAGAAAATGGTTAACTCCATATTTACGCAATGACATTTACATATTTTATCAATTTATGCAACAAAATCACTTTTAGTACAATATATGCAATGACGTTTGAACTTGTTATCAAAAAATAAAACAATGTTTTCCATTTTTACCAAGTAGCGCAATGAAATCATATTAAACATGATTTATGCAATAAGGTTTGAACTTTTTACACAAATATGCAACGTAAATTACCTATTTACGTGATCATCTATCACTTTATGTATATCATCAAAAAATCTAGATGGACACTTTACGTGTACAAAAATTCACGTCACCAAATTCAATTACATACAAAACAACGGTTACGCTGTAAAATAATCATTTGTCTCTACTATTCTATTACAATTATTTTCATAACAAATTTGACTGTAATCTTTTTATTATGTACAGTGTAAATTAATCATTTATATTAAACATCGAATCAAGAAACCCCACATTTATCCTCAATCATTTTACGGTAATCCTTGTTAAGCATTTGTAGTTTTATAACCGTAAACGAGCAACAACTTTTTAACCCGGATATGGATAAATTTATAATAGTATCAAAATATCGTATTGAAATTAAATATGTTTTTCACTCAACCCATACTATATTAACAAAGATCGTGATATGAGTTTACACGTAGTTGTGTTACTTAGGATTTTAAGTGATATACAACAAATTAATATTGTCAGATAATATGTAGATTAAACGTTGCATACTTTGATAACAATTTCAAACATTATTGCATAAATCGTGTTAAAGATAATTTCGTTGCATAAGTTTGTAAAAGATGAAAAACGTCATTACATTTTTTTATAATAATTTCAAACATCATTACATAAATTATGCTAAAAGTAATTTCAATACATAAATTGATAAAGAGTGTTATTTCATGCACCATACTCTACAACACTTAATCTTTAGGTCAAGTAACTATGAAAACGGAAGAATAAAGAATTATAATCTGTTATTGAACTGAATTGAGATCTTTACAGGAAAAGGAAATCTGTTGCTAATAACAGAATCATAAAACTAACTCTAACAAACTTATATTTACAATTAAGTCCCTCAGGAATTATAAATGATATTATAGTCTTCAGTAACCTACATCACTTTCAATGAAAAAGGGAAACTATACATCAAATCATAAACAATAATTTAGTTAAATTATAGATCAAAATTATAGGATATAGTGTATGATAAATTAGGGTATGATGTACAAAGAAAAAGCCATGAAAAAACATGACAACATCTTTCCATAAACATGCACTCAGTCCTAAAGAAAAAAAAAAGAAGACGCCCTTGGTAGTCAATACCCTGAAGTCTGGAACCTTGGGATCAATAGTGTGGAAACGGGTTTCGAAATATGATTTTGACTTTTCAAAAGACTATGTCTTTTCCGTACACATTGAATTTCATACCTCTCTCACAAATTGAATTGATTATTGATTAATTGTAGTATTCAATCTGATAATTTTTGTTGAAGATTTCAAAAATATAATCTCAAAGAACACTGGCCCATGTTTGAACTTTGAATCGATTATTTCTTAAAGAAGAAATAATCTCAGATTTGATTCTGGACTTTATGAAACCCTTGTCTCCACCAAAAAATGCATTTCGTAGTTGTTCTACTCTTCCTTTTATCACCACCACCAGTCGCCGCTGTGGACTTCCTATTCAATTCCTTCAACACCACCGCCGACCTCCAGCTAGTACGTGACGCACGCATCGAGCCACCGGTGATTCGTTTATCTAATGACTCCAATCAGTGGTCCATCGGCCGAGCTTTCTACGCAACGCGAATTCAAATGCTCCGACCAGGATCCGGCAACCTCACCGTCTTCTCGACTCAGTTCGTTTTCTCGATCTTACCGGAAATTAGCTCCAGCCCCGGTTTCGGCATGGCTTTCGTGTTATCCAACTCCACCGAACCTAACGGAGCAGTCGGCGGTCAGTATTTTGGACTCTTCTCGAACTCCGCTGCGCGTACTGTAGCGCCGCTTATTGCCGTGGAGTTTGACATTGGTCCAAACAATGAATTGAATGATTTGAATGGGAATCACGTTGGAGTTGATCTTAATAATATTGAATCGGATGAAAGTGTTCCCGCCGGTTACTACAATTCCACCGGAAGTTTAATTCCGGTGGACATGCGAAATGGACAAAACGTACATGTTTGGATTGAATTTGATGGACCTAGAACGGAGATCAATGTTACAATTGCTCCAGCGGGTATGTCTAGACCAGTTAGACCGTTGCTAGCTTATAGAAATCCAGTTATTGCTAATTATGTATCTTCTGATATGTACGTTGGGTTTTCTGGTTCAAAAACTACCTGGGTGGAAGCACAGAGGGTTCTCGCATGGAGTTTTAGCGACACCGGAGTTGCAAGAAATATTAATACTACTAATTTGCCGGTTTTCTTGGCTCAATCGGACTCCAATTCTGGTTTATCTACTGGTTCAAAGGTGGGTATTATATGTGGTTCAGTGGTGTTTTTTGTATGCCTGCTAGGTGTTTGTTTTTATGTCTGGCTGAAATACAAAGCTAAGAATCGGGAAGATGAAGTTGAAGATTGGGAGCTTGAGTACTGGCCTCATCGGTACTCGTATGATGAGCTAAAAGAGGCGACAAATGGGTTTTCGGACAATCAAGTTCTTGGTGCAGGTGGATTTGGTAAAGTTTATAAAGGAATATTGAGTAACAAGATGGAGGTGGCTGTAAAATGCGTGAATCATGGTTCAAAGCAGGGATTGAGGGAGTTCATGGCTGAGATTTCAAGCATGGGCAGGCTTCAACATAAGAATTTGGTTCAAATGAGAGGTTGGTGTAGGAAAGGTAATGAATTGTTGCTTGTTTATGATTACATGCCTAACGGAAGTCTTAATAATTGGATATTCGACAAGCCAAAGAATGTAATGAGTTGGGAAGGGCGGAAGAAAGTGTTGGTGGATGTAGCGGAGGGATTGAACTATTTACACAATGGATGGGAACAAGTAGTGATACATAGAGACATCAAATCGAGCAATGTATTACTTGATTTTGATATGAGGGCTAGGTTGGGCGATTTTGGATTGGCGAAATTGTATTCACAAGGAGAGGAACCCGGGACTACAAGAGTGGTGGGTACCCTTGGCTATCTGGCACCCGAACTAGCTATGTTGGCATCACCAACGACAGCTAGTGATGTTTATAGCTTTGGAGTGGTCGTACTAGAGGTGATGTGTGGGCGGAAACCAATAGAAACATGGCAGGAGAGGGAGGAGGATATGATTTTGGTTGATTTGGTTAAAGAGAAGTACGTAGAGGGTTCGTTAGGAACGCTTGCAGATGAGCGGATAAAGGGGCAATATGATGTGGATGAGATGGAAGCAATTTTGAAGCTTGGGTTAAGTTGTTGCCACCCTAATCCGCAGCACAGGCCGACCATGGGAGAAGTGGTCGCACTTTTGTTGGGTGAGGATACCACTGTTGCTCCAAGAGTTATGTTTTCCGAGTTCTCGAGCACTAGGAAGAGCGATGATGGTGCCTAAGAGAACAAGACACAGTCATTACCGTAACCATTGTAACCATACTTTTCCGCCTTTGTTGTGTTATATATAAGATCTTGATCCATTTTTGTTGTTCAAAAAAAGTAACATGAGGTTGCCCATGTTGTTTTACCCTTTTGCCGATGAATACGTTTGCGAGGGCAATCCTAATGTTGTGATATCTTTGTTTATTACATCAATACATTTTGCATTTTCTTGTAATATTGTATCATTTTCTTGCAAATTTAAATTTGATTCATGTGTGTTAAATGTATCAACCACATCTCTCTGGTGATTTGCTAGATATCAAATTGATCCAAATGATAAAGTGATGAGGTTAGAGTTTGACTAATAAGTACAAAGTTGATTGCTAATATAAAGTTTAAAAGATACCTGTGATCTTTGTTCTTTTCTGGCTGTCCATGTTTGTTGACTTAGTAAGGTCAACTTTGGTTGCTTTAGCCTCGAACCCTGATTGAATTAGTCTTGCATTCATATAATACTAATCAAATTCAAACTTTCCTAATAGACTTCTGTATAGTTAAATAAACAAGACGATTAAAGCAACACAAGTTAGTGCACTGAGTCTATATTATCCAACCACAAATAGCTAACTTGTAGGCCAAGACGATTGCATGTTATGTTCTTCAAGACTTTTAAGGATTACAATACTTGTATAGATGGATTTCCAAACACCCAGTGATCTAGGACTAATTTGTATAGTTACAATCAAGCAAAGTTATATTCTTTTGCTGCACTGAGCCACTGATACATACATTCTAATTTCTAAAGAGTGAAGTTCAGGGAGTGGAAATTGAAGTATGGCTTTTTTCTTTGAGCACCGGTGATTGAACCTTGAGAACGTAATCGGCAGATTGAGGCTATTGACTCCTTCATTTCTTCAGGTCCACATACCAAGACCCCTACGTAGGATCCCCCCATTTCATTTGAGAATGTTGAAAATATATCTGTTCGATTTGCATCGTACATGATTAGTTTATTGAACATATGAAGTTAAGTACTTACTGAGGATGCATGCTTTACAGCTTTTGTAGGTACAGTTTATGTAGCGAAGTTGGAGGGTTTAAATTTTACGCACAAGTGTCCAACTAACATGAGAAAAATCATACCTTGGAAGTCAGGCCTTGCTCCAAAGTGGAGTTCATGTTCATCAAGATTTCTGTTTGATTGGAAGGAACTTGCTTGCATTTCTTTTCCTTTATGCTTAATGGCTGCTAATGGATGCTGTTTCCTCAGATGTTTCAATCTTAAACCGAAAGACACGGTTATGCTGATGATGATGGATAGAATGAAAGAGCACATAAGAATAAGATCTACTAACGATGAGGGAATTTTCTCTTTAGAAGAAGCTTTCTTTGGTTGAGGCAAGAAGACGTGGCTCAGAGTAATTAGAAAAACAAAAAATAGGACAGAGGAGAACCCAACAATAGAAGCCATTGAAAGTGAGCTCCCGTAGCCGTTCGGAGAGTAACTTGTACTCTCAGTTTCAAAATTGACTGTTTCTACTTGAGAAAACTCACTTAGCATTTCACTGATCGTTGTATCAGATTGTGTTTCTTGGGTTACATATACTTTCAACTTCAGATGAAATTCCTTCATATTTTTTGTGAGAAGAGGTAGAACCAAATTTAGCATACCAATGCTATTGCGTTTCTTCATGATATAAACAAGTTGTATTTTTGTGGGGAAATTATTTCTCGGAGCAGAAGAAATTTCTTGCAATATGCTCAGAAATGGAGTCACCCCTATTCCTCCAGCCACCAGAAGCAAACTATCATATTTGCTGCAAGTATAAAGTATAATGTTATAAAGCTAGATAGAGGAAAAAAGGTATGACTGATATAATGTCTTTCATACCTTATGAAGTCTGTTGACGCAGGTCCATACGGTCCTTCCACCAAAACTGGAATGCACCTCTTCACTCGTTGATCAGGACCACTAATCGGCATTCCATGGATTATGTCGTAAAGAGAATTTGTCCATGATCCATCACATTTTATGATAACAGACATGGTATCATCATCAATGCCAGAGCTTGAAGCTATACTGAAAGAATGCCATTGAAATTTGGAAATGCTCGGTATCTTTATGAAGATTATGCTGGTTGGGGTGTACTTTAATCCTACATACAACATTTGAAACTTCTTTTTAATCAAATTTATTTCTATCTTACTTCTATAAATTAACAAGAAATCTTACTTGGTTCTTTTGGTAGTATAATTTCAATAGCCTTAAAAGGGAAGATTCGAGCTGAAAGGATGCATGTTTCTGGCCTTGACTGTACTATTCGCAGTAACCTCTCGATGGCAAAAATAAAAATTGCGGGAAATACCATGTAGAAGTGACGGTCTCCGGTATGAAACAAGAAGAATACAATGAAGACGGTATACAAGTGATGTGTGTAGTAGAAGATTTCAAATCTCTTTCTTCTCACTTGCGGAAGCGATGTGATCCAGATGACTAATCCCGCGGCAAGCGCAATTTCCCCAGCCAGGTATATTCTTCCCGTTTTCTGCCATTGCCACATCTAATTTTCCAGTAAAAAGGACAAAAAGTGAGCAACTATATATGCAATTATGGAAAATAGTTCATAATGAATCCTCCTCCCAATTGGACCATTGAGCCGAAACCGAACAGCAAGCTGGAGAGAACTGAAAAAAGGTTAACCATTCAATGTGGTTCTATTTTGTTTTGGTATATTTGATGATCTATATTATATGGTTTGATTCCAGTTTGGTACTTGAAAAAAGGCAGTACAGTTAATTGAATTGAACCTCTCATAACTGTATACCTTTTAAATTGAAATCGTGTTAACAAGACATTTTATATTAAAAAACAAATTAAAATATTCTATAATTTCCTTATGTCAAAAGTCATAATTACCGATGAACTAGACGATAAACCACAAACTTTCTTCAAGGCTTTAGTTCAAACTCATTTCTAATTTGGAGTTCCTGCATCCTGCTAATTTTTCTGTAATTCTTTTATGTCAACTCAATAATATTAATACTTTTAGATGAGTATGATGACTAGTGAAAGGTATCAATTGTCGTGGAATTGATATGATCATTTTTTTACGTAAAAAGACAACGTGCTTAGGTTGATTCCTATTTTTGGTAACCAACTTTGAAAGAAAGCATTTCATGTAAAGAACTGCCATTTTATTTCAATTTTTGGACAAGTGATTAGGTGTACGTAGAAAAATAGCAATTTGATATAGATGTGGAAAGTTGGAAACATCTTTTAGACTTTCACAACATCCACCAGCCAAAATAGAAAAAATAAAAAATCAGAAGTTACATTTAACCACAAAAAATTGAACGCTCATTACCTTCAAAAGACAGTTTTTCCTTTTTTTTGTCTACAGAGTTTAACCGCTAACCAAACCACGTTAAACGCGATCGAGGTTAACAGAAATGAGCTTAACCAGAATATGAGGTTAGGCAGTAATGCCTTTGAAGTTTATCTATGCTTACCATTGCTGAAAAGAAGACCCAGTTTGATTTTTAAAGTCAAACCCATGCACTCATTTTTTGAATCAATATACAGTTTGTTAAAGCATTCATACAAGCTTTTTCTTTTTGTGGTTTGTCATAAAGTTCAATGTATCTGTCACTAATTTTTTTTAAGAAGAATGAATAGTCAATATTATTATTGAAGTTGCAATTTCATTCATTTGACCTGTAGAATAGAAATTAAAAAAAATATTACCTCATCTTGAATCCGGTTTTTGATACCCCAGATGAATAAAGTACCAGCACCATGTAAGGTGGCGAATGATAGCATCATAGTCCCAAGCCAGATGTGGTATCGGACAGATGCTTCAAATTGGATATCGAATAATCGAAATACTGTCATTCCCCTCATGATTGGGAAAAGAAGCAAAGCCAGGCAAGCTTCTGCTAGCAATCCACACCGTGTTGCCATCCTAGATGTCTTATGTTGCCATCTGCAAAATACGGGCAATGAAAATGTGACTTATTATAGCTGATGAGGTGAATGCTAAGGTAAGTGGTATTCAGAGGTGTGTTTTGGAAGTGACTATTGCAACTAAATCAGATAATCAGGTAAGGGTAGGTACTAGGTAACTTAATTTACATTTACTCCAATAATCACTTTTCTTATGGCATTTTCTTACTTTGCCACTTTTGTCCAAAATCATATGCTTATTTTCCAAGTAAAATAGTTCAAAAAGTCAATCACTTGTGTATAATCTTAGTACTCACATGTTCAATTTCAGTGTTTTTACTGGCGTCATCTTCTTGAAGTCATTATAGATGTGTATATAAAATGTCCATGCTAAAAAGATGATGAAGACAAAGATCACAAGGATTTCCATGGCGGATAAAACACCTACAAAACTATTGACGATGATTGGATTCGACAGAGCGGTGATCAAACTCCTCCCTTGTCTGACATCCAGAGAAAAACACCGTGAAAACGCTTAGAGGTGATTATCAATGAATTTACTTTAATCATACTTTTATCTATAACTTACCTTCTTCTCTGTTCCTTCGGTTTAAAATGCAAATACATAAATCCAATCGTTATGGAAATGATAATAGGAAATGTGTAAACAGCAAAATCAAGACCTGCAAGTAGGTGCACCTTATTAGAAGTTATAGCGTCGTTTGTTTATATATTTACTTCAAGATCTTACCACTAGAACCAAAAACTGTAGTTCTCGCAGCATCTTCAGCTTCTTTCCATTTTCTTGTCCATAGCTGCGTAGGTTTTAGAACCCATATCGATGCCCAACCGATGGCTAGTAAAACCATAAAAAACTTTAGAACAAGAAGAAAAGATTTTTCCATTTTCAAGATGGATACAGTTACAATGAATAAGGTCTTTGACTTGTATGGAACCCAGAGACCTCTTTTCCAGAAGTTGGTGAAAAAACAAGTTGGAGATACACATATTTATATGTGTTAGATATAGATATGATATCATTAGTACACCCCACCATTAGTACAGTTTGTTTCATTATGTATGATAGTATTTCAAATAACCTTATCATATTAATCATATGTATTTCTCCTCATGGTATTTGAATAAGACACATGGCTTGTTTGCATCAAATTTCATGAATGATGATTGCATACAAACTGATTACATTTATGAACATAACATTGATGACAAAGAGTTATCTTTTTGGAAATTGATATTCGCATTTGTCACTCACACACAAATTGATATTGGCGGATGATTTCTTGCTTAATGGATAAGAAAATGGTTAATTTCAAAAAAAAGATAACCAATTTTGATGCTTTTATCATTTTAGGTAATCAAGTTTTCTTTACCTTAGATAAAAGGAACAAACTTTCAATTTTTTTTAAAAGAAGGTAAAAAAGCATTTGACGTGGAGGTAGTCAGTTATTATTTCTTTTATTGTGAATTGTAATGACGTGCTGAGAGAATCTAATATGGCAATTGTCGTGCCAGACTTTATAATAAAAATATTTTAAAGATAACACACGCACATATCACACCTTTTATCACTTTTTAGCCATTAAATTTTCATTTTACCAAAATAGTCACACTTTACGTTACCACATTTATGTGATATGTACTTTTTATTCACATTTTAATGCATTACGTTACAAAAGGTGTTTGGACGTAAATATTAGATTTTTTTTATTCAGTAACAAAGTACTTGATTATTCACATATGATCTTTTTGACCCTAGCTAATCAGAAATCATAATCAGTTTATCCTAGCTCTCAAAACTGTTTACTACAGCTTCAAAATCTTTAATAATTAGTTTCAACACACTTCCACACACCCCAAGCTCAAACTTGTGGAGCTCAGTTTGCTGTTTTAAAGGGAGCTTCACTCTCCAATTGATGGAAGAGTTTACAATTTAGGATTCCAAAACGGAATAAGGATTTACAATCTGGGTTAGGATTCAAGGAATCTCAAATATACGTGGGTCCTATCCACGAGAGCAATGGGGTGCAAGAACAACGATTCGAATATTATGTGATAGTATGCAAGTGGTGGTATATCATCTTTTTTATGAATATAATTTGCATAATTGACCCGCATTTGTAAAGTGGATTCTCGGTCCCCTCCACTTATCGTCACTTTACTTTTGCCAATCTCAATCTTATTCATTGACATCTTGATAGCAGCCTCAAATTTAGTTATCTTTCTAAGAGTAAACCCTTCAGCCACATGTATATCTTGACATCGAAGAAACTTGTGTATCAGAGTATGCAGGAACCAGGAGAGCTAACCAGAATGTGGTCAGGTTTAATATAAAAAGCCGAGTCAAAGCCACAATGATCATGTTTAGCCTCAAGTGGGATGGAACCGAAAACCGCATATGAGTGCCACACATGGTGGTCCAGGTGATATGCTATGGAGGTCCTAGTTTTCCTCTCCATTTTTCTGCAACTGGTTGCCAATACCATCAGCTTGTTCCTATAACAAGGACATGCATGATAGGCTGGTCCTTAAAAAAGTTTTTTTTTAAAAAGTAATGGTTAAGTGACATTTTTTTATGCTAGATCTTCTAGTTTTAAATTTGTTCATGGGTCAACCAAAGAAACAAAAATATGAAACCTCTTGATAGTTGTGTTTACATTCTATTTATATATCAAGATTATTGTTATATTCAAGTAACCACGTATCAAAAATGTTCTATTGTTGTGAAATTTTGGCTTCTTTCCCCAACTACTTTGTTTTGTTCATTTCTTGTTAAATTTACAAGAGATGTTTATACAAAAAACCTGACCATTTTTGTAAGTAAAACCTCCAACTATTTTTCGTTGCACAAAAAACCTCGACCAGTAAAATCTCACAAAAATAGGATATTACCAGTTGTAACCAGTTGAAAGTCACATACCATCGTCAACAGGTCACCAGTGACCACCAGAATTTTGCCGAAAAAGCAAATTTAAACCAAAAAACACAGATTTGAACAAAAAAGCAACAAGAAATGTGGATTTGAATTATAAAACACAGATTAGTGAGTTTGTTGGAAACGAATGGTTGGTCAGCAGATTGCCCGGTAAATCAGGATGCAAGTCATTTTTTTTTTGGTAAAAAAAGCTCATGTTGATAAGTTTTAATAGTTGTGTGTTTTTTGTGTAATGAAAAATGGTTGGGAGTTTTAATCATAAAAATAATTCAACTTAAAGGTTTTTTTACCCAAATTTCTCAATTTACAATTTTAGTTCCATATTAGTTAAATGTGACATGATTTTGTTATATGTAGTATTATAATTAATTATAAGGTATCGGTGTATCACAAGACTTGCATATAGTCATATAGATAAAAAAAGAAAATGATAGTTCCATGATAATAAAAAATATAAAAAAAATTTTTGAGAGATAATGGTTAGTAAAAATTACAATAAAAAACTAAAATCCACATTATAATGATACTTAAATTTAGGGCAGACTTTTAAGTGCCCATTTACAAGGATAGCACAATAGTTGTATTAATGCTCCTATGGTGGGTGTTGTCAAAATAAAAACCAAATAAATGTAGGGATCACTATCATCACTAATCAATATCTGATACTTCCTAATTAAGTGGAAGCAAATCTTGGGTAATGTTCACAAATCAAAACTTAATGGATCATCCATCATTTCAAAACCCTAATTTTAAAATTGCATCACTACTCGAAATTTCGTTTCATAATCATGACATGGTTCAAAACGCGTACACGTCACAGACTCAACATAAAATCACTTAAATTTGTGGGACTATAAGTATATAACGATTGCGATTTGATTTTATTAACTTTAGTTAGCTTGCTAAAGTCTAGGGCCGACCCTAAGCAAGGTCAACACGGGCAATCGCCCAGGGCCCATTAATCATAGGGGCTCATTCTCAAAAAACCTATTATATACTTAGGTCTATTAACGATTAAATAAGGTTATTGATTTGCAAAATTTTAAATTTAACATTATATAATTATAGGTTTTTTGTTGTTAATTTATCAGTTTTACTTGAATTTTACTTATCTTAAATATACATACATATTTATAGGGTCCATTTTAAGTTTTTGCACAGGGGCCTGGAAAATGATTGGACCGGACCTGCTAAAGTCCAAAAGACATTGTTGTTTACAAACAAAAAAAAAAAAAAATTTCAAATCATGGATAGATTTGTAAACAAATAAAGTTGATTGTTAAATTGATGCAAAGCCCAAAAGTTGTAAAAATTTCAATTGGCACTATAGTCTACCACTAGTCAACATGTTGGCCTTTGGTCATCTTGCATGTGCACAAAGCCTAACTAAAGTGTTCAATAATTGACTTCCTATTTTACACAAACATGTAAGGATGAAGCCAAAATGTGCTCTCCTTTCAAATGCCAAATCAATTGCTAAAAAAGACCAAGCAATTCTTTTAATATCAAGTGATATGCCCAAGTTCTATAGTCTAAAATGGTTTGGTGCCTCGGCCGAAAAATGATTGTACCTTACGAGCGCATGGAGACCTGCTTCGTGTTTTGAAGATGTACGTATGTATCTCGGAAACAAATTAAACTTGTATTGTAAAATTACCTTTATGATAAAATATATTCAAAACAAAAAGAAAAATGTATTTTATTTGAAGAAAGTTGATTCCCACATTTGTCTTTATCATAACCAAGTCTTCCATTCCTCATTAATCAAGTTCTATAGCAATATCACACACACTCCTTTAAATCTTTTCAATAATACAATATAATAATATTCTTTTATTTAATATCGAACAACTAAGTATTTTTTTATCTTTAATTTAACTAGCTTTCAATTTTTTTATTTTAATTATTATATAAATTTTATAATAATTTGTTAAAATATAAAAAAAATATGTATTTTCTAAATCAACCCCTGTAATACATGAGTTGATTAACCTATGTATTATAATAAAACAAAACAATTCATGTCATATGTCACTTCTACAATACAAAATATTTTTATTTTTCCACCTCTTTTTTCAAATTTAACACCTTAACTTAATTGCATTAAATTTTGACTTTATTTTTTTTCATTAATTAATTAGTATAATATTAGATTTTATAACATTTAAAATTAATGTTTACCTAAAATAAATATCTATCATTATTATCCATAATAATCATAATTAGATCCAAATGTAAAAAATTTGAATTAGTTGTGGAAATTATTATTATCATGTATAATAAAGGAAAACATCAAATGTCACGTGTCACCTCTACGTTCACCAAAAAGATAATTACAACTTATGAAAAATAAAAGATAAATACAATTTAATATTTTTAAAAAAGATAAATATACTCTATTTTTTAATCTGTAAATAATAAGAAATAAACACAATTATTATTTTTGTATGTTTTTACTTTTACTCATATAAATTTTATATAAATAAATTTAATTAAAAATATCCACGTGTGGATTGTAAACTAGTATTATCTTATTTGGTATATTTCAAGTTATTTAGATTAGGTTTACACAAAACTTTATCAAAATATATAATAATAAAACAATTACCAAATTTACCATGTATGCGGAACCAACTTAACCGTCAATATATAGGTTTAGTTTTTTTCAGTTGTAGAAATTAACCCAAAATACGATGATTTTTACATAAATTTTGCAAAAAGATGAAAATTTTTGTAAAAATGAAAGTAAATAATACCACGTGAAAAGGTTGTAACTTGTAGCTAGGCATGGCACCGATGATTTTAAATCACAAGTTTGATGAATTTGACCATGTTAAAGGACTTTTAAGACAAAAGATTTAGTTAAATGACTTGATTAAAAAATAATAATAAAAGAAGAATAAATTTGTTAAGTAGTTTTCACTTATAAAACATACACTCGTATTAAATAAAACGTGCATATTCATACCGTAGGTTGTGATTAATCCCTCATCATTTGACAAGTTCTATTCACAAGACAAGAACAACATTGTTCATGAAAAAGACCCTTCTTGATACGAGACCACGTCACCCATAAATAAGCTCCATAGTGTCAATAGAGGATTAAGTCGGGGAGACTCACTTCAACTATTATCGTTTATAGGTTCTCACAAATTAATAACTCGGCACACAATCATATTATTTGCTAGCGTTTTTGGTATAATAACATTGACTGTTAGACATTACAGATGTTATATGGTGCTAGAACGAGTTTGAAGATGAGAATTGCATACCCATGTAAGTTACGTCGTAATCTTGACTCATGTGTAATATGAGGTCAAGGGGGCTTGCACATTTAATGGGTTTAAGGGGCAACAAAAAACAAACATAGAAATCTAAAGTGTTGTTGTGCTGAAAATTCGACAACATTTGTCAACTTCACAACTAATGTTTTATCAACTTCAATTCACAAATGATCGATGACTATCATCCTTACCATTGATGCATCAAAATTAGCGTTTATTGATGCTAACGTTGATGCTTCACCATTGATGTGGTGGTTTTTATTTCGATTATTATTTGGTAGGTTATATCCCATATTTTTTATTATTTGAAGAAAAAAAAAAGTATGAAGTTATTGTTTTAAACAGAAAGTTACAATATTTTCATTGCATGTTTTGGTGCATTCTTGCGAATTATCACATAACAAAATTATTTAGATACCCGTTTGAACAAATCGTTGTTATCAAAAAGTGTCAAACACGATTACTAGAACATCCAAGCAAATTCTTGATTCCAAGTTTGTTATTTGTAACCCAATATTCTAACATGCTTTATAGAGTATATATTATCGTTTTTATATGAATTTAGTAACGTAAGTTAATTTGTATAGTCATGTTCAACATCGAAACGTATCAAGAAGTTTGTAAACACGTGTGTGTCTATATATATATATATATATTCAAAATGCGAAGCCCCTTCACGAAAGCAATGTTTAAAGTTGATTAAACGCTTCCCATTTATCCATTCTCTCTTCAAAATACATGTTCTTTGCATTAAATGAGAAAAGAGATGGAGTAATAAACAACTATACCTTCTTTTTGACCAAAAAACTCTCTAATTCTAAATCATCTTTTAACTTTATTTGGTTCCTCTCCGTAATTAATTTCTTAATACAAAACACTTACAACCCATGTATTATTTATTTATTTATTTCAAGACTTTTTCAACTTAAATAAATATTATAAATAGTAATTATGTTACATTCAAATTATATTCTTATCTTTAAAATTTTGGATGAAACAATATCATGGCTATATTTAAAACATCTTGTAACTAAAACATGATTCTAAATAAATAACTTTATTGCATAACTATATTATGTTTTAAATTTGTTTGTTTATTAATTTGTGTGTTTTAAAAGTAATCTGGTAAGTCCGACTAGCTACCCTTTTGTTGGATCCTTGTTGAAATCGACATTAAAGCTAGGGGTATGAATGAGCTAAACTACTTTTGAGCTACTCGAGTTCGACTCGCTAAAAGCTCGAGTTAAACGAGTCCGAGTTTCACATATCGAGCTCGCAAACCTACGATCACATATATAAATATAGTTTTTAATTAATAAATATATAATATATAGATTAAATAAATATATAATATATAAGTAGATTATAGAAAACTAATTAAAAATTAATATATAATAAACGAGACGAGCTCGAGCTGGGCTTGTATAATTATTCACGAGCCGAGCTAGTGCTTTATATACAGAGCTCGAACTCAAATCAGATACTTTTACACGAGTCGAGCTCGAGCTTTAATGGGCTTGGGCTCGGCTCGGCATGTTTACAGCTATGTATTTTAAATTAAATGACAACACAAAAATGTGTTTATAAAAATAGGTTGTTTATAGAAACTTGTTGAAAAGATAACTTAATAAAGAAAAGCAAAATGAAACACGTAAAAAAGGAAATGAAGAAAGAACAAAAGGCACATATATATTTATATATTTATATATATGAAAAAGGGCATTGATAGCAACGAGACAGATTTTGATATTTCACTATACGCCACCGCCACCACTCTCACATACCTTTGTTTTCATCTCCGTTCCACCTCCACTCTCTTTGTTATCTTCTTTCTTTTCTCGGAGAGAACACAATAACTCATCATCATCATCAAATAATGGAGATCGAAGAAGATAATTCACGCCAAACCTGGCGCCGAGTCATGTCGCCGGAGATTGTTGAGATTGAAGAACAGCCACAGGAGAGCCGGAGCGTCATTAGCAAAGAAGCCGTCGACGTTTTTGTTGCCGTCGGAAAAAACGATCTGGATGTCGTGAAATGGGCCGTCGATCATCTAGTTTCTCCCGGAGCTCGTGTTTATCTCGTTCATGTGTTCCCTACCGTTACTCACATCCAGACTCCTGGTACTTACTCATCTCTTCAATTCTTCCATTTTCTTAATTCTATATTTCCCAATTCAATTCTACTACGATCATTGTTCTATTTAAGGCACAAACAATTAACTAACCGATTCATCAATATCATCAAACACCTTTTGATCATCGAAATTTTGTTTCAAATTTCACGATTAATAAGTTATTAAATAGAGAAATATAGAAAACAATCTGGAAATCTATATACATTTGTGAGTAAGGTGTCAATTTTGACCCAACTTGTCAAACTAATCGAAAAGTTAAACGGATCCATCGTAAAAAACTAAGGTAGAACGTAAGTTTTTTTTTAAAATGAAAATTTGTAAAATGATGTATTAATTATTTTTTGAAAAAAATTTCAAAATAAAATTTATGAATTTTGGTCAATCTGTTTGTTTGAATTGGATGAAATTGTCAACTATTTGGTTTGTCCCTACTCCTGGTTGAATCATTTAATTTAATTTAATTTAAATCGATTAATAGCAACTTACTTTCATTTTATGATATTTATAGTAATGTATTTTTCATTTGTTTTATAACAACTCATGCTAGTCACAAATTAGTTTGAATAAAAATTGAAAAAGACATGTTGCTGTAAACATTCAAAAAACAAAACTAGTTTGTTATTTTACGTATTTAATTAAAAAATTGTTGAAAGGAGTTTCGTTCAATCAATTTCTCTCATATATGATATATCTGTTTTGGTGTTCTAAAAGTCGGAAAGCTATCGAGAAGCCAATTAAGCAAAGAGCAAGTTCAAATTTACGTAAACGAAGAAAATAATAAACGACGAAGCCTTTTACAGAAGTACATACGCCTTTGCAACGATGCCAAGGTGTGTTTCGTGTCGTGCTATAATATTTCCCATCAAAACGACAACATTCTTTTGTATGTTCGTAATTGTCGGATTGAATAAACAGATAGGCGTAGAGACAATGCTCCTCGAGAGCAATAACACGACCAAGGCTATCCTTGATCTGATCCACGTCGTCAACATTACCAATCTTGTAATCGGAACCAAACGAGCACCACCATTAAGGTAAATTTACGAGTCAGTAGTGGTTATAATTCTACGAAAAACAAGCAATTTGAACATGTTTTTTAAAGAAACCAAGTTTTAAAAGAAGGGTTTATTATGAAAAAAACCAACATACTTTCATTTTTTTTTGCGTTTTTGTCCATTCATGTCATTTTTTTCCATAAAAGTCCTGAAGTTATACTTTTTTTTTGATTTAGTGAAATTTGGACATTAGAACCCGGTTTTTCAGTGTTTTAAAACCCGGTTCACAAATTATAATCGGGGTCTAATGTCCAAATTTCACTAAACCAAAAAGAAAAGAATAACTTGAGGTTTTTTATGGAAAAAAGTAACATGGAGGGACGAAAACGTAAAAACATGAAAACATATTGTTTTTTTCATAATAAACCCTTAAAAGAAAAGTAATAACATTTTCTACGAAACTAAACACAACCTAAAATCTTTTCGTTGTTTTGTAGGCGGTTAAGAAAAGGGCCAGGTAAAGCAGAGTTCATTAAGAAAAACGCACCGGATTTTTGTGAGGTTTCGATAGTTTATAACGGGAAACTAGTGATGCTTGATCAACAACAACACGTTGCTCCTCCGGACATCCCTACAACGAGTCAAAACGGGTGGAAAATCACTCCTTTACAATCCGATCGGAAATTTTTCGAGTGTGCATGTTTTTCAGGAAATTTTGATTGATTTTTTCATACTTATGAATGTGCAATATATACAAGAAGGACACAATAACTTGTTTATTTAGAGTTGTGTTCCTAATATTTGATTATAATTAATTGAATATAATTTATCTGACTTGTGGTGAAATCATACAATTAATATGGATGATTTAGGAAACTGAGTAAATAACAATTTGTTATTTATTTCTCTTGTTTAATTCATTATACCGATGTCCTATGGTACAAAAAGACTTGTCATATCATTCTTTTTAGTTAATTATTAGAAGTGAATAAAGAAAATTAAAAAAAAAGGTAATCAATGGATGAAGTTTCATGTTTTTTTTTTACTAAGAACAACAAGATGCAAAAGTGAAATTTAAAAATGACCAAAACAATATGTATTTTAACAATGTTATGGTACAAAAAGACTTATCATATCATTCTTTTTAGTTAATTATAGATGATTGGGTTATATTATTAAACGGTCTTTTTTTTTTTTTAACTTGTAAAAGAATATTCGCCTACAACACTAAGGGGGCGTTTGATTCGCGGATTTTCTGGGATTTGAATTTAAAATCTTGTGTTTGGTTCGCAGATTTCAGTAAGGATATAAAATCCCAGGATTTCTTAAATCCCTTCATTCTTTGTTATTTAAAAACCCAACCTCCCCCTAGCATTTTAAATCCCAGTTGTCTTGCATTTTTCAGATTAGCAAGATTTTTCCTAAAAGATAATGTAGATTCTTTGACAAAATTCTAACAAATGCAAATACTGCATAATGCAAATCCTTTAACAAAATGCAAATTTCAGACAAAAAAATCTGTGAACCAAACACCCCTAAGATTCAATCTTTTTTGAATCTATAGAATTGTCTCGGTCCAAAGTTGACGATACTATTTTTAGTTCAAGAATCCAGTGTCGTCAGTTTCATCCAAATTCAAATATAAACATCGTCATATTTGATTTCATTGCATTGCTGTATGGGGTAATTTAATTTGGGCTTCAAAATATGATAAGACTTTTAAAGAATGTCGTCGGGTTCATTTTGTTTTTTTGAACGTCAAACTATCCTAGTTCTACTCCTAAACTACTTACTAGTTTATTACCCGCGTATTACGCGGATATTTTTAAATATATTAAATATAATAAATTAAAAGGTAAAGATATAAATATTAATTTTTTAAACAAAACTATATAAATAGTAATTATTTTCTTATATTTTTAAACTTATATTATATTATATTATAATAATTAGTAAGTTAGTAGAGTATTAGATTTTGTTTGATTTGATTTGAATTTAAAAGTGAATTATGTTAGATTTGGATAGAATTAAATTAATTTTATTTATTATTATAAAACTCATAAATGTCACGTGTCGATTCATGGTGATGACACGTGGCTTCACAAGAGAAGAGTATAGTTACTCTTTTAATAGTATAGATAGATTTTTCCTAAGACTTACTTTCTCTACCTAAATTTCAATTTGCCTCTAACGGAAGTCGAACCACGACCTCTCACTTACATATCACCATCTTACTAGATGGGCTAAATCATTTTGTGATACTGATAGCTATCCATTGGTGCAATTAACAAAGCCCAAAAGATCCAGCCCATAAATAACCCATTTGTTTCGTAGGCTTCTTGCTTTCTAGAAATGCGAGCTTAGCGTTTCGTTTCCTGCCCCCGACTGTAACCCAGGGTTTCTACAATTCTGCCGCTGTCCTTCACCGGAGTTCTCTTAAAAAGTATGTATGTCGACCGCCGACAATCACTTTTTCTCTATTCTCTTTATTTTGCCGATCAATCATCTATTAGTTCTTTGTGTGTATATGTTTGTAATGGCATGGATTAGACTGTGTTAAAATCTAATTAATTATTTTACCTGGTGAATCGTAAATGCTTTTTTAATAGATCATTTTTATATAGCATAACAAGATATCTTTTAAGAAATGGAAAATTTCATATATATCCTTGTAAACATTCATTATTACTTATATATCCCTGTAAACTTCCTTATTACATATATATCCTTCTAAACCTTTAAAACTCACTAATATATCCAAATATCTAATTTATAATCACTAAATTATTAGAAAGTATTAAAATACTATTTTTTTTTTAAGTATATTTAAACTACCCTTTTTCCACAAAACAAGAAGTGCATGTATATCATTTTACATCTTTTTCCACTAAACTAACATTTTTCCACAAAACTTTAATTTTACGTCATAAATAAAACCAGTTGAACACTAAAAAATTGAATTACTGCCGGTTAACTTGAGTGAATTGCAACTATAAAAGTTTGATTAAGTTTAGCGCATTTGAATGCTGCAGGAAGACTTCAATTACTTGCAGACACAGGTTTGGAAACATATAGATTATCGCTACTAGTACTCCAATTTTAGTTTTTCTTATATATAGTCCCTATAATCAAGTGACTTCTACTCAAAACAATAAGCGGTGACAACGAATGAGAACCTTCTTATATATAGTCCCAATTTTAGTTTTTCCAACTATTACTGCTAAATGTATATATGGCAAATGTTCATGGAGGTGACACGAGATCCTTCTTTACATTGGTGACATGAGAACCTTCTTTGCAATGCATCATATATAAATATAACTGAGATTATTTGTGCTATGATAAAGATAGTAGACAACGTCATAATTTCGAGAATGAAGCAAGAACAAGAGTTATAATACCGTATTGAGTGATCGTCTGGCCGGGTCAAATGAGAATCACAATCGGCAATTAACGGAATCGCAATCGACAACGACGATGAACGAAAATCCCAATTCACAAAAACCGAGTGTGGAGGAGTCGTTGATTTTCTACTTCATGGAGGAATCATCGGTGATCGAAGGGATGAAGAGGGTCGTTGATTTTCTGCTTCATGGAAAAACCCAGTCGTGGAATGTGAAGGGTGAACCCACTTGAGGAGGAAGAAACTCTTCAATTTCCTATTCAATATGTGCAGCTCTGTACAAATAGATGTTAAGGGTAATTTTGGAATTTTTAATAAATTAACTAAAAAGAATAATATTTTAATACTTTTTAAATGATTTAATAATTATAAATTAGATATTTGGATATATTAGTGAATTTTAAAGGTTTAGAAGGATATGTATGTAATAAGGAAGTTTGTAAGGATATATAAGTAATAATGAATGTTTACAATTATATATATGAAATTCTCCCTTTAAGAAAACACGATTATTAGAATTTAGACAGCCAAATCATATATATTATATTTTTTACAAGGCTAATTGCTAAAAACTAGACCTGGCAATACGTGTAATCGTGTCGTGTATCGTGTCAGACACGAATTTTATACGACACGAATATGTAATACACGAACACGACACAAATTATAGAATGTGTCTGGATATGAAACACGAACACGACACGCAAAAATTTTGTGTGACACGACACACATAAAACATGTGTCACACGACAACACGAATTTAATCTAAAACATATATAATTATAAAACCAAAACGTGATAATCCTAGTATTGAACAACACATCAAAAGTATAAACTATTAATTGCCCCATAACCAAAGCCGAACTTTTGACCGAGCTAGACTCCTTGTTGATATCCAAGGCGACAATTTCATTTATTACATCATCAATGTGAGAGATAAACCCAAATTTTTTCAATTATTTCAAAATAAGTGGGACTCAAATGTTTTTAGAAATCTTGAAACCCGAGTTTATACTTATCTTATAGTCTTGTGTGTGTCATGGTGCAACACGATATTTATACGTGTCTTACACGTGTTGTTTTGTCTGTATAAGACACGAAACACGAATTTTAAATTCGTGTCGACACGAATTTACACGAAACACGAATTTGCAAAATCCATATACGGAAAGCTCGTGTTGTATACGTGTCGTGTCGTGTACCAAATAGTCAGTCTACTAAAAACAACAACTTTATGTTTTTTTTAGCATTTATAGCAACATTATTTATTTTTTATAATTAATAGTATCAACTTTTATATATTTTATCATTTATAGCAAAAAGATGAAATGTTGTTACTACAAATGATAAAAAAAAATACAAAAGTTAATATTATTAACAATTGGCCCTTTTTAATACTAAAGTTATGCTATTAATTATAAAAAGGGCCAATTGTTAAAAACCAAAAGGAAAAAAAAAATTTTACTTGAGAACTTTTATGGTAAAAAAATAACATGGGAAGACAAAAACGCAAAAAACATGAAAGCTTGTTAATTTTTACAAAATATACCCATGAAATATATGGGTCGGTAACCCCTAGCCAGCATGAAGCCCCAATACAGAAACTAAACCCAAAATTCTGAAAATTCTAAAAGCCGCAATAGCAAAGAGGCCCAAAAGGCCGAAACCCAAACACTGTGTTAATAGAATTAAAATATTGATCCGGTGGGTTTATACAGAGTATCATATTACGGTGACGGAAATTGTCGGTGCTGCGACCGAACGATTAGAATAATCAAGTATGTTGCAGTTTCCGACGTTCATGAAGCAGTATCCATCGTCGACAAAGATGATTCCGACGTCTGTTATTCTTGCTCCTCAGTGGCCTCAACCTCATAGTGAAGAACTACTCCTCGCCATTGAAGAGTCCGAATTCGAAGATAAGGTTGGTGTACACTCACTTGCTTGAACTAAGTAACTGTATAAATTAATCTTTTCTCATAAAGATGTTTCTGTTCAAAATTTTCATTTATATGGCTTAGTTTCGATGATAGGGAAAAAAAGACCTAATTCTCGGTCGCTATGAATTGATTATGTGAAATGCATTCAGGTTTTCAGCAAGTTGTCGATTCGATTCATGTGATTAATACTTAATTTAGTATTTTTGAATTGACAATTCTGATCTTGACCTCCAAATTCATATATAAACAAAATCCGGTATATAAAATAAACTGAATTGTCAACTAATCCTTTTCATATGATGAACACCTAAATTATTACTTTGAACTGATTCAAAATTTAATATCTAACCCCAAGTTCGATTGATGAATATGGATTTTATATAAGCTAATCTGGTAAACATAGATCTTCAATTAGGTGCTTATTATTTCAGAGTGTTATAATGTTATTGTAGTTCGTATGATGAAATTCTTAGTTTATATTTCAGCTAAATTTAAATGTGATGATAAATTTCAAGCATGTATGATGAATACGGATTTTATATTATGCTAATTCTGGTATATCGAAGTCACTTGGATATTTATATAGGTTTAGAACTTTTGATTTCATTTAAGCTAAATTTGGTGTTTACATCTACAAGATGTTCCTAGATCACATGATTTTTCTATCTGAACTTAAAAAGTTTTGTCTCTTAAATATCAATTTCCCTTGTACACTTTATAGAGCTCTTAAGAGATCAGAAACAAGTGTCATGTTCACAAGTGATTATAACTTGACTTTGCTGGTTAACCATTGTAGAAATATAATACATCAATAGGGATTGGGGGATTGTTACGCTACCAGGACAAGTGTTACAAATTCTGGGAGTCACCATCCAAACAGGGAGTTGTGAAGGGTTGGTTTAAAAATATGTGATTTTGGCTACAATTAGAACTGGATAAGCTTCTGCATATCCTCAAACTGGCAAATAGGAAGAAAGAAAAAGGTTCCTAACTGCCTTTTCGTTCAAGGAGCATTTATTCTAAGTTATCTTTATCTAATGTTAGTCTTAAGTGCTTCTCATATTTATCTGGTTCTGTGTGCCCTCTAAATTCTTCTTTCAACTCATAAGTAGGAACATCGGCCTCTATGCAAAGGATCATGCATAGGTTCTTCAATATGGCTAAACGTTGTCGTGAGCAGGTTGCAGTTTGAACATTCCATTTGTTTCTTCCATCCCTTTTTTTTCAATATTTGTTATTCGGTATTTTTTTTCAATGTAAGAAAGATAAACCTTGAAAAGAGTTGATCCCGTTCCTTGATGACAAGAATCAGATGAAATACATGTCAATGGCCAGATGATGAGTTTTGTGTGATATGGACACGAGAGAAACAATTTCTTAATGGGTTTATTATGAAAAAAAACCAACATGATTTTTGCGTTTTCGTCTTTTTTCCATAAAAGTCCTCAAGTTATTATTTTCTTTTTGGTTTAGTGAAATTTGGACATTAGAACCCGGTTTTTCAGTTTTTTAAAACACGGTTCACAAATTTATAACCGAGGTCTAATGTTCAAATTTCACTAAACCAAAAAAAAAAAGAATAACTTAAGATTTATTATGGAAAAAAATAACATGGAGGGATGAAAACGCAAAAAACGTGAAAACATGTTGGTTTTTTTCATAATAAACCCTTTCTTAATCCCTAAAGATTCCTATTCCATTAGTCATATATCTACAAGATATAAAGGACAACAACTCTGATTCGACTAAGAGAGTTTTGTCTTGATTAATCAAAGTTAAAAGTATAACACCCTCAATCTCTAAGCATAAAAATAAATTTGAACTTTGAACTTGCTAACTTATTAATTCTACATCATAATCGAACATAAGCAAAGTCTGCAGTATTGAAAATTAGACGTGTTTTGTTCTAAACTTGTGCGCACCACCATAATTTTTTTATTGTTTCCCATTTGCTTCTGCTGAGAAAACAAAGTTAATAGGATTAGTATCCCAAACTGGTTTTGCTTAGTTATGGAAATATCTTTACATGCTAAGTTTTGTTGACCAATCAGAATGTTCTATTTGAGTTTACACTTTTATCATAAACAAGTAAACCATCATATCTTGCTGGTACATCTAATATGATTATGAGGAGATAATGTGCAGATCTAGATGATTTCTTAATATAAAGGAATGTTGATGCACTGGGTGCTATAAATATGCATATGAGCCTATCACTTGGGAACAAAAGCCAACAGAGAAAATGGAACAAAAGACCAAGAATAACCAATATGCATATCACTAGGGAAATAACTGGTGGTTCTTATTTCGTTATTTGAACACCAAAAGTCCAAAATACATAGGCTATGTTCCTTTTTGGAATTTTTTTTTTAAAATCTATTCCATGGAGTGTTATTATATAGTGTGAACAGAAAGATTTTTTTTCTAAATATTTCTATTTTGCAGTGTAACGAGATCAGAAAGATAAATACCAACCAAATTGTGATAGGGAAGATGATAGTCGATAATGACAAAGAAGACCTTGACAATGATGCTGATGATGATGATGCCGACAATGCAGAAGAGTCCGAAGGTGATGAGTTTGAACAGGAAACTGGGTGATTCGCTTGCTTTTTGTTGGTCCATCCCTATGAACTACAGACTTAGCAAGATCATAATATCTTTGTCAATACCGTGTAAGACTAACACTGTCTCAAAAACAAATACACCATGTTGGTAACAAAATTTCGACCTCATATCTGAACTAGACTTGGTTAATATCAATTTGACCAAAGTTAGCACATATTTTGGTTGAAACTTGTAATGCCTAAATAAACGAAATAGGCTAGAATCTGAAATCCACCTCCATTGAAATTATGGCCATTAGCCAACATTGATGGCTAATCTATATTAATCTGGATTTAATAAGTGCAAACAGATGATGAGAAGGCAATTTTGATCATCATAGTAACAGGATGAATGTAGAAGAAATATTTGCCAATGCTACTTCTGTTTCAATGACCGGAAGTTGGTAGTACTTTCGGTCAAATGTCGAGGAGGTAACTTTTGCCAATAAAAGTTATACTGAGATTTGTGTGGTGAGCTAAATAAGGTTCGTCTGATTAGGGGTGAGCTCGGTACCGTACCGAACCGAACCGGTACCGATACCGAAAATACCGAAACCGAATTATTAGTTTTGGAAGAACCGAATACCGAACCGTATAATTTTATATGGTGTCGGTTCGGTCCCGAATACCGAATTTTAGCTAATTACCGAACCGAAAGTACCGAATACCGAATTTTAGCTAATTTAAAAACCGAATACCGAACCGAATATATTAATTCGGTACCGGTCGGTGCCGGTACCGGTTCGGGTTCGGGAAATGGTACCCGTCGCTCACCCCTACGTCTGATACGTAATGGCCGATGGCCTAACGTTATCTTGACCCTTTCAAATTTCAATATTCCTTCTTCTTTTCCTTTGGAATCTGGTGATTGTGTGTCGTCCTTTGCCAAGCCAGATGTTAGGGTGCGTTTGGTACAGAGAATGAAATTGCAGAGAAATGACAACAGAGAATGCAATTGCTGAGAAATGGAATTGGTCTGGAGAAATAGAATTGATTCATCTGTTTGGTAGAACAAATAATTCAATAGAGAAATGTAATAGGGAATCAAGTCTCTTGTTTGGTACAACAGAGAATTCAGCAGAGAGTTCTATAATTAAACATTTTATTATTTGCGATCATAAATTTTTTATAAAAGTTCTTAATTCAAACACAAAAAAATACTAATAATTAAACATTTCATTGATCAAAAAAATTATCAACATAATTTAACCATAAAATATTACAATTTAATTCAAAACAAAACAAAGTACTACAATCTGATTCAACGAAAACAAGGTCATTCAATTTGTGAAACAATGAAACATAAATAGTAATCGAACCAAAATCAAAGATCCAGATGGAATCGAACCACCATCCTTCCATATGGGCACTCTTACCAATCGAATAGGCCGAATAGGTGCCGTCTACGCGTTAGTCAATTATAATTAGGGTAATTAGTCAAAAGTCAATTGTTGGTCAAAATCTAACAAGTATGTTAGTTTTTTGAGAGGTAATTTGTATACAATAATTTTTTTTCATTATAATAATTTTATTATAAAAATGACAATTATATGCTCAATATTGTGTTTTTAAACATTTTTAATGAAGGAAAGTAAAGAATAGGGTTTTTTTTTCTCTCGAGAGAAGAAAAAGAAAGAAACAAATGAACTAAAAAATTGTATACTTTTAAAACCTAATTTTTACTCTCTATTTCTTTTCTTTATGTTTTACCTTCTTTCCCATTCTTTTTTTTCATTTAAAGTTAAAGAATAGAGCATAAAAGTGACTTTAAACGATTAGCAACTAAGGGGGTAAATGAGTCGTGTTGAAAGCGTAAAGCCTCGAGCTCGGCTCATTTAAAGATACCAGACTTGAACTTGAGCTTGGGTCGTTTCGACTTCTGTATGTGAAGCTTGAGCTCAGCTCGTGATTAATTTTACAATCTCGAGTTTGATTCAGGCTCGACTTGTCTATTATATATTTTAATTTTTAATTAACTTTTGTATAATCTATATATATATATATATCGAGACAAAGATTAAAGTGTTAAAGGTCGTTATATGTCATGTTAATGTGTCAAAGATATTTAAAGCGTGCCAAAACCTTCAGAAATATTGCTAATTCATATTGAGTCAAAGTAAAGCCTAAAACGTTGTCAACTGAATTCAAAGTCAGCTATACACAAATCTAGCGCAAAGTCTAACCAAATATTAAAACCAACATTAACAAGTACAGTAAGTAACAAATTATCATGTTTACATGTAATTTATGTAATTGAGACATACCTTGTTGTCTACATTCTTTCTTTGACACACAATAAAGTTTATGTCAGTGATTGCGATCACTGCGATACAGGTGTTGTCCGGCTTAACATGATATTGTATAAACTTTATTATATATAAAATTGTGCATCTATTCAGGTTGATATTGTTTATCTTCACTTCATTTGCCTTACTTGAGCACTACTTTAAGCATCCAGCAGTAAAATACTAATACGAGCACTCTGATGCTACCTACTATCTACAGATATATATATATATACACACACACACACACACACACACACGAGAAACTAATCATGTACCACAGGCTGATCATATATGGAGGTTATTATCAAGCGGTAGCATTTCCATTCTCATTTGAGTCATGTCTCAATAGTGCAACAACATTAATTTAAGCAGCGACCTGCCAAAGGCACATACGTCATATATTTTGTCATATATATATATATATATATATATATATATATCATGCATCATGAACAATCTTGTTAACTCACTAAACATTTGCTTATAGTTGTTAATTAACCATAATCTTGTTAACTCACCAAGGTCGGACCTTCATCTTAGATCTACTACTTAATCAGACCAGAGGATTTTAGCTCACTACCAACTTGTGGTATTTTCCTTGTAAAAAAGTTTGGGACCTGAGTAGCAGCCTATATCTCTTGTTGTGGTGTATTAGCCACTTAGATTTTAACCTTGTAGTACGTGTAGTTAGAGGTGTTATTCAGACGTGTTAAATGGGTATCAGGTTATTTAGGTTTGAGGGTGTGGGTTTTCTGGCCGAACCCAAACCAAATAAAGGGACGGGTTAATTGGTTTCGAGTTAAATGAGTGTCGGGTTACTCGGTTTGGGTTCAACGAGTTATTCGTTTTGATATTACAAAAATGAAATACTTTACAAATTAGTTTAAACGGGTTAAATGTATTGGGTAATTTGGATACATGGGTTAAATTGTTTGGGTATTAAAATTGTGTATTTAAACATTTATATTTTTATATATAAACAATTCTAATTCTAATTAAAATTATGAATTTAAAAATTAAACAGGTTATTCATGCACCCAAATAAACATGAATCCTATTCGATCCCCGAACTGAAATTATTATTCGAGTATCATTGGCCCGATTAACAAACCGAATAACCCGACACGCCCGTTTAAGATTCAGTTCATGTGGTTTATTCGGGTTCGATTATTTTGCACACCGCTACGTGTAGTGCAAGGAAGTAATGTAATTCTTTATTTAGATTTATGCTCCTACTTGTATTATTATGGGGTATATAGTAACTGCTTATTCTTGTGATTTATTATTGTATGCTTAAGGCTGGATATGACTATTTATATTAGTTTTGTATGTTTTTATTTATTTATTTATTTATGTGTATATATGTAAGGAATGACAACCGGACGGCTTCGTGACAGAGATTGGTTATACCGTCATCGCTTAAAAAAAACGTGAGGCCTCGACGATGATTACTGTCGGGTAGGCGGGGAAAACTAGGATGATTCGGAGAACCCATTTATAACAAACGTTTAATTAAATGGTGAATTTTTATTTCGAGATCAATGTTAAATATAAACGAGTAAAATTTATAGTAATTCAAATCATAAGCGTATACAAAAATGAAAAATCATAAACAACAAATATATAAGGTTGACTAACAATTTTATATATATATATATATATATATATATATATATATATATATATATATAGAGAGAGAGAGAGAGAGAGAGAGAGATGAGATCATTGCAGAACCTAAATTTAGTGTAGAACTGTAGAACCAATATCGTCCATAGATTAGAATAATCTAATGGTCTTGATTAAAAGAGTTAAGTTTGGAATTAGTGAAAAAAAGATTGGTAATAGTGATATTTTAATTCTTGGAGGTGTAAAAAAGGAAAAAATTGGAAATAGCAAAAAGATTGACATTAGCAAAATAAATATCATTTTTCTTTAAATTAAAATAACATTAATATTATTAATTTTTAAATCAAAAAAATTATTCCATAAAAACGAGAATTTTATACTCTTTAAAACGAGACCGATCATGATATATTTTTTTCGAAAAAATTTTACGTGTTTATTTTTCGTAAAAAAAATATTACCCAGACCACGATGCAATATATCATGGTGAGATCATGAGATCATTCGATATCGAATGAACACTTTGATATCGTATATTTAACGTCAATGCAACACTACATATACGCTCATTATTAACAGAGCTAAAATAATAGTCACAATTAGTAGTCAAAGTTGGTGGATTTAACGAGAACGGTTATAATATATATTTTTATTTTTCGTAAAAAAAATTTTACCCAGACCACAATGCAATATATCATGGTGAGATCATGAGATCATGAGATATCGAATGAACACTTTGATATCGTATATTTAACGTCAATGCAACATTGCATATACGTTCATTACTAACAGAGCCAAAATAATAGTCACAATTAGTAGTCAAAGTTGGTGGATTTAACGAGAACAGTTATGATATATATATTTTTATTTTTCGTAAAAAAAATTTTACCCAGACCACGATGCAATATATCATGGTGAGATCATGAGATCATTCGATATCGAATGAACACTTTGCTACCGTATATTTAACGTCGATGCAACACTACATATACGTTCATTATTAACAGAGATAAATAATAGTCAAAATTAGTAGTCAAAGTTGGTGGAGTTAACGAGAACGGTCATGAATATATTTTTTTGAAAAAAAAATTTACGTGTTTATTTTTCGTAATTTTTTTTTACCCATACGACCATTCAATGTCGAATGAACACTTTGATATCGTATATTTAACGTCGATGCAACACTGCATGTCCATTATATATTAAAAGAGTAAAAAAAAAGTCAAAGTGGACAATCAAACTTGGTAGGCTGCTATTAATTCAATGTTAATTGTATAATTACCATCTTATCCCTAGTGTTATATTATAATCTAACGGTTTATATTGGTTCTATAGTTCTGCACTAAATTAAGGTTCTGCAATGATCCCAACCCTATATATATATATATATATATATATATATATATATATATATATATATATATATATATGCTCAAGATCTATGAAAAACCATCTTTGACTGGAAAACTGGAAAATCATATTAAATGCACATGTTCATTACGGTAAAATGTTAAATTTAATGCACAACTACAATATACATATGTTCAAATGTGCATTATTATTGACTAGTTCACATAATTTACATGTTCATTAGAATAAAATGTTCCATTACATGCAAAATAACAATATGCACATGTTCAAATGTGCAATATGCATGAACATGTGTATATTACGCATTTTTGCATAAAATTAAACATTTTGATTTAACGAACATGTAGATGATATGAATTAGTTAATCATAATGCAATTTTGAACAAATGTATATTATAATTTTACATGAAGTTATAAATTTTATCATTATGAACATGTGCATTTGATATGGTTTTCCAGTTTTCCAGTCTAATATAGTTTTCCATGGATCTCGACCCTATATATATATATATATATATATATATATATATATATATATATATATATATATATATATATATATATATATATAGAGAGAGAGAGAGAGAGAGAGAGAGAGAGATGAGATTATTGCAGAACCTAAATTTAGTGTAGAACTGTAGAACCAATATCGTCCATAGATAAGATTAATCTAATGGTCTTGATTAAAACAATCAAGTTTGGAATTAACGAAAAAAAAATTGGTATTAGTGATATTTTAATTCATTCAAGGGTAAAAAAGGAAAAAATTGGAAATAACAATTAGATTGACATTAGCAAAATAAATATCATTTTTCTTTAAATTAAAATAACATTAATATGATTAATTTTTATATCAATAAAATTATACCATAAAAACGAGAATTTTATACTCTTGAAAACGAGACCGGTCATGATATATTTTTTTCGAAAAAAATTTACGTGTTTATTTTTTCGTAAAAAAAAAATTACCCAGACCATGATGCAATATAGCATGGCGAGATCATTCAAGGTCGAATGAACACTTGATATCGTATATTCAACATCCAATTAATACTATATATCATATATGCAACACTGCAAATACATTCAATATTAACAGAGCCAAAATAATGGTCAAAATTAGTAGTCAAAGTTTGGTGGATTTAACGATAACAGTCATGATATATTTTTTTTGAAAAAATTTTACATGCTTATTTTTCGTAAATTTTTTTTTTACCAAGATGACCATTCAATATATCATATCGAGATCATTCGATGTCGAATTACAGTTTATATGACATATTCAACGTCAAAGTAATACCATATATCATATATGCAACACTGCAGGTACATTCATTACTAAAAGAGTCGAAATAATGGTCAAAGTTAGCGGTCAAACTTGGTGTGCTACCCTTAATTTAATGTTAATTGCATATTTATCATCCTATTCCTAGTGTTATATTATAATCCTACGGTGTAGATTGGTTCCATAGTTCTGCACTAAATTAAGGTTCTGCAATGATCTCAACCCTATATATATATATATATATATATATATATATATATATATATATATATATATATATATATATATATATATATATATATATATATATATATATATATATATATATACATATATATATATATATATATATATACATATATATATATATATATATAATACATATATACATACATACATATATATATATATATATATATATATATATATATATATATATATATATATATATATATATATATATATATATATATAGGGAGCTTCAATGGAAAACCACCGTGCACCTGAAAACTTGTGAAAACCGCACTGCACCACGACAAATGAATCAAATTCCCCTCGTGATGCATCAAAATCCCGCATGATGCATCAAAATCCCGCGTGATGCATCACCTTATTTACGATCATGCCACCGCGTTTTCAAGGAAATGCATCAAATCGGACGGTAAGCGTAGGTTTCCATAGTTTTCAGATGTATAGTGTTTTCCATTGAACCCACCCCTATATATATATATATATATATATATATATATATATATATCACAAAGAAATAAAATACTTATTATTATATGATATAAATATAATAATAAGATACATATATGATCTAAAATAAAAAAAGTTATTATTAATGTATAAAGTAAGTAAAAATTGAATCTGTGTATTAATCGGATTATCGGAACGGTTATCATAAAACTCATCACCGTTTAAAATAATCGGGTTCAGGGAAAACCGATCCATTTTAATCGGTTTTCAGTTTTCCCTGTCGGGTTCTGGTTTTTTTCTTTTTTTGTCATCCCTATATACGTGTTACTATGTGTGTATGCATGTATATACATACATTCATAGATACATCAGACACGTATGTATCATATATTCACATTATAATACTAATATTAAATTATATATTAGTAGTTCTTACATAAAAACTTAATAAGTTTAGAAAAGAGGGTAATTTGATTTGGGTTTAAAACACGATAAGACCTTTAACGAATGTCGTCGGGACAACTACCCACTAGTGCAATTAACAAAGCCCAAAAGATCCAGCCCATACATAACCCATTTGTTTCGTCGGCTTCTTGTTTTCTATAAAAGCGAGCTAGGGTTTCATTTCCTGCTCCCGTCTGGTAACCCAGGGTTTCTGCCGCTGTCCTTCACCGGAGTTTGCTTTAAAGGTATGTACGTCGACCGCCGCCAATGTCACTTTTTTCTCTATTCATTTTATTTGACGATCAATCATCTATTAGTGATCTATGAATGCAGATTAGCTCTTTGTGTGTATAAGTTGTGTAATTGCATGGATTAGAGTCTGAGATTTGTGTATTTTTTCGCTGTTAGTTTGTAGAAAATTGATATGTATGCATGATTTGTGTAATTTCATGGATTGGAGTCTTAGATATGTAATTTGTTGTTTTCGTCAGGGGAGAATGACGACCAGACTCAGGAAGAACCGCAAGAAGCGTGGCCACGTGAGTGCTGGTCATGGTCGTATTGGAAAGCACCGTAAGCATCCTGGAGGTCGGGGTAACGCCGGAGGTATGCACCATCACCGGATCCTATTTGACAAGTATCATCCCGGTTACTTTGGTAAAGTCGGTATGAGGTATTTCCACAAGCTCCGAAACAAGTTCTATTGCCCTATCGTGAACGTCGACAAGCTCTGGTCGCTGGTTCCTCAGGACGTGAAGGAGAAGACTTCGGCCGACAAGGTTCCGGTCGTTGATGTCACTCAGTTTGGTTACTTCAAGGTGTTGGGAAAGGGAACGGTGCCTCCGTCTCAGCCTTTGGTTGTTAAGGCCAAGCTCATTTCGAAGACCGCTGAGAAAAAGATTAAGGAAGCCGGTGGTGCTGTTGTACTCACTGCTTAGGTTTGTTTCAATTTTCAATGCCTGTTATGATTATTACTATTAGTTTCAATGGCAGAATACTCTGATTTGTTGAGTTTGAACTTACTTTTTATCAAAATTTTCTTTCGAACCCCCACAAATCTGTTGTGTAATGAGCTGTTTTTCTTATTTCCAATGTTTTGGTATTCATAGCATATTTGAGACAAAATTGCTCTAAAATGTCACCATCAATCTAAGTGTTCTTTCTAAATAAGAACAACGATGATCTTGTATTTGAAGCAAATTCAGGTAATAGTGGGTTGTTTTCTTGTCTGAATATGAGTGATGCTACACCCTCCATGGTTGATTTGAAGGATCTTGTTCTTCTTTGGTTTCTGTATTTATGCTAAAGCGTTGTAGGAGGTTTAGTGGTAATTACATGCTTTTACTAGTTGAAATTGAGCACAGAGTAATGTTATGATAGAAAACTAGTTTTGCTAATTCGAGTAAATACTAACTGAGCAAGCATAATTTGAACTATATGAACTATAAAGATGGTAAGTATGCATTGAGTTGAGTGATGATCAAGTATTTGAATTGATACTCCATAGGACCATATACTACTTTCTTGATCTTCGATATAGATTTGGCTTAACCAAATCATGAAGTACAAATTGAGCGATAATCAACTACTGAGTACTAACTAGTTGGGTTTATTGTGGGAGATGTGCAGCGACGTTGGGAGTGCAGTGTGTGGTGTGATGGTGAGTTCATGGACAATTTAACGGCCAAACCCTAAAGGTTGTGCCACTTCGGGGCTTGGTGTTTAATTGTTTATAGAACATGTGGTATCAAGTATGCGTCAAAGAAAAAAACGCATTTGTGTGTGTTTTGAGCTTCTTTTATGCGTATTAGGTCTATAGAATGCAAATAGCAATAAGTCTGATTTTCAGTTTTAGGTTTGTTTGTTTTTGTGTAAACCTAGAAGATCTATTCTTAACATGCACAAACAAGAGAACACAGATACACCCCCTTGTAAAAGTGTGTTCTGTTACATTTTTAAAGGATTTTGGTTGTGTGACTTGCAAGGTGAACAATAGACCTAGGTCTTTCAATGAATCGATTATTGATCCAAAAATTCATACATTATCAAACCTACATCCATATCAATTTCTCTATGTATGGATGATTAAAATAATGGTATTCTTGTTTGGTTGAAATTCACTGTTTTGTTTTAAAAACCATTTGTTGAATTGAGTTTCATGGTTTCATATTTTTTATACCGGACTACAATTGGTATGATAGCCGATCAGGAAAATTGCAAATAATGTGTTAGATCCGTTTTCATTTTAGGCCATAAATTATGTTCTATGCAAATGAAAAAAATTAAGAAACTCTAAAAAAATGCTATTATTGGTTATTAGTGATAACCTTGCGATTTTTTACCATCAAAATAGGTTATTTTGATATTTTTTGAAAATAGGTTACATTTTATTGATGTTGCCTATTAGCTAGTCGGGTGTTGCGCAACACAGTAGAGTGCATAGGCCTGACGGAATGGCACGTAACAGTTAAGTCTGTTTTCTTAACGTTCCCCAATCAAATTCGTGACATTTGAATTTATCTGGATTTAAAGAATTTCATTAATCTGTCAGATTTCATGTCATCAAAAGTATAATACCAAAGATTTCATGTTGATAGACGTACTCAAATCAAAATCGCAAACTCTCTAGATTGGTCGGTTGTCTTAGTCTATGAGAAAGTTGGGCCATTGTAGCCTCATGACATGAGTATGGGAGTTGATCGGTCTATGTGTAATTGTCTAGAGTATTTAATTGTGTTGTGGTGCCGTTCAAAAAATAAATTTTGTGTTGTGGCAAAAATTATCAAGATTGTTATAACGGTTTAATATGAAAAAAAAAACCAAAATATTTTTACATTTTTACGGTTTAGTACCTATGTGTTATTTTTTATCAATAAAATTCTTAAATAATATATTTGTTTGTTGTTTTTTTTTTTCCAAAAAACGTTTTCAAGTTTGAAGACTTTTTAAAGAAAAAAATGAAAACGTGGTTATATAAACCCATATTTTGACGATGCAATCGTAAAGTTTGCATCACTATTCACTAGTTCGTCCCTAAATTCTGAAGTCCAACTTATCAGAATGAATCTTTAAAGTTTTTTAAAAAAAATTTAGAGTTTTGGGTTAGGTTGGAAATTTCAAGGATTAATGGCTTTAAAAATGGAAAATATAAAATGTTGGGGTAGAAGTCACCAGATTTCCGGCTGGCTGTCGATGCTGGCTGCCGGCGTACACGTTACACTCCCCTTACGTTTCCTGCTTCTTCTCGACAGCAGCATGTAGCTACTTCTGGTTTTGTATGTTGTCCAATATTGGCGTATGTCAATAAGTTAGGAAACCCACTTTCGGAAGTCCATTGTTAAATAATTTTCCTTGTGTCTAGAGTTGTTTACTTTTCTAACTTTCTTTTTGTACTCTTATTTATACTCTGTTTCTCTAGCACCTTGCTAGAGTTTTTTTGGTTTTAATACAGCTATTGTTCCAAAAAAACAAGTCATTGTTTAATTATTGGGTCAATCACTAAGATTCAAGAATATGTAAGTGAGTTAATTATCAAGATATTGGGCTGGACTTTTTCTAGTTAACTGATTGTTATTTGTTTAATTAACTTATCTAATCTTATTAATTGAGTTTATATGAAATCAGTTGAGTTATTAAATGGGTTATTAACATAATTTTCGTAATGCGAGTTTATATAATCTTAGACCCAAAGTCATTAGTTAGCTTGAATTTTAATTACTTTGTAACTCAATTAGTGGAATTTAAACTTATTGGAGCATATTTACGTCTAATTTTTTTAGGTGAAGTTGCTTTATTTTAATTGTGAGTTAGTTTAGCTATTTAGTGTAAACAATTAAATTAATTAGCTTATTTAAATTCTTTAATTGACGGTTTATTTAACTAATTTAGGTTAGATTGGATTTTAGCTATTAGTTAGTTTAATTGGTTTCCTTTTTAAGTGTTAACCCAGGGTGGTGGCCTGTATAAGCAAACGGATGGAACAAGACGACGATCAAAATTTTAAATTTTTTTTTAAAAAACAATTTGTTTAATACATTATTATTTAGATATTCATTTTGTTTAAAATTATGTATTTATGTTCAAGATTAGTTTTTTTTTTTTATTACTATGAGTCATTTTGATCATTTGTCTGTTTGACTCGTTGGGTCAAACTTGTTATAAATTACTAACCTTTTAAATAAAATCATATGAATCTTCATCTTCACCTTCACCACCTACACCAAAAATTCTCATTCACTTTTGATGATGCACTCCCCAAAACGCGACAAATTAATGGTTGATCAACCAAAAAAATATGCATTTCATGATGCACAATATTTTTTTCATCAACAAAACGATGATGCATTAATGGTTAATCAATCAAAACAAAGATGGATCAATAGTCCATCAACTAGACGATGCATCAGCATTTCGTTCATCTTGTTCATCGTCATCATCATCCACATTTTTAACAAAACGACGATACAACAGTAGTTCATTCAACCAAAACGATCATGTGTCAGTATTTCGTTCATCTTGTTCATCATCATCTTCCTCATTATCAACCAAAACAACGATGTATTTTGTTCGGCATCGTCGTCATTCATTTTCATCATCATTGTTCATTTCCATCATCATTCATTCATTCGTTTGCATCATCACCATAGTTTACCAACTTGTTTATCTTCATAATCATCACCGTTCATTCGTTGAGGAGTCGGAGGGTGGAAACTTGTTCATCTTCATCATGCTAATGGTGTTCATCCGAGGACGGAGGGTCTCTGAGCTTGGTAGTTCATCAAGAAAAAACACCAACAAGAAAATGACGATGCATCAATAATGAAAGGAGGTGGTGCTTAGAGTCGGGAGATGGTGTTACTCAACGACAGTGGTGGTGCTTAAAGCTAACGGGATGGTATCTTCGATGGTGGTTGTGTGTGGTTAGTATGTGGGTGTGTGTGTATATAAATATAGAGGTTTGTGTGCCTGTAGTCCCATATTATAGTAGAGACCTGGAGTCCCATATTAAATGTACATGTTCATCATAATAAAATGTTTATTTTCATGCAAAAGTGCATTACGATCGACGAGTTTACATCATTTGAAGTTCATTACAATAAAAAAACTTATTTCATGCAAAAATATAATATTTAAACAATATGCACATGTGAACTGATTATGCACTTTTAAACATGTGCATATTGTAATTTTGAATGAAATATAACCTTTTTATCATAATAAACTTCAATTTATGTGAATCAGTTAATAATAATGCACTTTTGAACATGTGTATATTGCACTTTTGTGTAAAATATAATATTTTATCGTAAGGAATATACACATTAAGAGGGTGTTTGGATTTGCGTTTGAAAAAGTGCTGTAGCGTTTTGAAAACTAATAATCAGATAATTGCTGTAACAAAAAGTGCTGCAGGAAATGTAGTGTTTGGTTTAGCTTCCGCTGTTTGATATCATAATTATCAAATAATCAGTTTTTAAAGTGTTTGGATTTGCGTTTTTATTTGTAAAATGACCAAATAATCACTTATTAAGCAAATAAGCTACAATTTTTAACTTATGAAAAACTGTGGTAGGACAAACGCCAAACGCAAATAATCACTTATTATAGTATGCAATCCAAACACTTTAAACCAATTATTTGCGTTATTATAACGTAATAAGCTAACAATCACGTTCTTAACGCAATACCAAACACCCTCTAAGCGGGTGTTTGGATTTGTGTTTGAAAAAGTGCTGTAGCGTTTTGAAAACTAATAATCAGATAATAGCTGTAACAAAAAGTGCTGCAGGAAATGTAGTGTTTGGTTTAGCTTCTGCTGTTTGCTATCATAATTATCAAATAATCAGTTTTTAAAGTGTTTGGATTTGCGTTTTTACTTGTAAAATGACCAAATAATCACTTATGAATCAAATAAGCTACAATTTTTAACTTATGAAAAAGTGTGGTAAGATTAACGTTAAATAGGGGTGTAAACGAGCCGAGCCGAGCCCGAGTCCGTTTAAGCTCGAGCTCGGCTCGTTTAAAAGTATCAGGCTCGAGCTCGAGCTCGGCTCGTTTCGAGCTTTGTATGTAAAGCTCGAGCTCGGCTCGTAAATAATTTTTCAAGCTCGAGCTCGGCTCGTTTATTATATATTTTTAAGTTTTTAATTAATTTTTAAATAATTTTTGTATATAATGTATATAACTTATTATTTTTAAATATTTATATTTATATGTATATATATTATATATTTATTAATTTTTAAAAATTATTTATATCAAGGCTCGCTTAAGCTCGTTTGGGCTCGCGAGCTCGACATGTAAAGCTCGGGCTCGAGCTCGTTTATTAAACGAGCGCGAATTTTGGCTCGAGCTCGGCTCGGGCTCGTTTAAATCGAGCTTTTTCGAGTCGAGCTCACGAGTAGCTCGGCTCATTTACACCCCTAACGCTAAACGCAAATAATCACTTATTAACGTATGCAATCCAAACACTTTAAACTAATTATTTGCGTTATTGTAACGTAATAAGCTGATAATCTGGTTCATAACGCAAAACCAAACACCTTCTAAGTATCAAACTCCAGAACTTCACCTTATTATGGGACCCCATGAAAGTTATAGTGTGTGTGAGAGAAAAGCTATCTTAAATAGGCAATTGAAAACGTTTTAAAAATTCATTTTCTTCATTCAAATTATTTTATATTTTTAATCAATTTAAACCTTCTTTATTATACTTTAAACGAATACTTTTTTTGTTAATGAATAACAAGCAAAATGCAAATTTTATATGTAAATAAACTTTTGTTTCTATACATTAAAGTTTGTGCATAGCGACAAAATTTATGTACAAATAATATTTCATGTTTTATTTATTCACAAAAATATTTTTTAAAAAGATAACAATAAATGTTTAAATATATTAAAATTAAAATATTTGACCATATTTTGGTAGATCCAAAAAACAGCTCATGATTAATACCATACAGACTTACACTTTAGAATTATGGTTCATGAACGTCAAATCATTCTATTCTTAGTGTCAATAATAGAGATGCGATTATTTTCTTTAAGATTGGAAATCGTTTTAAGACAACAAAAGCTTGTTCAATATAACATACAAATAGGCTAGCAAATTCTGCTAGGGTGAACAAAAGTTGGAATTAAATCATAAGATCGAAGGATTGGGCTGCAACTTTATTGAAATTGACACCATATGATCTAGTTTTCAATCTTGATTGTGTTGATTTTTTTTTGGTTTTGGTATTGCAAAAGTTAAGAAAAAACGATGAAACTGAAAATGCATCGGAGTTGAACAAAGCTTAACTTGTTTCATACGATTTGATTTAGATTTTATTGATTTTTCATTTCCAACTTTGTTTGTTTTTCTATACTTTGTACACCATCATGTTCAACAATAATCAATATAAAACATATGTAAATTTTTTTAAAATCTTGCTTAAACATTATAAAGAACATGCCCTAATCCCAAAGAGGGTAAACCAAATGATAAAGAACATGCCATAATACTTAAAGCTAAAGAGACCCTAATTCCAAGAGGAAGAACGAAATGAAAGAGAGTTAAAGAAAGGAACCATAGTCTATAGTGAAAATAACAACAAAATAGGAGACAAAACATAAAAAAGACGAATAAGAAAAAAGTTAGCAGATTGGTAACAAAGCAAACTTGTGAGAGACTGTCTGTGACTGTGATAGTTGCAAATCTGAAAATTGTGACAGTTGAAGGTTAAGAAAGAATAATTGCGGTGAGACTGTGAGAGCATGAGCAACTAACGACCTTTAATTTGTTCATTGAATCATTTTTTATTGTATCCATTTATAATAAATGAAAATTCTACTTGTTGTTTATTTAAAAAACATTATTATAAACCAAAACCATTTGTAATTGAATGATCAATATTATTTAAGTGATATATCAAGAAAAAACACCACCCTCTTTTAAATCACGTCTTCGTTATTTATATATTGTCATTTTGTGAATCTAAGTATAAAATAGTCCTATTAATATAATTTATATATATGCTTACCCATTAAACATCAAGGATAATAATTAATATTTAAAAACCCAAAAAAAAAAAAATTACAACACAGTAAGTATCAAAAACGTAATTATAAACTTCAATTATTTTCAGTAGTGTTATATATTTATTTCAAATAACATAAAATAAGAAGGAAAAGTATAGTAATTATGAGTAGTGATATGGAGTTGAAAGGGATAAAAAGTAGAAATGCGTATCATAGGAATTGCAGTTAAAGAATGAATAATGAAAATAATTATATAAGAGAACTTAATTATTTTGTAAAAGTATAAGTTAAAGTTTTTGTGTCTTTTTATGATTTGTGGTTTCATTTTGTCATTTCGCAGGGTAGAGTGACGTGGAAATGTGTGTACTTTGGAAAGGGACATGATAAGTACATTTAATTTTTATATGCTTTTTGTATATCATTATCATTAGCTTTTAGTTTTAAAATCAAAATTTATAAAATGTAAGGTTTAATACGTAAAAACAACATGTTTTTATTTTATTTACGATTTAGTTCCTTCATGTTATTTTTTTCTAAGAAAGTTCTTAAGTTATTGTTTTCAATCCGATTTTCGAAAAAGTTATTTTTTTTTTTGACAATCAACCCTGGCTTTTTACACAAAAACCAACACGTTTTCATTATTTTTCTACTAAATGTCCACAAACTTGAAGTTTTTTTGAAAAAATAAAAAAAAATTCTAAAAGTCACAAATAAATACATTACTTAATGATTTTATTGGTAAAAAATAACATGGAGAGACTAAACCGCAAAAACGTGAAAAACATGTTGGTTTTTTTTTATGTAAAACCGAAAGTGTTTTGTAGAGGTGTTAAAGATTATTTTGATTTGGTTGTTAATAATTGACAATATAATATGTGAAACGTGTTAACGAGGTCGGGTATCCAAAATTATACGGTTATCCATTTGGATCATTGTTATCCATATTTAAATGTAAAAAGGCTAGCTAGCTTGTCTGAGTAGAATGGTGTAACAAACCGTTTTTTGATATCTCAAAATAAATTATAATTCAGGAGTGTTACTTGTTTAACATAATGTTATGGTTTCTTTATCAATAAATTTACTTCACCGGACAATCCATAAATGGGTTGTTATCGTTTATTATTATTTTTTTTAATGACAAATTAAACTATCCCTACTTCTAAACTACTATTTTGTCGGTTATTGGAATTTATTTAAAGAAAAATTAATGTGAGATTAAATGTGGGAGGCATGATTCATCCTTTTCAATGGGCCAACGGTGAAAACAACATTTTCCTACAAACCCACCAACCAATTCCATCAATTATTTGAACAACTCAATGAAGCTTAATTAATTAATGATGGTTAGCAGCAATTAGGAAAACAAAATATTGCTAATAATAACAAGAGTGCATTATAAAAAGGTTTATATATTTTGTCATTTTATTGTCCTTTAGCATTCGATTGTCTTTTGAAATACAGTAAAAGACATTTTTGGTCCTTGTGGTTTGATGGTTTATCCGGATCCAGTCCCTTAATCATAATAAGGTCAAATTGCATCCCTATTTTGCTAATTTTGTGCCCTTTTAGTCCCTCGTCCGTTAAACTTAACGACACAACCGTTAAATTTGTAAGAATGACATTTTTACCCTTTTCATTGAGACGTTTTTAGTCCCTTTGGTTTTATTATTTACCCATTTATAGTCCAACATTTATTTTATTTTATTTTACCTTTATAATTATATTATTTATAGATATACTTAATTTATTATAAACACACTTATCTTATTTATAAATATAATTTATATTTTAATATTTTATTTACATTTACTATTGTTCGTATTTTATTTAAAATTTAACTTTTATTTTAATCAAAATTATATATTTTCTTTACTAATTTATTTAAAGTTCATCTTCTTTATTAATTTTAATTTTTATAATATTATTGTTGACATTTATATATGTAATTTTGTTAGTTATGTTTAACTAAATATAATATCATCGATATTTTTCCTCTCCAAAGTCATTATTTCTTCAAATATCTTCCAACCTAATCAATTACCGACACATAAATTATATACATATGTGAATATACTTGAAAAAATAATGACATTGGAAGATACTTGAAATATATATATATATAGACACACACACATATAGAATATGGTTCGAGGGAGTACCACTACTTATAAAGCGCACCAGAAGCTACCAACTTTAAAAAACTTTTTTTTTTTTAAAATTTTTTATTTCATTAACATGTTTTAATCAACATTATGAAGATTATATGTAAATTTCACATACATTCACATCTTCTAGCTCCTAAAAATGATGTGAACGCACACTTAAACTATATAATATACACATAAACATTATGTGTATTAATTTATATACACATAAATTTATGTGTATTAAATTATATACACATAAATTATATATATATATATATATATATATATATATATATATATATATATATGTGTGTGTGTGTGTGTGTGTGTGTGTGTGTGTATATATATATATATATATATATATATATATATATATATATATATATCCAACACATATAATATAATTTATGTGTTGATAATTGATTAGGTTGGAAGATACTTGAGAAATAGTGACTTTGGAGAGAAAAAATATCGACGATATTATATTTACTTAAACACAACTAACAAAATTACATATATAAATGTCAACAATAATATTATAAAAATTAAAATTAATAAAGAAGATGAACTTTAAATAAATTAGTAAAGAAATATATATTTAAATTAAAATAAAAGTTAAATTTTAAATAAAATACGAACAAATGTAAATAAAATATTAAAACGTAATTATATTTATAAATAAAATAAGTGTGTTTATAAATGAATTAAGTATATCTATAAATAATATAAGAGTATTATAAAGATAAAATAAAATAAATGTTGGACTATAAATGGGTAAATAATAAAACCATAGGGACTAAAAACGTCTCAATGAAAAGGGTAAAAATGTCATTCTTACAAATTTAACGGTTGTGTCGTTAAGTTAACTGACGAGGGACTAAAAGGGCACAAAATTAGCAAAATATGGATAAAATTTGACCTTATTATGGTTAAGGGACTGAATCCGGGTAAACCATCAAACCACAAGGACCAAAAATGCCTTTTACTCTTTAAAAATAACTATTGAGATTGTTATGGAACAAACCACCCCCCCCCCCCCCCCCCCCCCCCCAAAAAAAAAAAAAAAAACTCATCTTTCTTTTAATAGGAAGTAGAAACCTTCATTCCCACTTAAACCTTCTCCGGTTGAAATGTGCAAAGCTAAAGAGCATTATCTTCTAAAACCTTGTATAAAATTTTGAATGAATATCGACAAGTCAAAATTTTTTTATAATAGTTTTGTTTTTATCATGAAGTTAACATTTTGATCGTATTGGAATCCAACCAGATGGTACATTGGTGAGATGTTTATCTTTTTTACAAAAAAAACGTATATGTATGAAATTATTTATCAAAAGGACCATTTATATATTATATACTAAGACTCGAAAGATTAATTCGACTATGTATAATGGCAGATTGGATTAGAAATTTGTCCCTCCCTTCCTGTAAAAGTGTATTATGTCATGACTAATAAACTTTAAAGAATTAAATAGAGATCTCCGTCTAGTTAATCGGTGATAACTACGAGGATTCAAAATAACAGTTTAATATAAAGTTAAACTGATCTATATTGTAAAATTTTACCATTTACGTTAAACAATTATCAAATCCTTGCGGTGAATATTAACGGATTAAGGTTAATGATGGTCATACTTGTACGTACAATATAAATTAATCATTTTTATTTGACGGTTAATCATGAATACCCATATTTATCTTTGATTATCTAATTGTAATTCTCATAATGTCTTGTTAGTTATTTAACTGGAGACGAGTACATCTTTAGGGGTACGTAAAAAAATGTAATAACCAATAGAAAGATAATGTCTTAATAAAATTATATAATTTTTTTCACGCAACCATACTTTATTAACAAGGATGGTGATGTGAAATTTTGTGCATGTAGTTGTGTCACGTAGGATTTTAAGTAACGTACGACAAATTAATAAATATCTTGATAAATTTATGTAATTAAAATTACAAAGAAGTTAGGAGATATGAATGTATGTAAAAATTTACATATGATCTTTATAATGTTAATTAAAACATGTTTATGGAAGAAAAATTAAATTTTTTTTAAAGGTGATACCTTCTGGTGCTCTGACAATAAGTGGTACTTTTACGAACCATATGCTGTGTGTGTATATATATTGATGAGCTGAATCACTGCTTCATCATTCTGATTAGAGCAACAATAGTTTACAATTTGGCGGCTAACGATAACAAATATTATAGTATATAATGAAACATGTTTTTAGGCCAGGTTGGTAGCTATCTTCGTGAATGTGTTGCAACTTGCAAGTTGTCATCTTTAAAAAAAATATTATTATTATATATATAATATAAAAAGAAGATCGATGATAACGATATTGCGTAACCAACTTTATAATCACTTGTAATTTTTAACATTCTTGTAACTATGGGTATCTCTTTGCTGGTATAAACAACTCATACGAGACGTTGGGCTCATTTGATACAGTTACGCTTTTTATTAAAAGTTTTTATAATATGATAAAAGACATTTATTCAACCAATGTTTGAAAAAGTTATTCAGATTAAACAAATAAGATAACACATTATCAATTTGAATGTAAAATATTCAGTTGAAAAAGAACAATCCAAAAATTAGACATCTAACTTTACAATTTCAATTTGTTTGCGATGAAATCCCCAAATTGGGAACCCCAAGCTTGATAGAATTTACTTACTATCAACCATTAAATTAAAAAAAAAAAAAAAAAAAAAAGGATTTCCTCATCCATAAAGAATCAACCACTTTAGTCCAACAAGACATGTGGTTATCAAAAATTGCTTCAAGTCTTGTGATCCAGAGTCCAAACTGCCCATTACACACATTATTGATGAGTATCTGATGTGCATATGTTTGTGTTGTTCGATTGAAACCTTCGTACCAATTCTTGAATAAACTGATCCAATGGTTTGTCTACTATATAATATAACCTTGGAGTAAATATATATCCACATCTGAAATCAGTGGCGGATACAGGATTATCGGTCGTTGGTAGGGATGGCAATGGGGCGGGAATCTCAGTTCTCATCCCCATCCCCGCTTCATGATTCTCTCCCCCACCTCCGGCCCCATCCCCGTCGGGAAATGAGTTCCTATTCCCATCCCCGTCCCAATCGGGAATCGGGTTTTTCAAGTTTCTAAAGATTATTTAAGTTTAAACTATATATAGTAATTTATTAGAAAAATATATGTAAATAAACTTTAAAAAAAATAAATTCAAACATATTTGAAGTGTTTACATATATAATTTATAATAAAACTAAAACAAAGAAATGGAAGCAAAACAATTATAAAATCAATAAAATGAAAAATAAAAATAGTATTTTAAACTATAGAAAATTCATATACAATTATATTTAATATATTATATAAAATGTAATGAATAATTTACATTGTAAAGTTAAATATATGTAATAATTATATTAAAACATAATTTATAATCAGGTTCGGGGTCGGATATTAAAGTGTCTCCCATCCCCGGCTCATCCCAATTATTTTAAATCGGGGATTCCCCGTCCCCATCCCCGGTGAACTCGGGGATTCCCCGGTCAAATCGGGGTCGAGTTATGGGTTCCTCATCGGGGATGAGTTTTTTTGTCAAGCCTAGTCGTTGGTGGCACACATTTGAGTTATGTTTTTTATTTTATAATTTTATTAACTAGATTGGTCGGGTCGGGTTAACAACCGATAATATTAACTTAAAATTTCTAGAGTTTAGGATTGAATAAGAATAATGGTATTGGGTTTGCTGAATTGAAGTAAATTTTCTAACTAATAATTGCTTATTGGGCATTTAATTTTGAGATTTATATTATTAATTGATTATTTTTTTATTTGTTACATTAAATTATAATGAATTATACTACAAATTTATTTATTTGATTGAAGATTTTAAATTTTTATGGTTAAATTGTTCTAATATTTGAAAAGCACGGTAGCACGTTCAAAAAACAACCGGTTGCACGAATAAAAAAATCGTAAAAGATTACACTATAAAACAAAGTTATTGATGGAAGGTTCAGTGGTACTTACTACCCATGATAATCACTTGGGTCTGTCCATATCTGTAATCATATAAATATATTAAAAAAAATAATTATGATCAAATGTTTTGTCTAAACATTTGATTATTTGCTGCTGAACATGTTGTTCTCTAATCTCTACCATCTATGTTTTGTTTATGTAACTTTATATATCTCTCACCTTTTCTCATCTTGTCGTCTTTGTACGTCTATTTTAGTATATGCAACTTTTAGTTTAATTTAGTTCTATAACAGAATCGTACATGTAATAGATTATGAGTTTAAAATTTATTTATTTTTTTTAGAAAGTACTTTCAGTCGTCGCAAAGGGCTAGTAAAAAATCAATAAAAGAATCCCAATTCGAGTTTTAGCGATGACATGTCGTCACAGAAGTTTAGCAACAACATTTTTCATCGCAAAAGACTCTTTTTGTAGTAGTGTGATCTCTCTTTGAGATTAAAAAAAACCATAAATAACTATAAATAAGAAGGAAAAAAAAAACAAGAAACCATACATAAATGGATAGATATAAAACATGAACTTTACACGATAATAATTTGGATGAAAATAGTTTGAAATGTAATTGATTCATCAACTCAAAATCTAACCTGAATGACGTACGTACCAATCCTACATGGTACTTGCTTACTTGGAGAAACCTTCCAAGAATAATGCTTGCTTGAATTTCCTTCTTTCCCTGTATAATTCCAAGAAAAATACAATATAGTGTTTGGTTCTTTACAAATTGAAACGTTTTTTAAGTAATTGAAATTTGTTAATTGTTAATAAATTTTATATATATATATATATTGCCGACGGAGCAGTGAGAAAAATACTCACGTGGCACAATATTATTGGTAGAAATTCCTATTTTTAAGGCTGATTTGGCACAATATGATTGGTTAAAATTGAGAAAATTAAGGTTGCTGATTTGACGCAATATAATTTGTTAAGATTCAGAAAATAATGGGATAACATCAGAATCAAACTAACAAACTTGCATAAAATAATGAGATATTTATTTACATATACAAATTACAATTAAACATTAATTATTCAAAATTATTATTTTTATATTTTTATAAAATAGATATGAATAGTTGATTATTCTAAAATTTTCATATATATATATATATATATATATATATTAATACAGATTAAATTTTAGTTTATAGATAAAACAATATTTTATATTTTATTATAATAAAGTAATAAACAAAATATATAAAATATATTTTTATATATCGTTTGTTTACTTTTTTAAAATTTAATAAATTTATATAATGTTTATTTATTTTAATAAATTTATAAGCAAATGGAATTTTTTTTATTAAATATATATAGATAAGTATTGATGAGATAACATTAACATTTAGATTTAAATTTTATTGATGATTCAATTTAATAAACATATAAAATACGGCAGATAAAGATATAACAGTAGTTTTTTAATCAACATATATTATAAAATAGGTAAACATATGACATTTATTATTTAGAAAAAATTATGTCCTAGCTTGCTTTTTTTACTGCGAGCCATTTTTATTGTCTCGTCTGTTGGGTAAAAATTGTGTCATCCCTAATTCAAACCTCAGAAAAAACGTCGCATTGATATACTTTTTTTTTTTACATTTAAAGCTTCTCATTATTTTGTGTTGTTTTATGTATTAATGCTTCAAAATTAACACATGTTTTAATATTTTTTCAGTATACCATGAAGAACAATGAAGATCTTCGTTAATAATGAAGCGATAATGTTTTAAATAAATCTTTAGCCAATGGGATATGTCATTTGCCATTTAAATTGTTCAATGTGATTTTATTAAGATTTATTAACCAAAGCGTATCATCAGATTTGACTACGAAGGAAGGAACTCGGCAGAAGATCGGTCTGCATAATAACTGCTTTTGTTTGATAACATTTTATTAATTGGTTTGAATAAATTGTTATTATAAAATTATGCTAGACGATGTTGTAATTAAGTAATACTTTGTAAATACGTGTTTGTATATTAGTTGATGGAAAAATGATGAGTTTTCATTTTATTGTAAATTATTTTTTTTTCAATATACTTCATTCTTATACATGATTTTTTTAAACTAAAATCAGTATTTTGATCAACTCACATGTATTAAACTAGATATGTAGACTTCAAATATAATTATGTGTAATAATTAATATTAATGATTAATATAAGTAACATTTTTTCGCAAATAATGTATAGTTTCCTTAAAAAAATAAACTTTTGTTGTGTAATCAATTAAGTATTAATACCAATGGGGTTTAGCCCATTTGGTATGAGAGGTTACGTGTAAGTGTCGGATCACGACTTTGACTCCCGTCGGAGACAAGTTGGAATTTAGGCAGTAAAAGTAACTTCTGAAGTACCCATTTGGGACAAAAGGGTAGTTTAGGAATAGGAGTAGATTAATTTGCCGTTCAAAAAAATTAATTATAAATATTAATTTCATCACACATCACCCGAGCAACACACGGGTATTCAGCTAGTTATTTATTGTCAGCAACCAAAGTTCATTCATTTCCCCTTCAATGTTAATAAAAATTAATATATTACATGTTAATAAAAATTAATATATTATCTAAATTAAAAGAAAATGTGAGAATATGTTATTTTTATTTTGTAATTAATTCATTGATTGATAATATGTAAAACTTTAATAAAAAGTTTGACAACCGCCTAATTAAATTATATTCATAACTTTTCGATTTTTTTTTGAATAGTTTTATTTAATTAAAAATCAATAACGTACATGATAATAATTAATTACAAAAATGGTCCTTGTGGTTTGTCCAAAATTTTGGATATGGTCCCTGAACTTTTAATTTTGCAGAAACGGTCCTTATTTTCATAGTTTGTTTGCAATTTTGGTCCCTCAACCTATTAACTTTTCTAATATGACCAAATTGCCCTTATTTTGATGCAACTATAGGGACCATTTCTACAATTAATCTTTTAACTCTTTTTTATTCTTAAGTAAATAAATTATTTTTTAGTGTTACTTAAATTTAATAAACTATAAAAAAAAGAAAAGAATTATTTAATTATTTATGTTGGTTCATAAATGATTTAGATATTTTTAGTCTTAATTAATTTTAATTTACTATAATCAAAGCGTAAACTAATCAAAATTTATAAGCGAAAAAGTCATCTATGTTTAATAACTTATTTCTTGAGGTTTGATATATAAAATATTATAAAAATATTTGACTCTATAATTATTTATGTTGGTTCATAAATTTATAATAAAAATATGTTTGTTGGTCAAATCTATTTTACTTTATTCTTAAATAAAATCGGCCAAATATTATATTTTATAATCCGTTCACATTTGTATCAAAGCAAGGTAATAATGGTAAAGTGACAAATATAAATGGTTTAAATTTTTAAGGTGTCGATTTAATCGGATTAAAATGAAAAATCAAATTGAAAGAAAAAAAAAGATTAAAAACCTATTTATATTTCTCAACTTTTATGTAAAGGTCTGACAAACCAAAGTTCGATGATCAAAGTTGTTAATCATGAATCTCAAAGATGTTATATGGACCTAAAATTTTAAATCGTTTTTGGTGTAACTAAAAATTAAAATGATAAAAATAATTGATACGTTAAATAAAAAATTTTGAGTTGTCTTAATTTGGAAGTTTTTTTTTAACTCGGTCAAATTTAACGTTAAATTTTTATTTATTTAAGTTCTTTATAATTTATTAAAGTTAATTAACACTAAAAATAAAGTAGAGTCAATTACATAAATGGTATTTGTGGTTTGATCAACATAAATATTTTTTATTATAAATGTATGAACCAGTATAAATAATTATAGAGAAAAAATTATTATTTATGAAACCTTTAAAAAATAATTTCTAAACATAAATGATTTTTTCGATTATAAATTTTGATTCGTTTACACTTTGATTATAGTAAATTAAAATTAATTAAGACTAAAAATATCTAAATCCTTTATGAACCAACATAAATAATTAAATAATTTTTTTCTATTTTTATAGTTTATTAAATTTAAGTAACACCAAAAATAATTTATTTAATTAAGAATAAAAAAGAGTTAAAAAATTAATTGTAGAAATGGTCCCTATAGTTTGCATCAAAATAAGGGTAATTTGGTCATATTAGAAAAGTTAATAGGTTGAGGGACCAAAATTGCAAACAAACTATGAAAATAAGGACCGTTTCTGCAAAATTGAAAGTTCAGGGACCAACTCCAAATTTTAAGACAAACCACAGGGACCATTTTTGTAATTAACTCTAATTTTTTAAGAGTAAATTACAAAAATGGTCTCTGTGGTTTGCATAAAATTATGGATTCGATCACTGTGGTTTCAATTTTGCATAAAGCCATAAATGCTCATTATTTGCATAGTTTACTTGCAGAAATTGTCCAACTGTCTCATTTATTTTTTTAAATGACAATTATATCATTCTTCTTAATAACAATTTTGGTCTCTTTCTTTAAATTAATTTTGTTTTAAATTTTAAACCTTATTTTAATAAATAGTTATTTAATTTATTATTATTATTATTACTACTACTTAAAATGTATTTATATTTTAATACTGTTACATTTTTGTGTATTTAATAAATTTATTTTACGTTTCTATTACGTTTTTAGTTTATTTATTAAATTTTTATTTATAATATATATTATTATTATAACTTTTATATGTTTTTTGTATTTTGTATGTTTCCATCTATTTATTTTATTACATTAATATATTTTGATTTCACTATACCTTTTTAGTTTTTAAGAAAAATATATAAACTTACGATTTAATTCATTTGGATTTAGATATTTGTTACATTATTATTTTGGTTTAAACTTAATATTCTATTTGTTTTGATTTAGATATTCTGTTACATTAAAACATTTAAATCAAAACAAATAAAAATGGTAGGTATATATAGTTTTCTTGTAAATTATAATTAAACCAAAACATATTAATATAATAAATATTTATGTCATAACAAATGAAATGTTATGTTTATCTATTTTATTCGAAAGTTATAACCTACTTAAAACGTATTAACCTAACAAAAAAATTTTAATATTTTATTATACTAATATGTTACGGTTTAAATAAATTTTAATTTATTTTACGTTTCATTTATTATTTTTAAAATGATTATATTGTTACATTAATACTATTAAAATTAATTATAAGTTTTAAGGAAAAAATATAAACTTAGCGTTTTCTTTATTTTGATTTTAAATTTTTTGTTAGGTTAATACGTTTTAAATTTGTTACAACTTTCAAGTAAAATATATAAACATAATATTTTATTCGTTATGTCATAAATATTTTTTATAGTAATATGTTTTGGTTTAATTATAATTTACAAGAAAACTATATAAACCTAATTATTTGTCTTGACTTAAATGTTTTAATGTAACAAAATATTTGAATCAAAACAAATAGAATATTAAATTTGAAATAATAATACAACAAATATCTAAATCCAAACGAATTAAATCCTAAGTTTATACGTTTAACGTTTTCATTAAAAAGTAATAATGAAATCAAATTATATTAACCTATGAAATAAATAGATGGAACATACAAAATAAAAAAAAACATAAAAATACATAACAATGCAATTTAATACAAATAAAGTTGTAATAAATATACATAAATTAATTAAATCATTATTTATTAAATTAAGATTTAAAATTTAAAAACAAAAAGAAAATTCATGAAAAGAAAATGACCAAAATTGTTATCACTTGAAAGGGTATAATTGTCATTAAGGAAAAAAATGAGATAGAGGGACCAATTCTGCAAGTAAACTATGCAAATAAGAATCGTTTATGCAAAATTGAAACCAAAAGGGACCAAATCCAAATTTTTATGCAAACTACAGAGACCATTTTTGTAATTTACTCATTTTATAAATTATATATTACATACTACTTAATCAAGATCTATACTATATATAATAAGAAAACCATTTGGAGTTTCTGAACCATTGGATGGAAAGAAATCAATGGTCCAGATTAATGAGAACTCATAATTATTTACGAAATGTCTCTTATACCCTTAATTAAAATCAACAATTATACCTATGCCATTTTTTTAATTCATTTTCCAAATTTACTACGTTACCTTAATTACATTAAATTTTGATTTTAATGTTTTCATTAATGAATTAATATTTACCTAAAATAAATATGTGTCATTATTATCCTTAACGATCATAGTTAAATTCAAATGGAAAAATTTGAATTTAAATGTAGAAGTGTAGTAAATAAAGTTAAAAAATTTTGTTAATTATTATGCTAACAAGATTTATAATTTAATTGATAAAACTTCAATTGTGAATATGATAAATTTTGATTGTTGATTCTCAGATATTCCATTTTTATATTTTATCATTTTTAAAATATATACACATTCACATAATTGAAGTTTTTTGTTTCTTACATTGATATTTCATAGTTAATAAAAATTAAAAGAAACATTTTTTGAAAACACATATTATCTGTTTTTAATAATACAATATAATAATATTTTTGTAATTAATATCAAACAACTAAGTATTTTTTTTATCTTTAATTTAACTAGCTTTCAATTTTTTTAATTTTAATTATATATAAGTTTTATAATAATTTATTTAAATATAAAAAAATATGTATTTTCTAAATCAACCCATGTAATACATGGGTTGATTAGCCTATATATTATAATAAAACAAAACAATTCATGTCACGTGTCACTTCTACAATACAAGAAAATTTTATTTTTCCACCTCTTTTTCCAAATTTAACACCTTAACTTAATTGAATTCAATTTTGACTTTATTTTTTTCATTAATTAATTAGTAATAAATTAGATTTTGTAACATTTAAAATTAATGTTTACCTAAAATAAATATCTATCATTATTATCCATAATAATCATAATTAGATCCAAATGTAATAATTTGAATTAGTTGTGGAAATTATTATTATTATGTATAATAAAGGAAAACATCAAATGTCACCTCTACGTTCACCAAAAAGATAATTACAACTTATAAAAATAAAAGATAAATACAATTTAATATTTTTAAAAAAGATAAATATACTCTATTTTTTAATCTGTAAATAATAAAAAATAAACACAATTATTATTTTTGTATGTTTTTAATTTTATTTATACATTTTATATAAATAATTTTAATAAAAAATATCCACGTAATACATGGGTTATAAACTAGTTTCAAATTATTTAACAAATCATCAATCTTTTCTTTTGGAACCACAAATATTATTAATAACAAAAAAAATCTCAATCCATACCACAATCTTGATCATTTTTAATTACTTTCTTTATCTTATAACAGGCTTAACAGCTTTCTTCATTGTCTAGTTCCACATTCCATTTCCTTTCCTCTCTAATTATAACTTGCTATATAGTACACATCATCTTCGTAATTTTTTCCATATCTCTTAAAAGCCTCTCTTTCGATCACATCAAACCTTTTAGACCCTTAACTAATAATCATTAAAGTGGTCTAGGGCCATGATGCTCAATGTACTTGTTATAAAAGTTTACAATCAGCTCAATGTCATTTTATTGGTTTTTGGGGTCCCGGATGAAAACGTATAAAATGGCCCTACATACACACATACATAAATACACACACCCACATATATATACATTTGTGTGTACAAACATACTTTTTGTTTTATTTCCGTTCATAGGTTAAACAAATCAACTGGATTTTATTTACGTTAAGAACTTATGAAATTAGGGCCTATGATGGGCTCTAGACGATTGCTCCTTTCGGGCACCCTCAGGGCCTGCCCTGGATCAACTTATATAACCAGAAGGTCTCAACTCATAAAAACAATACATCAATCTTAATATATTATTTTGACTCAAATTTTCTAATCAGTTTACATAGCAGGCGCCAATTTCCATATACACACGTACACACACACATCATTCTTTTATAATTAAAGAAAACGTTTTATAATAGAAAGCTAGTTTATAACCCACGTATTACGTGGATATTTTAAATTAAATTTATTTATATAAAATGTATATGAGTAAAAATAAAAACATACAAAAATAATAATTGTGTTTATTTTTTATTATTTACAGATTAAAAAATAGAGTATATTTATCTTTTATAAAAATATTAAATTGTATTTATCTTTTATTTTTTATAAGGTGTAATTATATTTTTGGTGAACGTAGAGATGACACGTGACATTTGATGTTTTCCTTTATTATACATGATAATAATAATTTCCACAACTAATTCAAATTATTACATTTGGATCTAATTATGATTATTCTGGATAATAATGATAGATATTTATTTTAGGTAAACATTAATTTTAAATGTTACAAAATCTAATTTATTACTAATTAATTAATGAAAAAAATAAAGTCAACATTTAATGCAATTAAGTTAAGGTGTTAAATTTGAAAAAAGAGGTGGAAAAATAAATTTTTCTTGTATTGTAGAAGTGACATGTGACATAAATTGTTTTGTTTTATTATAATATATAGGTTAATTAACCCATGTATTACATGGGTTGATTTAGAAAATACATATTTTTTATATTTAAATAATTTATTATAAAATTTATATATAATTAAAATAAAAAAATTGAAAGCTAGTTAAATTAAAGATAAAAAAATACTTAGTTGTTTGATATTAATTAAAAAAATATTATTATATTGTATTATTAAAAACAGATAATATGTGTTTGCAAAAAATGTTTCTTTTAACTTTTATTAACTTCAAATATGAAATATCAATGTAAGAAACAAAAAACTTCAATTATGTGAATGTGTATATATTTTGAAAATGATAAAATATAAAAATGAAATATCTGAAAATCAACAATCAAAATTTATCATATTCACAATTGAAGTTTAAATCTTGTTAGCAAAATAATTAACAAAAATTTTTAACTTTATTTACTACACTTCTACATTTAAATTCAAATTTTTACATTTGAATTTAACTATGATCATTAAGGATAATGATGACACATATTTATTTTAGGTAAATATTAATTCATTAATGAAAAAATTAAAATCAAAATTTAAAGTAATTAAGGTAATGTAGTAAATTTGAAAAATGAATTAAAAAAATGGCATAGGTATAAATATTGATTTTAATTAAGGGTATAAGAGACATTTCATAAATAATTATGAATTGTCATTAATCTGGACCATTGATTTCTTTTCATCCAATGGTCCAGAAACTCCAAATGGTTTTTTTATTATATATAGTATAGAAGTATAGATATGTAAGAAGATATACATGTTTTGTTGTGGTAAAAATGATAAGTTGCCCTCAATTGCTAGCCTAGGCCTAGCAAATGTGTTGGAAACAGATGTGTTGAGAGGAGGAAGTGGAAACAAATTAAGGTCATTAATTTTGTTCCATCACAATATCGGCCACCAATTAAATCGTCGGCAATGAGAGGGATGGATGAGATCGGGGTTATAATCAGGGTTCATAGAGAGAGTTGAAAATGACTGTACTTTCCTGCTAGATGATTCATGATAGGGATTAGTTGACTCATTGTGGGGTGGGGATTGTCTGGATTAAATGCATGGGCTGCCTTCTCAGTGTCGGTTCTATCATTTTTTAGTCTCGGTATATATATATATATATATATATATATATATATATATATATATATATATATATATAGGATTGGGTTCACATGAGAACCCCTCTATTTCGTGAGAACGTGAGAACCACTTCAAATTTGTGCATCCACTGTATAAAATTGTGTATTTGATACTAAACTTAAATGTTTTTGATATATTTATGCATTTCATGTAAAAATTTACGCATCTCATGCTATAATTTATCCATTTTATGTACGAATTGTGCATTTAAGAAAATTTGTGCATTTAGCTTATAATTTAATAAAGAGTAAATTACAAAAATGGTCACTGTGGTTTACAGAAAACTTTGGATACGGTCCCTGTAGTTTCAATTTTGCATAAACGGTCCTTATTTTCACTGTTTACTTGCAAATTTGGTCCCTTTGCTGTTAACTTTAACCATGAAATGGTTAAATATTTTTTAATGACCATTTTACCCTTTTCTTTAATAACATTTTGGTCCTTTAAGTTTGTAGTTCATTTTAGTTTTGGTCCCTTAAGTAATTTTTTTTATTTAACTCTATTTTACTTACTATCATTATTATTATTATTATTACTACTACTACTATTATTATAACGATTATTATTATTATTATTAATTTATCTTTTTACATATTAATTTATTTGTTTATTAAGTTTTTTTTATTTGAATTCATTTTTTAATTTAAATTATCAATTATTTATTTCTTTTATTATAAACAATTGTATCAAAATAGAATCCATTTTATTTTTTTATTTTTTCCGAATGAAAAAAATACAAATATTTTATAATGTAGTTTTTCTAACCAAAAAATTTTGAACCTTAAACTTATATTAGTTTTTTCAACCAAAAAAAGTTACAAACCATTCTTGTTTTAAGTTCTTTCATTTTCTAAACGTAAAAAAAATATGAAAACCAATCCGTTTTTTTTTGCACCAGAACCCATTCTAATTTTTTGCTTTGAGAAACGAAAAGAAATACAAACCATTCTGTTATTACTTTTTGCAAACGAAAAAAACTACGAATAATTTAATTTTTGGTTTTTCCAAACAAAAAAAAATCATTTTATTTTTCTAGTTTTTCGAATGTAACCATTCCCTTTTATTTTTTTTATCTGAACGAAAAAACTACGAACTATTATGTTTTTAAAGTTTTTCCTAAATACGAAATAGCGTGTGGTCTTTTTGTTCGGAAAACTAAAAAAACGGAATGGTTTGTATTTTTTACGATACGAAAAAGTTAAAACTAAAGATTAATAAAAATTAATGGTTCAAAGTTTTTTGTTCGGAAAAACTAAATAATAAAAGGGTTTGTATTTTTTTATTAAAAAAACTAAATAATGGAATGATTCATATTTATTTTATTATAGATTATTCTAGCCACTGCGTTTTTAAAAATTTCCCATCGTAAAAAATACAAGTCATTCCATTTTTTAGTTTTTCCGAACAAAAAGACTACACATTATTTCGTATTTAGGAAAAACTTTTAAAACGTAATAGTTCGTTGTTTTTTCGTTTAGAGAAAAAAATAAAAGGGAATGGTTTCATTCGAAAAACTAGAAAAATAAAATGATTTTTTGTTTGGAAAAACTGAAAACCAGAATTATTCGTAGTTTTTTCGTTTCCCAAAACAAAAAATCAGAAATGGTTGAATTTTTTTGTGCAAAAAATTAAAAACTGATTGGTTTTCATATTTTTTACGTTTAGAAAATGAAAAAAATTAAAATAAGATTGGTTTGCAACTTTTTTTTCGTTTGAAAAAACTAATAAAAGTTTAAGGTTCAATATTTTTTGGTTTGAAAAACTACAATATAAAATGTTTGTCTTTTTTTCATTCGAAAAAACTAAAAAAGAAAATGGGTTCTAATTTGATACAATTGTTTATAATAAAATAATAAATAAGTTTTAATTTAAATTAAAAAATATATTAAAATAAAAATACTTAATAAACAAAAAAATTAATATGTAAAAAGTAAAATTAATAATAATAAATAATAATAGTGGTTATACTAATAATAATAATGATAATAAGTAAAATAGAGTGAGGGACCAAAACTAAAATGAACAACAAACTTGAAGGACCAAAATGTTATTAAAGGAAAGGGTAAAATGGTCATTATAAATTATTTAACCATTTAATGGTTAAAATTAACAGCAGAGGGACCAATTTTGCAAGTAAACAGTGAAGATAAGGACCGTTTATGCAAAATTGAAACTACAGGGACCGTATCCAAAGTTTTATGTAAACCACAGGGACCATTTCTGTAATTTTTGAATGTAATTTTAGTGTTAGATTATGATATTTATTAATATTTAAGACTAATAATGGTTGTAAGTAAAATTTTTAATTTTTAAATTTGTGCATTTGATGTATAAATTTGTGCATTTTGGAGTGGTTCTCACGTTCTCACGGTAACGAGGGTTCTTACCGGAACCCAACCCTATATATATATATATATATATATATATATATATATATATATATATATATATATATATATATATATATATATATATATATATATATATATATATATATATAAGCAAAATTCGTATAAAAAAGTTACAATTAAATAATATAGAGGAAAAAAAACGTTATACTTTTTATTTCTATGATTATAATTGAGCAAAAATTGAATACAATACTGAATTATATTTTTATTAGTAAATTGAGAAAAAAAAGTTTAAATTTTAAATGGTTCATAATATAAATACTAAACATATGTGTCGAAAATAAATAACATCCCAAGAAATAAATACATATCTCATTAGTATTTTTAATAGTCGTATAATAAATAACATAAACCACCTGATAATCAAAAATAAAAAAATCAAACTCATTGAAAAACAAAAGTATAAATGTTGAATTTATGGATAGCATATTGATATAAATTAAATAAACGATATCTGTAGATGAAAATTGAAAGAGTTAAAAGGCCGGCCCTGGGCCATCTCATCTATATTTGAGTCTTATATATAAACTTTTTCATCTTATTTATATGTTGTATCAATTTTATATTAATTTTCATTTAAAAATTGTACATTTTTCTTAATTAATATTAAGTAGCTATACTACTCTACTAGCCCAAGTATTATATGGATATGTTTTATGAACGATTATCTTAAACATATATAAACTATTATCATAAACTATTAGCCTTGAAAAAATCAATGCATGCATTTTCAATAAACTTATGGTGAGAAAGGATGAGAGGAATTTTGGATCAATCATTAGCTTCCGGTAATAGATGGATGTAATAATAGAAATTTGTCTTTTCAGAAAGGGATAATTGCGCAAAAAACCCTCAGCTTGTCAGGTTTTTTGTGATTAAAACCTAAAACCATTTTTCGTTGTATAGAAAACTCTGAACTAACTAAAAATCAGTAAACCAAGGTTTCATCAATGGTTAACCGGTTGAAACCGGATATTAATCCTACGTGGACCGATAAATAAACTACGTGGAATAAATTTTAATTGTTGAAACTGGTTGCCAAGTACTACACATCATTTTAACACCCATTGATGATGTAATCCCGTTTAAAAATTAGAATTAAAAATTATCAACGAAGGTTTAAAGAGTTGTGTAATATTTGGCAACCGGTATCAACAATTAATACTTATTCCACGTAGGTTGTTTACCAGTCCACGTAGGATTAACAACCGGTTTCAACGGGTTGCTCATTGATAAAACCTTGATTTACTGATTTTTAGTTAGTTCGGGGTTGTCTATGCAACGAAAAATGGTTTGGGGTTTAATCACAAAAACCTGACAAGTTGAGAGTTTTTCTAACGCAATTATCCATTTTAGAAACAACAAAATTAAATGAAGGACATATTAGTCCAACAAAAGTTGATAATTACTAAAATAGCCAAAAATCACACCCCATTATCAAGTTTTAGCCAAATAATATTAATCTAACCAAAATAGTCACACTTTACGTTACCACATTTACGTGATGGCCATCATTTACGTGATCTGTACCTTTTATTAATATTTTAATGCATTACGTTACAAAAGGTGTTTGGTAACGTAAAGTAATGGTAGTTTACGTTACCAAAAGATGTTTACCATGAAATGACAAGCCGCCTACTTTTTATTGGGAATGAGCAACATTTAAATTTAGTAACGTAAAGTACCACTACTTTACGTTACCAATTGCCTTTTGTAACGTAATGCATTAAAATATTAATAAAAAGTACAAATCACGTAAATGATAGCTATCATGTAAATATGGTAACGTAAAGTGTGACTATTTTGGTTAGCTTATTTGGCTAAAACTTGATAATGAGGTGTGATTTTTGGCTATTTTAGCATATTACTTTAATAATCAAATATTAGTACAATGATATCAATAATCCAATCTTTATAAACAAAGAATATGAATGAAAGAAACACAGAGGAATAAAAGAGAAAGTAGAAAGTAGGTTTTTAAAAGAACATAATTTTTGATTTCTTTGTTTCTTTCACATTTTTTTCACTTTTGAAGAGAAAGTTTTTCATCATTTTTTCTTTTTAATTCTTTCCCTTTCCTTCATTTAAAAGTTTAAAGAACACAACAATTTTTTAGTTTTTTTTCTATTCCTTTTCTTAATTTTATCTTATTAAGTTGCGTTATAAACGAGATTATTAGCTTATTAAATTACAATAACGCAAATAATTGGTTTAAAGTGTTTGGATTGCATACGTTAATAAGTGATTATTTACGTTTAGCGTTAGTCTTACTACACTTTTTCATATGTTAAAAATTGTAACTTATTTGCTTAATAAATGATTATTTGGTCATTTTACAAGTTAAAACGTAAATCAAACACTTTAAAAACTGATTGTTTGATAATAATGATAGCAAACAGCAGAAGCTAAACCAAATACTACATTTTTGGCAGCACTTTTGGTTCTGATTATTAGTTTTCAAAACGTTACAACATTTATTCATAAGCAAATTCAAACACGAGTTCATCTATATCTATCTATTCTATTATAAGAGTAACTAGATGCCACATGGTACCTAGATAGAGCGTCATTTGGCTTCACCTGAGACTGCCACGTGTACCTTAGGGTGCGTTTAGTTAACGAAATCTAGTCATTTTTCGATTTCAGTTTTCAAGTTATAGTTTTTAGAAAAAAACAAGGGTTTCTATGAAAAGTGAAAACTTGTTTAGATGATGAAGTTTTAGTTTTAAGAAAAATAAGATGGGTGATTATAAAATAAAAAAAATAGGATAAGTGATAGAAAAGTAAAAGAGAGAAAAAGAGTATTATAAAGAAATAGGGTAGGTAGTAGAAAAGTAAGAGAGAGAATATGAAAAGTAGTATTTTAAAAAGTGAAATGAAAATTTATGAAATTGTTGTTAAGTAAACAAGTTTTCATTTTTGTTGAAAAGTGAGATGGAAATTTTCGGGTACTAAACGCACCCTTACAATTTTGGTGTTTAATTTGATTTTAAATTTTGATTTTAAAATTTATTTTTCCCGATCTATAAATAATAATAACAGAGTATCTATACTCATTCTCGTGAAGCCACGTGTCATCACCATGGATCGACATGTGACATTTATAGGTTTTAAAATTATAAAAAAATTTAAATTATATCTATCTAAATCTAATATAATCTACTTTTAAATTCAAATCAAATCAAACGAAATCTAATGATGCTCTACTAACTTATTAATTATCATATAATATAATAAAGGTTTAAAAAAATATAAGAAAATAATTATTCTTCTTATATATATTTAGACTTATATAAAATTAATAGGTCATAATAGATAATAATATCATTCTTATATACTTTTGTTTAAAAAAAAAATATCTATACATTTACCTTTTAATTTATTATGTTTTATATATATTAAAAATATCCGCGTAATACGCGAGTAATAAACTAGTATTATAATAAATGAGAACAACTCTTGCCACGTGTCATTCTCCTAATACATTACTTTTTCATTTTCCCGCTTTTTTTTCAAAAATAAAATAATATTAATTTAAGTAACATGCATTTCATTTAATTGATTTAATTAGTCTTTATGATTGAAACTTATTATTTGTGTTTCCTAATTTAATTGAAACTATAATTAATAATTATTAAAAGTTTTTAAAATTAACAATGTAAAATAAAAAAGTGCAAAAAATCAATAAAATAATGAACTTCAAGTTTAAATTTTCCAAATAAATAAATAATTAAATCTTAATAAATAATAAAATAAAAACATAAAATTTAAAATTTAAAATAATTTTATTAAAAGATCTATGAAATTATAAATTTCAAATTTAAATGTCCGAAAGAATAAATAATTGTATGGAATAAGAACTACAAACCTTAGTATATAATAATTTTGAAAAAAAAAAAAATTTGTTTTCAAATCTTTATGACACATCATAATTAAATAATCATTCAATTTTCCAAATGTATTGTCTTTAATAGAACTGTGTATAAATATTTTTTAAAACTTCAAAACTAGAGTTGCAAATTTTATATTTTAAGATAACTTAATTTCGAATAATCTTGATTATATTTTTAAGTTGACGCTGCAATTGTTATATCAAGTTTTAATCACTTAATCAATAGATATTTATTATTAATTAAACCACATTCAATAAGAAAATTTATAAATAGTTTAATTTAATAGTCTCTAAAAAATGTATACAGTTTAGATTAATATACTTCAAAAAATTAAAAAGACAAAATAATTACCATTTAATAATTATTTTGTTGATTTCTATGAGATTGATGATAAAACAACAACAAATAAAATAGAGTGAAGGTTCAACATTTTTGAATCAATGATAAAAAGATATCAATTGAATTGAATCACATATGTAATAACCATAAAATAGTATATTTAAATCAATAATTTATATATTTTGAATAACATATTAATTGCCTTTTTTTGACTTAAACATAGTCGTCATTAATTATCATTGACTCAATGATTTTGTCTGTGTATCATATTTTTATTAGTTTTTATTGTATCTTAATTTAACAAATGGTTCTTAAGGGATCCACTTCTTTATAAATATTTAATTTATAACTAATTTAATCTAGTTGTAATAATATTTAAATAAAAATAAACAAAAACATATTAAACACGTCAAACCCCGTCCGTAAGGACCGTAACCCTTTGTCACGTGAAATCAGCCGTTTTCATCTTCTCCTTCTTCAGTCTCCAACTCTCCACCTCCATATATATCCCCTTCTCCTTATATTCTGTTTTAGATTCATAACAAACAACAAGAACTATTTCTTCCCCTTATCCTGCTATAATCGCTCACTTCTACTGATTTCCACACTGAATAGTAACCCGTTGATCAAGTGCAAGAGGTGAGTGTTGGGGAGATAGAGCAGTATCGTTTGTTTACAGACAGAATTGCTTCTGTATGTCAGTAGATCGTACGCACTGCAATTACTACGGTGGATTTGGTGAGTTTGCTAACCCCCTACAATGGCCTCAACTTCGCAAAAGACGCCGCATTCTACCGATGATTCACTTCCGATCCACCGTCAGGCGGTTTCCGCTGACATCGTTGTTGTCGACAACTGGCATAATGATCAGAAGACACCGATCCAGAATCCAGCAATCGCTTCCTTAATCAATCATACCGATCCTTCAGCTAATGCTTCCACTAAAGGTAACTTTGTGTCTCTCCTTTGCATATGTGATTCTTATATAGTCGGCATCTAGAAAACATCTATGTATATGTATTTAGGAATTGTCTCCGATTCCGTTGTTGTGATTGTATATACGTGTATGTATACTTGTACCGGTTCTTCTATCTGTACGGATATTGTCGTAGATTTATCTGCAAGACTGCAACTACATGTATTTTGGCGATAAACTGCGAATATCTTTCTATGTGCATATTTAGACGATAGCGTGTTAGATTCTTCAGGTGGAAAATGCACTCTCAATTGTCATCTGTTTTCTATTGTTGATTCGTCACCTTTGTTTGATCGAGTATTGACTGCCTTCGCTGGATGGTTAAATATGCATCCGTCTACCTGTTTAAAAAAAGGAGTTAAATCCTTGTGCCTGGAGATTTAGGAATCCATTCCTGGTTTATGGAGAAGAAAGATGGTTGTGGATTAGATTGGTGTTTAAGAGCTACATTTCACAAGTTGGTGAATTTGAAAGTTTTGCATGGTATATCTAAATCTCCTTATGTGATAGTCTGCATATGAGAATGGAATCAGGGATCAGTACGAGAACTAGTATTGTCATCGTCACTCCAGTAGTAAGCCATGAGCCATCTATTTTGTTTTTAGCTGTACTCTTGGAAAAGTTATTTATTAGAAACCTTCTGATGATGTAATTTTATAACACTGAATGTATGTTTTGTTTAGTCTGTTTATTTGGATTATATATCTATGGTCACTTGCAGCTGACAAGTTTATGCTCTACTCTTATAGGAATACAAATTCTCACAAGGGCTCAAACTAGCCATCCTTTGGACCCATTATCTGCTGCAGAAATCAAAGTGGCTGTGGCAACTGTCAGGGCTGCTGGAGCGACCCCTGAGGTATTAGTTGAATAATGATGTTTTAAAGTCATCTATTCATCTTAATCATGTTGCATGTCATACTAATTGTGACATGTTTTATCATATCGTCTCACTTTCCCTGTCAGGTCAGAGATGGTATGCGTTTTGTGGAAGTGGTTCTGTTAGAACCAGATAAAAATGTTGTTGCACTTGCAGATGCATACTTTTTTCCACCGTTCCAACCTTCTTTGTTACCTCGAAGCAAAGGTGGCGCTGTAATACCTAGTAAGCTTCCTCCAAGGAGAGCTAGGCTTGTTGTTTACAATAAAAAATCAAATGAGACAAGCATATGGATTGTTGAACTATCTGAAGTACATGCAACAACACGAGGTGGCCATCATAGAGGAAAAGTAATTTCATCACGAACTATTCAAGATGTTCAGCCCCCCATGGTATTCCTCATGCATCTCATGTCTTATTGCACCGACCCTTGTTTCTTCCCATAATCATATGGTAGTTTGGAAGCGATGATGCAAATCAATGTGTGAAATGCTTATTTGTCATTCAAATATGGAAAGTACTTGGAAAATTGAATGTGCTTATATGGTGGAAGAGAACAACTGAACAAGACTCCAGTTTTATTGCATTATCCTCTATCCATTGAACAAGACTTAGGAGACTACTAAACTCAGAGTTTTGCTTGTTCTTTTTGTGTTAAGGATATCCCATAGAAGTTGGTTATCATCACTGAAACAGTTGTGGGTCATCTTTATTAGAGTTCAAAGGAATATACAATTGCATTTGATATTTTAAATAGTCTGAACTAAGAAAATCATATTTTTCATTTAGGAGTTGTAGTTTTTGGACGTCATAAATCCTCAAAACAAATGAACTGATGATCTTCTAGTTACAACCTGATTATGCTAGGATTCAAAATCAGCTCTCTTCTAAAAAATTTCAAGCTAACAGCTCTATAAATGTTTGATACACTCTACCCTTCTCTTTTTGCAATTAAAAGTTAAAATCAATGTGAAGTTTGAAAAAGCAGTTTTAAGCCATGGCCAGCACTAACAATCATGAACAGCCTTATGGTTTAACTTTTTGGGCAATTTTTGGTATATTCTGGGAAAATATTAACATTATTGGTGTTCACATTCTTATCCATCACAGGATGCTGTGGAATATGCTGAATGTGAAGCTGTTGTGAAAGATTACCCTCCTTTCCAAGAAGCTATGAAGAAGAGGGGCATTGAAGATATGGATCTTGTGATGGTTGATGCTTGGTTAGTTGAATTCACTTGTGAAAATGTTTGAAGTATGCATACATTATGCATGTGTTACAATGGAGAACCTGTCACATAATGCATTTTCATGAAATATGCAGGTGCGTTGGTTATCATAGCGAAGCTGATGCTCCTAGCCGCAGATTAGCAAAACCACTTATATTTTGTAGGACAGAAAGTGACAGTCCAATGGAAAATGGATATGCACGGCCAGTTGAAGGCATCCATATTCTAGTTGACATGCAAAATATGGTAGTACTTGAGTTTGAAGACCGCAAACTTGTTCCCTTGCCACCTGCTGATCCATTGAGAAACTACACTCCTGGTCATACACGTGGCGGTGTTGATCGAAGTGATGTAAAACCTCTACAAATTCTTCAACCTGATGGACCGAGCTTCCGTGTTAATGGGCAGTACGTGGAGTGGCAGAAGGTAATTGGTTTCTCAGTGTAATGCATCTTAATTTTCTATTACAGCAAATACATGTTGAACAAGGTTCTCATTTGTGTTTGCTGGTTGACAGTGGAACTTTCGTATTGGGTTCACTCCAAGGGAGGGTTTAGTAATACATTCTGTTGCATATGTTGATGGTAGCCGAGGTCGAAGACCTATAGCTCATAGATTGAGCTTTGTTGAAATGGTTGTGCCCTATGGCGATCCAAACGATCCACATTATAGAAAGAATGCATTTGATGCAGGGGAAGATGGCCTTGGGAAAAATGCTCACTCTCTTAAGAAGGTTTCTCTCATATGTATCACTTTGTTGGAATTTTAATTTCCCCCTAAGATTGTTGGTGAAGTTGAGGTCTACAATGTGCCTAACTGTGAATGCTAACATTATTGGTTTTCTCAGGGATGCGACTGCTTAGGTTATATCAAGTACTTTGATGCACATTTTATAAACTTCACTGGAGGGGTTGAAACAATTGAAAACTGTGTATGTATGCATGAAGAAGACCATGGAATGCTCTGGAAGCATCAAGACTGGCGAACTGGGTTAGCGGAAGTTAGAAGATCTCGACGACTCACGGTGTCATTTATATGCACTGTGGCCAACTATGAATACGGTTTCTATTGGCACTTTTACCAGGTGAGTTACTCGTCTATATAATTCGAAAACCTAGACTCTAGGTTGAGTAGATTTTAGAGGTGACAAAATGGGTGGTCAGGCAGGTTCTGCAACAGGTCAGGTAATATTGGTGCCGGTTGGGTTGCTTGGACCTGAAACAGTTTCCTTCAGTTTTTAGTTTTGTAATAAACACTGTGTGTTAAATATGATTCAATAATATACTATTATAATAATAATTTAATTTTCTGAATAAACCAATTTAGGAGTGTGTATTCATTAAAAGTACAATCATAATCTGGTTTTCCTAATAAACCAATTTAGGAGAGTCTAACTAGTTTTGTACTAAACTTTAAGCATTATCCATTCGGATAATACACAACATGATTATTGAAAAGTGACCTTAGGACTTCGATACATAGGGCTTTCAATTGATGCATTGACGGATGTAGTGTCTATTCTCTAATGCACTGACACCTTTACTAACAAAAAAATATTTATGTTTTAGATCGCAAACCCACACTAGTGCATCCTTACCTGTGCTAGTAGTTTGAACTATGAGCTTCATACATGTGGATCGTGTCGAGTGCTGCCTTTGTGAAAGGTCGTTTGGGTCTAATGTGCAAAATCTTCGAATTTTTGGAGCTTGAAATTGTGTCTTGTGTGATTGCCATGTTCTGTTGAATTCTAAATTTCATCCATTATTCTTTTATCCTGTGCACATGGATTCTGTAGTGTTGGTATTAAAGCTGACAACTGTAAGTAGTTGAATGCAAATGGTTATGTTCTCTCCATTCTCTTCTCTTCCTTTTGTTTGTGCCTCTGTTTTTATCTATCAAGGATATGTTGCATGTGCTACTCATTTTATCTTCCTACTCTCCACAATATGTTCGATTTACTTAATTTCTTCTTAATTTGTTTAATTAGATTTTTGATTATTGATCAACAAACAGAGCCATAACCACTTTAGTATTTCTTGTTGCTAGTAGAGTCGTGATGGAAACTATTAATCATTTGTTGCAATTTCTTAATTGCCCTAAGGGGGAGTGACAACAGTTGAGCTGTCTGTGACTATCCTCTTGAACACCAGGCTTCTCTTTGGGTTAAGATTGCATAAGGATTTACACAGTGATTGGAGATTATGTAATTACTTTCTGGCTGCCTGCCACCATGTAGTTGGATTACATGCATCCTATTTTCTGGTTTGTGCAGTGGTGGTCGGCTTCTCTTTTATATCCACCTATTTGACGTTCGGTATTTATGATATGCATGTTTATTTTATCTGCAGGATGGAAAGATTGAAGCTGAAGTTAAGCTTACAGGAATTCTCAGTTTAGGAGCACTGCAGCCTGGAGAAGTTCGAAAATATGGTACAACTATTGCACCAGGCTTGTATGCACCAGTGCATCAACACTTTTTTGTTGCTCGTATGGATATGGCAGTTGACTGTAAGCCTGGAGAAGCATACAACCAGGTACATACAGCAATTGAAGATTGTGCATCATTAGCACTTTCCGCTTCATCAGTTTTCTTTATTTACATTGGGGTAGTAATTAATCTGAAAAATACAAAGCTCCACACATGTTGCAATTAGTTTTTTTTCTCTCAGGTTGTTGAAGTTAATGTCAAAGTTGAAGAATCTGGGAAAAATAATGTCCACAATAATGCATTCTATACCGAGGAAACACTGCTTAAAACTGAATCTCAAGCCATGCGTGATTGCAATCAGTTATCTGCTCGTCATTGGATTGTAAGCATCTTACTATTTACTTTCCTTTCAAAGAAAAATATAATTATGGGTTTTGCTGCAATGTGATCTTCTAAGACCTTCTAACCTGATTTCACCTATAAAGACGAGATTTTGCTATGTACATCTCTGTCTATACATGTGTGTTTCTCTTGTGTTTTTCTTGTTAATGTACTTTTGATGTATCAATTTCTTCATTAGCCTTACCATGCAGGACAAACAGTTGAATTTCATGGACTGGTATTATATTGAATCATGTTTTGTTTTTAAGTTCATTATGTCACTACAAGAAATATCAGTATTACTGATGGATTTTTCGTTGGTAATCCCTAGGAAAAGCCATCTACTTACAGATTATTGACAAAAGTAGCCGGCGGGTAATAATTGGTTGGTGATTGTTATTATTGATGGACATACGGGCGTCACTAAGCCCTTGGTAATATTTGAAACCAAAATCTGTTGGTAATTAGCAACACATAATCTGTCGGCACTACATTTTCTAGTAGTGTGTATCTGAATATAACACATGTTTTACTCTTCAGATTCTTAGGTCATCTGCTTTGCACCTTCCACCCAGTGTCAAACCATGCAGCCTAAATTATTGAGTATTAGTAAGCATTATATATGGTTCTATGACCATTAAATAGGGTAGTATGACACAAATGGGGTTTTGAAGGGAAAATTTCATTTCAACATAGGAAAATACAAGGAGCATCACATGAGATCATTTGGTGACACATGTCATGTAAGTGTTGCATGCTCCAGCAACAATATTTTGTTTTATGAGTAGGTTGTGATTAGAGACTGGGTTAAATGCATTTGAATATTGAAAACCAATTTAGGCTGAATAGAAATGCAGGTAGATATGCTCCTCTCTCTCTCTCTCTGATAGAAACTAAAACACAATAACTAGAAAAGAAGCTAATAACAAGTAAACAAGAAGAACAGTGCTGGAATTCGAAATATTAAAAGAAAACAAATCAGTAAGGGAACCCAAAGGATGGTGAACCCTACTGCCAAACTCAGAAGAGAACAAATTCTCTCTGCCCAAGCCTTACAACCGATTTACCAAACAAAATCACACATACTCTTCTCTTTGCCTTCCTCTCTCTATATATAGCACTAATCTAGGCTACGTAAATAACTAATTGGGCCTGTTACCAAGCCTGTTGGGCTGTTTATTAAGACAATATCATTTTCTCTATCAATACCGACCCCATGAAGAATAGGCTTGTCCTCAAGCCAGAGATATGGAAATGAACTTTGTAATATCAGGCTTTCTTCCAAGCAGCAACAACTTCTTGGGATTAATATTAGCATTTTTCCAATGAAGGTTCTGCAATAAGAATAGCTTTCCACGCAATAAGCCATAATAGTCTCTTTGTTTCATGCTTTGTAACCATATGAGAAGTTAGGCATGTGCTAGGACGAGAAGGGACATGGTACTGCCCCGAAAGTTTATGGTTGATTTGTTTATCCACTAATAGCTGATGATGATGATGATGAAGTTTGAGAAACACCCAATCACCTGCCAAAAACTCCATATCACACCTACGTTTATTAGTTGAGGACATCATTGGTGCTTGGGATTGAGTTATATTGTGTTTGACATTGTTAACTGCTTCGTCTAGATCTACTAAGCCATATACCACAGCTTTACAACAAATATTCCCCAGAACCCATCGTAAAACGGTTAGAGATCTACCATATATAACCTCAATCAGCGTAAATACATGATGAGCTGTGTTTTCCCAGAATTCAACCACTGGTAGCCCGTAAGATGAGGCTTTTTGTTGCTCGAAAGCAAAACAACGTAGATAGGTTTCAAGGCACTGCTTCACTAACTCAATTTGGTTGTCAATCTCAGGGCAGAAAGCACAACTAAACCATAGTTTGCTGCTGTCTAAGGAAATTATTTCATTCCAGAATGTGCTTAACAGGTCCTGGTCTACCCACAATAATTTTGGTATTCCATGTAAGTGGACAACCTTCGTCAGAAAATTTTCAGCAAGGACATGAGTCATAAATGGGTGCTTTAAGGGAATTAAATGGTCATATTTCAAGAGATCAACAACCACTGACGAATGAATATCAAGATTAGAAGAGACAATAGAAACAGTGGCATAGACCACATGCTCCGTGATCCATACAAGAGTTCCACCTCCTAAACTAGTTCCCAACTTCTTGATTGGCATGAAATCTAATCCGAAGAGGCATACTAACCTGTTTGACCGAAATTTGTGTGTTGATTTGTTGCCAATAAGAACCATGTTCGGTATCCTGCTTAACCCAGCATCAACGACTTCATCTTCCAAGGTTGCTTCTACTCTCCACGTCACACCTTCATCGCCCATGTCTTCCTCTTTTCTTATGCGATCCTCCAATTCCAGAGTTTGACCAGTTGGGCCTGGTTGATTAATAGGCCTATTGGACTGCATCACTGGATAGATAAAATACTGATATCCTGGGCTTGTTTTTCTGGGCCAATGTTTTATGATTAGGGCCCGATTATATCTTCCTGGGTTGGATCGAAACTCCCTCCCTGTTGGCACGTAATTAGATTTAACGTTTCTTTTCTTCTCTCCTTGGATGCTAGTAGCGGGTTTCAGATTGCTAAAGAAACCCATAACCTGGGCGCATCGACTATGCTTTAGGGTTCGTGCCAATTTAGGTATCTTATTTTTCAACCCACATACGAATATACCATCGGAGTGCCCATCCTTATGATCGGAACTTACGGCTGACGGCGCTTCAAAATCATATAGCTGCCGATCAAAAGGTTTTGCTTCAGCCCTTGATTTAGGGTCGTTGGTTGCTGAAGCATCAGGATTCGGATTTTGCTGCATCTCTTGATGTTTCCAATCAATCATCTTCATCTTCTCAAATGATTTCGACAGGTAAGAGGAGAGAGATTCATCGACATAGTTGTCTCTGATGAAGTCATGCTCCATCATAATTTTCTTCAAAGAATTTGGCAATTCACAGAGTATTTCCTTTATGGACTGAATAGAGGTTGAGAGATCTCGCATCTGACAGGAGAGATTCTGGATTTTCTCATCTTGTGCATCAATGCGTGATTGTAATCGGGTGATCAATTGGGTTTCCGGAATCTCCATTTCGGTGTTTCCCGGCAATGGAACCAATTGATACAAAACTAAAACACAATAACTAGAAAAGAAGCTAATAACAAGTAAACAAGAAGAACAGTGCTGGAATTCGAAATATTAAAAGAAAACAAATCAGTAAGGGAACCCAAAGGATGGTGAACCCTACTGCCAAACTCAGAAGAGAACAAATTCTCTCTGCCCAAGCCTTACAACCGATTTACCAAACAAAATCACACATACTCTTCTCTTTGCCTTCCTCTCTCTATATATAGCACTAATCTAGGCTACGTAAATAACTAATTGGGCCTGTTACCAAGCCTGTTGGGCTGTTTATTAAGACAATATCATTTTCTCTATCACTCTCTCTCTCTCTCTCTCTCTCTCTCTCTCTCTCTCTCTCTCTCTCTCTCTCTCTCTCCCTAAAGGTTGATCTTGTAGGTTTTCCATTAATTTGAGATATAGATAGTTAGTTATATTAAAGGTGGGAGGTTATGCCTTTTTGCTATGTTGTAAGGATATGGGTACAAAGATACAGGTGCCTGATATTTAGATTCAACATACAAGGATTGAAGAGTGAAATTCTTTATTGGTTAGCATCAGTCCACAAAAAAGCATCCAACACGCGGATTCAGCAAGGTTAGAAGCACCCTTTCTTTTGGCCCTTTTGTGTGCAGCCCTTAAAAAACACTGAGCATGTGACATTACGTTGAACAATCTTTAGTTCTCTTATCTAACAAATGATGAAACAAACCTCCATCTCACTCCCACATACTTGAGCTATTTGTCGTTCTCTCTTTTTGCGCTTCATTTTCTTTACACGTTTCTCTCATCTATACCCCGTCACCTTACACATCACAAATTTGTTTTTCTATGAAAATAAAGATTCTAGGAAGTAGGAACTCTGGTGGTGTTTAAGTCAACCATCTATATGGTAGCAAATAACTGGGATCTTCACGTTGGTTTTTTCTAAGTATGGTTAGAGAGAATGGTGGTTTCCCCATACAAATTGGTTTATTGTGCACATACTTCAGCCAAGTCCTAGATATTACAAGCCAAATTACTCTTTCAAAGATCTGATTAGCAGATGAGGTTTACTTTCACATATTTAGAAATCTCGAATCTTATTCAGTTTGTTTACAGAATGTGATATATATATATATATATATATATATATATATATATATATATATATATATATATATATATATATATATATATATATATATATATATATATATATATATAGGGGTGGGTTCAATGGAGAACCTTATGCATCGAAGAACCTTGAAGAACCACAATGCATCACGTAGAAATCGATGCATCACACGAGAATTTGATGCATCACGTGGAAATAATGATGCATTACGGGGTAATTGTGATGCATTTGTGGTAGTGCATGGAGGTTCTTCAAGGTTCTTCGATGCATGGAGGTTCTCCATTGAACCCACCTCTATATATATATATATATATATATATATATATATATATATATATATATATATATATATATATATATATATATATATTTGCTGTTGTACATGTGAGATTTTGACAATCAAGATTATTCGTTTGCTAAACTGTGTTTCTGTATGTACTCAGATCAGAAACACAAGGACTGTGAACAGGACTGGACAGTTGACTGGATATAAGCTTGTACCAGGTTCGAATTGCTTGCCTTTGGCAGGTTCTGAGGCCAAGTTCTTGAGAAGGGCTGAATTTCTGAAGCATAATCTTTGGGTTACACCCTATGCTCTTGATGAGAATTTTCCTGGAGGAGAGTTCCCTAACCAGAACCCACGTGTTGGTGAAGGCCTGGCCTCCTGGGTCAAGCAAAATCGTTCTCTTGAGGAAACTGATATTGTCCTTTGGTCAGTAAACTCTCGTTCAACTTATTTTTACGTATCAACTCATTTATTTGCCTGCTAATGATGTCCCACTACATGCACTATATCACTATATATTAGCATAATAGCATGTGTGTGTCTGGTTTAAAAATTAAAGCCGTTGGATCTATTTTATGCACAGAATGATGTTTTCTTTTGAAAAGAAAATTTATTTAGCAAAACCAAAAGAGCTAGCTCCGAGAAGGAGCAACATACAACAACGGGAAATTGGTACAAAAATCACTTAACCAATACAAAACTAACTATGTGTTATCCAAAGCCTATGGTCTTGAGATCCAATCCATCCAGCGTCATTGCATCTAGTTGCTACGATTTTCCAATCAAACAAGACTCAGTTTTTGAATCTGAGGGAAAATGTCTTCATTCTTGATGTTCTCTTTTGGCGTTCCTGTTAAATAAGATTCAATTTCTCCAGTTCCAAATAGCCCCCATATAGACACGAACCCACGCCATGAAGCACCTCTCCCGCTCCCTTGCAGTTCAGATTCGGATGTTTTAAGAAGACTAGAACTTTAACCGTCTTAAGGAAAAGTGTGAAGAATTCCACCAGCTCCACATTTTACACAGAATCCTCGGACTTTAGTACAATCTGACAGTGTATGTTGCAGAATCAGGCGCAACATCACATAGAACACATGCATTATCTGGAATCTGAATGCCCCTGGACGACAGGTTGTCGTGCGATGGTAAACGGTTCAAGAAAGCCTTCCAAACTCATATGTTTACTTTTTTTGGGATCCATGAATTCCATATGAAGTTTTCACCATCCCTTTCTTCTTTCAAGATCTTCCTTTGAATAATCTGGGAGAAACTATTTATGGAAAAACTTGTTTGGATCCAATGACCACAACCATCTATCCTTCTTATGCTGTTTCAACCTTAGATCACCAATCAATTCCTTAAGCCACTCCAATTCTATCAGGGATCGCCCAATCATATATCCTTCTTATGCTGTTTCAACCTTAGATCACCAGTCAATTCCTTAAGCCACTCCAATTCTATTAGGGATCGCCCTCTTGGCAAAACTCTCCAGTTCAAACAACCTTCCCAGTCATGGTTGACTAATTTCCAGCGATTACATACTTTGGAATCTTTATCAATTTCCAAAACATATATATAGTCTTGGAAACAGGTCTTTCAGATTGACGTTCTATGCACAGAATGATGTGAACAGTTAAAAAGAGGATCTGTGGTGCTTAGACATACAACTTTTTAATAGAGATACAATTTTTGTGTGGTCTTGAGATTAGCATTTGCAAGTACTTAGAAATTTAGAGGTACATGTAGAATCAATGCAAAACTTTTTAAACTCCGAATTGCCCTTGACATTCTAATATTCTGTTGTGGTCTGGCGTTTTAAAAGATTTTATTATATTTCTCACCTCACCAAATGAGGAAAGAAGATGTTCTATTGAATGATGGCTATACTTGAGTGGACGACCTACAAAGTACCAGTAATTTACTATGATACTCGCTTCATTTGTACTCTAAACTGATATGATCCTTGAGCGTCTGGACGTGTTATGGTTGAATTTGAAAATGAATCATAGTCTCTGTTAATGATTGAAAGAGATTTCTCTTTGACTTGATATCTGAACTTGTAGGTATGTATTTGGGATCACTCATGTTCCCAGGTTAGAAGATTGGCCTGTTATGCCAGTGGAGCGCATTGGCTTTATGCTTCAGGTACATGTTTGTATTGTGGCTGTATGATTAGCCTCCCATAATTTAAATAGTTCATCCGCACATCAATACGAAAAGTACATATTGTGATTCTTCAAACATCCATATGCGTCTTTCAGTTTTACATGTGAACATTACCTCACTATCAGAATTGACTTGACCTGTCTCATATTACCACGTTTCGATCGGCCATTCCCTGTTTTGACACCCTCATAAAAGCCAACTAAAAACCTCACCACATCCTGTTGATGGGGCCTGGTTAAGATGACCTAATCCATGTCGATTCTGAGTGAAAATAAGAATCGATCCAAGTGAATCTGCACTCCATGTGCCGAGACAAAACCAATATTATATATGACCATCACTGCAGGCAGGGTATCACAGGACTTACGGTTACATTTAATCAGTGAGAGAGACATTGTCCTTGTCTTATGCAGAGTCCCACGAGCCTAGCTAGGAACACTAGCAGTACTTTTCACCTGTCTGCTCCACTCCCTTAACAGCTTGTCTTTACCCAAGATTCCTACGTAATGCCTGACTGTAGTCCTTGTCCTGCTGCTACCAACAAGTATCCCCACCCACCAAGCTGAAAGTACACCCATTGCATTGTGTTATTATCCCAACTAACCAATCAAAATTTTCATAGATGACATTATTTTAAGTTCCCTCTTTGCTGCTAATCTTTGTTTATAAATTATATTTGGGTGCAGCCACATGGGTTCTTCAACTGCTCACCTGCGGTTGATGTCCCTCCAGGAGCATGCGAGTCAGATGTGAAAGAGAACGAAGTTAAAGAAAGCGTTGCTCCCAAGTCTGGTTTGATTGCCAAGCTTTGATGTATTACACTACCAAATCGACATTTACCTTTCATCACGATTAAAATTTGTAGCCTAGAAGTACTGTACTTTGGTTGTGTGAATTGACTTAGTCTTGGGTTTTGGGTCCATGCTGTTAGAACATTTTGTGTAAGACAATTTTACTTTTCAAGGACCCACCAACGATTGAAGGCAAAGCTGGTTCTGTGTCAGTTGGCTCATTTAGTCAAATACCCAACACGTCACTATTAGGTACATGACTCTATCCACCTCTCCTCTCCTGACTCCCTTTATATATAACTTCTAATCGTCTTTGTGTAATAAATATCATTATAGGGTATTTTTAGTATTGATTTCTTTCTCAAAATAATAGTCAAGCGTGATTTGATGGTGGTTTTTAGCATGGTCACAAACTTATCCATTTCAGTTTTGATTCAAATTGTATCATTTCGTGGACCATGATTTAACCACAAAACAATCATCATGTCTTCTCTCATGCACCTCAATTATTCAACCATCCATATTATTAACAACATGTTTTATCCCAGTGATGTTACGAACAGCTTTTTCACTAATTTTCATTTTGTTTCAAGTCTGACTTTGAATCTCTCTCTCTCTCTCTCTCTCTCTCTCTCTCTCTCTCACACACACACACACACACACACATATATATATACACACACACACACACACACACACACACATATATATATATATATATACACACACACACATACTTTTCATAGCAATGCAATTTCTTTTCTATTATTCTATATGTAGTATTTTATTTCAAGTTTCTATTTTAAAAGGTACATTTAAACTTGTATATTTTCTTAAGTTATACTCTGTTTAATAAAAACAAAACATAAAAAAACTACGGTTATGTTTTTTTTTTTTTTTTTAAATCTTTGTGGTTGTCATAGAATGTACAATATTACAAGTAAGATTCAGTTTCAATTGTATTTATTTGTCATAATGTTCTTGTGATATAGATTTTGATTTATAGATACCCAAGCATTTTTTATTATTTAACAATCAACTGTAATTTTCTAATTTAAACCAAATGTTGGTGTTTAGTTGTGGGTGGATGGCGATTCAGAGTTGAGACAGTGCTTAGGTCATGTTTGTTTCCTCTTAATGATTCCATTAACAACCAAACAAACAACAATCTCTTACGCTGTGTTCTCGAAACTTTTTTAACGGTGGAAAAGAATGGAAATAAAAGGAAACCAAGAGAAGAAAAATTAGTTTGTGTTCTTTTTAGTTTCTTAGGATGGAAAGGAAATGAAAATGAAAGAAATTATAGTGTTTTTGCCTCTAAACTCTTTCCTCCAAAAAATGAAGAGAAACCAAGAGAAAGAAATTATCAATCTTCTTTCTCTTCCTTTCCTTTCTTTTATTTTCTTTCCACCATCGATAACACAGCGTTAGGTTTTATGTATTAGACTAGGCACAAGACATACAAACATAGCTAAATCACTTTTCATAAAGTAAAGTTATAGGGTACGGACTATAGAATATCTTACGTGTGAGTGTTGGAAAAAAACAACCCACTTTTCTGAGTTCCTCTCTCCTCTCCACAACCATGAAAAAGTTGCATGCATAACAGTCGGAGTCGTAATAGTCACTCAAGTAGTACCACCGCCTACAATAATGGCAAACAATAACATCCACCCGAAACCCACACGTGACGATCCAAACCATTTTCTTCCACAATAATCTCCGTCGCCTTAATTTCCAGTCTCCTCCTCCCCTCCACCATGACCCAGCAACACCAAAAAACCATCCAACAAAACCTCGCCCTCCAGATTCTACTTGCTGACGGACTCGCCAAATCTGCTAAACAAGTCCAAGCTTCAAAATTCGACTGTTCGGACCTTGCTAATCTCGCCGACCAACTCACCCGTCTCCTCCGTTCCACAGCTCGACTCGTCGCCAGCTCCACTACCACTTTCTACGACCCCCCTTTCCGTTCTATCTTTTCAAATCTCTCCTTCAATCTTGAACGAGCCCAGACGCTTGTTCGCAAATGTAAGCACCGAAGCGGCATTCTCCGTCAGGTCTTTGCCATTACTACCGCTGCGGATATCCAGAAAGTCTCCAACCTTTTGGAATCCTCTATTGCTGATCTTAAATGGCTCCTCTCCATCTTTCTCCCGGACGATAACGCTGGTGTAAACCTCTCGCTCCCTCCTATTGCTAGCAACGACCCCGTACTCGCCTGGGTATGGTCCAACATTGCCACCGTCCAGCATTCCACACAACTCAAAGACCGAGTTGACGCTGCCAACTCTCTTGCCTCCTTGGCTCGTGACAACCACCGGAACAAGAAGATGATCATTGAAGAAGATGGAATTCCACCGCTCCTTAAACTACTAAAAGAAGGAGCTTCTCTAGACTCCCAGATCGCTGCAGCCTCCGCTCTCTACAATTTAGCAACCGATCAAGAAAAAGTTGCTGTATTTGTTCGATCACTAGCTGTTCCCACCATTGTTCAAGTTCTCAGTGATTCGACAAATGTTGTTATTCGAACAAATGTCATCGGTTTGGTGTCAAGAATGTCTGAAATTGATTCATGGGCACAAGAAGAATTTGGAAGGGAGAATGTGATGCGGCCTATCGTCACGTTCTTGGCAAGCGATACCATTTTTGATGATAATGAGATTACTTATTCCCCAAGCATACGTTCCTTTGTTCTGGTTAATGGTGGTTTTCGTTCAAGTTCTTCATTATCTTTCCATAATAAGAAAGAAACAGATCTCGGATCACCTGAGGAAAAACTAAAGCTGAAGATAAGGTGTGGGAGGGCATTGTGGATGCTAGCAAAAGGGAGTTTGTTAAACAGTAGGAAGATCACGGAGACGAAAGCATTGATTTGTTTAGCGAAACTCATTGAAAATGAAAACGAAGAATTGAAGTTGAATTGCTTGATGACGGTTATGGAGTTGGCTGCGGTGGCAGAGACGAATGCTGATTTAAGACGCCAAGCATTCAAGCCCAATATGCCGGCTGCACGGACACTGTTGGCCCAGCTTTTACGAGTAGTGAGTCAAGAAAGTAACCCAAAGCTGGTGGTTCCTGCTATAATGACAATTGGATCACTGGCTCGAACTTTTCCTGTCAAGGAGACTCGAATACTTGGACCCCTGGTTTCGAAGCTAGAACATGAAGTTAATGATATCGCCAACGAAGCTGTCTTGGCATTGACAAAATTCATCTGTCCTGACAACTTCAACTGCATGGAACATTCGAAGGCGTTTCTTGAATTTGACGGGGTTCTCCATCTAATGAATTTCATGAAACGCAACGATACTAAGATTCAAGTTCAAGTTCATGGGCTTAAGTTGCTCTGTTATCTTGCATTACATGTGGGCAATAGTAAGGCTCTTGAAATAGTTCGTGCATTGAGCATCATCGAGGGCGCTGCTCGATCAGTTCTGACTCAGTACCCTGGCATGAAAGAACTTTTCACAAAGGTGATACACCATCTGAATCTTTATCAAGCGGGAGCTCATACCCATGAGCCGACTGATGTACCATGATGGTTTATATTATACATTTTCAGAGATATGTAAATAATTCTGATCGATGAGTGTCAGTAGAATTCGAACCTTCGATCTTTGAGATGTCCTAAGACGATCCAATTAACATCAAATTTGATGCGTGCTATTGACACTTTGTGTTGATTATCCTAGCTCCAAACCTATATTTTGAGCAAAATGTTAAGTCTTGAATCGAACCATAAGAGCAGAAGTGTTGATACTTTCTAGTTGAGGTTTACACTGTCCGTTAAGTGAATATGTCGGACATTGCAGCAATAGGGTCCTTGTTAACGGATTACTCTAGATTCAGACTAGCATCGACTCTGTATATGCAGATTCTATGGCGATGCTTAGCGCATACTTCCTCACCTGATCTCACGATGCCCTTGTTGTCTAAGACTCTAAAGGTGCATTGATACACTTGGTCAAGATGACTTTAATTTGACGTATATGGTCATCTTGTTGTGTAAAACGGTGTCCATGGACTTGTGGGCATTCTGAAACTCGTGAACCCTAAATCCGAAACCTTAAATTTGTGGGGTACATATCCCCTAGACGAGACACATAGCGGGTTTCACGGGCAGTCTCACTTTTTGCGCTAAGGCATGGTTTTGATTTAAAGATACAGACTAGAATACACTGCTAATTATACTTATTAATTAGTATACCCTTATGTTTAAAAAGCGCCAGCGCAACATTGCGAGAAGGGTCTTGGAGCTTGAGGCGTGGCGTGCGCATCGCGTACACGAGGTGCCCTTGTTTTAGTATTATATTTCATATAAAATAACACATTAATACTATTCTAACAACTCAAAATCAAAGACATCTCCAAAATATTAAATACCAAGATATATGAAGTACACAAAATCTTGATTACTTAAGAAATTAATCAAAGGACTCTCATTTTCTTTTTTATGGGGCCAAATTTAATGAAACGACAACGTGACATGTGAACGGGCATGCATTGCGTAGAACCCTCGTGCCTCACCGAGCCTTTTTTAAAACACAATATTATAGCCATTTTTAATTTTTTGACCTTACTAAGTTACTATGCCATAGATAGATTCCTTGATAATTGATAAAATATATTTAGGTGAATCGATACATCCACTCATAATCTATAAACTTAGTTTGGTTCTTGGTGATTTGTTAAATTAACACATTCATCGCACTATGGTTCTGTAAACATATAATAAATCGACAATTTGATATGATTCTTTCTTTGTTAAGAAACCAACAAGAGTTCTAAAGACCCTCTTTGGATGTTAGATTCATGACCACTATATCTATATAAAGACGTTATCAGTTATCTTTAATCTTACTCTTCTCACGTATGTCACAAAACAAGGCCTATGTTTCATATTCCGTGGCGTTCTTCACTAAACCAATGTCCCTTTCGCTTTAAAGACAAATCTATATTCGCGTGGTGAACCATCATTTCAAGATTTTAAGATTCGACTCGTTTTAGAAACTTTTCTTGTGAAACCCATAATTGGAACAACTTCTTGTTTCTGGCAAATTATTTGTTTTAAACCCTAAAATAGAAAAAAAAAAAAAAAACAAGATATAAGTGCAGTAGGAGTTGTTTGTTTACTTCTTAATGAAATCATTAAGAAGTCATTCAAAGGTAAAATGACCTTTTAATGATTCTATTAGGAGGTAAGCAAACAAGATCATAGATGAGTTTATGTTCTTCAGGTTGCATGTTGCCTGTAATGAGTTTCCAACTACATTGAACCTCATCCAGTCCAGGTGGGTTCATATATTGAACTCGATCCAACGAGAAAAAGCTTACCAAAATCAAATTGGGTTATTTAAATTGCTTAAATTTATCATGTGTCTTTTAAGCATTCCATTAATGTCAAATTTATAATGATTTAATGTTCTTCAAGTGACTGGGAGTTTGTCAACTAGCATGACCTTATCCAGGTCAGGTGAGCCCCATTTTTGAACTTCAAAAGTCAGATCTTAATTGATTCTTTAAACCGCTGCAAGTTTTGGTTGTTTTTTTTACAAACACTCAATAAACTTATACGAAACAAATACAAATGTTGACTAATTCGTATAAGGAATAATGAGAACGTAGAAAGCGTACGTGTAACAAAACATGTCAATTCAAAAAGTCATAACTTTAAAGCAGATAGAATTACAGGTGCACAAGAAGTTATCGAAAAGCTCTTGACAATGCATACCCCCTTGGCAATGGCCGCTTATGCCGCTTTGGCTCACTGTCGGGGACTCGGGTCCAATATTCCATTCTTTTTTGCTCGTTTAGTTTATTTATTTAATTTAAATTGTTTGAAATCCCGAATTTCTTCTATTTTGCATATTGTTTCTGATAGGAAATTTCACTTTTTTAGGAATGATTTTGATTTTCAAGGATCTCCTGACCTCATTGAACTATCATGATTATCCAAATATGGAGTGGTTTTCTTTACAACGGGTCAGGAAACCCTGGAACTTATTAGAATGTCTACGGTTTGCTTCGTTCTTGCTTCCAAAACCACATAAAGAGAGGATGAAACGGAACTTGTACTTTTTGGCCATTGACAACACCTTTGGGTAGTTAATCACTTAGTCATACAAGTTCAGTTGTAAATTTTTTTGTTCTTTTTTTTTTTTTCGGTGTTAGTATTTTTTTGTTCTTTTTGGCAATTGACAACAGCTTTCAATTATGAGTTACGTGATTTACCACTTCTATAGTGACTTTGGGACTGATCAGTGGAGATTCGGAGATGAGAAGGTGGGTTACCTTTGGTATTTAGTGTGTCATATTTGGAGTTTGGACCACTTGGTTATCTTGAAAAAGAAGTTGAGTTTTGATATTTATGAAGCATCTTTTATGTATCTCATTAACTGCCAAATTGAAACTGATTATTATTGGCTGGGCTGGCTTTTTTTTACTTTAAGAACAGTTGAAGAATAATGAAGGGGTGACTTTATTAACCTTTGGCTATTATGTTCCCAACAACTTATAGCAAAACTTTTGGTTCTTGTAGGCCTCTTTGCTGGTGAACTTATTAAGGCAAATGGGAAAAGTTTGGTTTCTTTTGGCTTTTGCTATTTAAGCATTCATTTTATGCACATTTGTAGCCTGTCATTATCTTCTTTCATGGCTCGACATCGATTTTGCGTGTGCATCTGCTTAACCATCGTTATTAGGTCTCTGTTCATTAAAACTGTTTAAACTTTATAGTACCCTTTTTGCTAAACAACAATATCTACGTGTTGATTTGCTTAACGTTGATTTGTTCTGGCAAACCCTGTTAACTTGAAAGTTCGTTGTGCATAATTGTCAAGAATTTTAGAGGTCCAAAGAACTTGATGATGATCTATGGGTTTCATGATCTTCAAGAAAATGTAAAACTTGGTGAATTTGAGTTCAATTATTTGAGTTATGCTTTGTTTGACTTATTGTCAATTAGCAGATTTTGATGTACCCTTGCTCCACATTAGGAAACTTGGCCACACCCCCTATCTAAAATGTGTGTGCTCAAATTGCTCAAAGTTTTGGGTCCCATATATCTCCACTTTCGAACCTAGTTTTCCGAAACCTCTACCCAGTTTTCTCTATGAAATCTCGATAAAATATATTGTAACGACTGTTTTACCATAAAGTCTAAAACTTTAATCAACTTGCATGTCAAATCAATAAACAATCGTATATTAAAACCAAATATATTGAGGTGAAACATAAAAGAATCGTTGAGGTTAAGATGTTATCATTTGAAATTATGAAAAAACCAAAGTCGTTAAGTACATAGTTTAAAAAGGGGGGAAACACAATACGATACGCGAAATTGACGCTTCAATCTACGTCTTTATTATGCCAAAACCACATGAAAATGTTGTACCCACCCTTTTAAACAATCCAACAAAAAAGCAAAAGAACTTTACAAAACCTTCGTCGTCATCTCTCTCTATACGAGGAAAACATAAAAAAAGAAAAAGAAAAAGAAAATATTATACTTTCGAGCAAACCTGATAGTATAAAAATAATATAACTAGTTATGTACCCGTGCATTGTAATGACCCATCAACCCCTTTTTTTTTATTTGTTGATAAGAGAAAATTAATGGTGTATTGAAATTTACATGGATCAATCATATCTGATGGAAGACATCAGTGTATTCCCCAGGTAGTGACCCCATTGGGTAGATATTGAAATCTGCTGCATTGTTGACTTGTACCTCATGCATATGATGTTGCCATTGACCTACACACCCTTCTTCAGATTTGACATGAACCCCATTGAATTGAAACATTTCCCCTTCTAATGTCATCTGTTGAAAACCTGCAGAAAGACTTGTGTTCATGTTTGAACTATTTGTGGTACTTGAGCTTTCTCTGCCTTCATTTATCATGAATGAATTTGTGGTCATTTTCGAACCCGAGTGATCCGAGAAGTCGGCGGCGGCTGTGTTTCGATGATCAAAACTTGATAAATTTGGCAATGAGTTCTCATAGCTGGTTTGATGATATTGAGCTAAAAGATTTGAGTTGTACCCAATTGGATCCATACCCGATTGGAATTCGACCAAGAACATTGGATCACAAACCGATTTGCTCAAGAAAGTATCGTGTATCGAACCATTTTCCATTGATGATGATGACGATAACATTAATCCACCATTGTTTATATGAAAAGCTTGCTCTAATTCTGCTGCCATTGGCATTGATGATGAAGAAGTCGGATAAAGATCGGACCTTTTATCAAAAAATTCCACATTTTTGTCTTTAACATCATCATTATTGGTGACTGGCTTGTGGGTGTTTGGATCAATCCCTTGTTTCATTAGTTTCTTCTTCAAACACGAGTTCCAGAAATTCTTGATCTCGTTATCGGTTCTTCCTGGCAACTGTGCCGCAATTTGAGCCCACCTTTAACAAAATCCGATACAGATTCAAGAAACACGTACAGATACACATTCGAAGAAGAATTTCATGTTTTCGAAGACGAATTTGATTACCTATTGCCAAGAACTTGATGAAGGTGAAGTATAAGATCTTCTTCTTGTTGTGAAAACATTCCTCTTTTAAGATCGGGCCTCAAATAGTTTATCCATCGAAGCCTACAACTCTTCCCACATCTTTGCAATCCTGCTTTTTGTTCAAGATTCCGAAAACATAAGTCAAAAAGCTTCCAACTTTATACATATATATTATTAAACACAGACCATATTCTATTATACTTTTCTTCCAATTTTCAATAAAGAAGACTCGGTTTTTATTTTCTTTTAATAATAAGAAAAATATAAACAAAAAAAAACGCAGACTCAATTTTCCAGTGTTTTAGACTTTTAAGGGAAGAAAATGCAATATAACCAAGAAAACGAGTCTTTTCTGTTGCAATTTACAACGAGAAAAAGACTCGTTTCTTGCTACAGAAAACCGACGTCTTTTCTTGCAATTTCAAACAAGGAAAAGAGTCGGTTTTCTTACGAAGAAGATAAAGAATCAAAAGACCCCTATCAGTTCTTGCAAATTGGGATGAAATGGAGTCGGGTAACGAGCCGTTATTCTTTCTTTTCGTAGAATTGTGAAGCAGAAAGAGTTAAGAAAAGAGAAAAAAAGCAGACCAGCATGTTTAGGAACAGAACTCCAGCAACCAACACCAAATCTTGTAATGTATTTGAGAAGTTTTTCATCTTCTTCAGGAGACCATAAACCTTTTCTAAGCTTTTGTTTCACACAACATGAATGGCGACCCATAATTTTATTATAACAATATATATATTATATATATTATATGTCAATGTGTGTGTGTGTGTATGTGTGTGTGTTTAATAAAAGAGGAAGCTGCTTGCTGTTGTTATCAACACAAATATATAAGCAGAGAAAGGGGAGAGACCAAAGAGAGAGAGAGATATGGTATTTTAATAAAATTTTCAATGTAAAGGGTTGTGCCTTTTTTTGAAATGACAAATCATTAATTAATATTTTTTTTTAAATAATAAGTAAATTTATTTATGATTAATTAAGAAATAACAAGAAAAAAAGAACATCAAAAGATAATCATACTTAGAATTGAAGTTAAGATGAAGAAAGAAAGAATCAAGTGGGTTTGAAGCAAATCTGTTGAAGCTTTTGCATTGGATTGGATTAGATTTCACGATATCTTTGTCTTTCTAATTTTGAATAATTTTCACTGTATTATTTATTTTATTAATTTGAAAAATAAAGATTTTTTTTTCTTTAAGAACTTGAAAGTTGAAACTGCATTAAAAATCCCGGTTGGCAATTTTATTATTCATTCATGCGTTGATATTGGTAGGATCTATAGGGCTTTTTATTCTATTAGCTATTTAGGTTCTTTAAACTTTATTTTTATTTGTATACTCACTTATATATATATTTAATTTTAGTGGTTTGATCATATTTTTAAGTAATTTTATCTTTAGTTTTTTTGTTTTTATGATGGATGACTCACTTTGATATGTTTATACTAAGATGTCGTTTGAATTGCAGTAATTTGATGTGACAAGATTATAAAGTGAAAGAATTTTGATATGACAGGATTAAAAGTGTTAGGATAAGAAAATGACAGGATTACCTGAAAGTTTGTTGTTAGGGATTATAAAATATTTAGGGTAGACATAAGATGATGAAAAAAGACAGGAGGGGAATACCATATGCCAAATAAAATTAGCTTTTAATTTTTTCAACCAAACATGACATGAAAGTAGTTTGAAATCTAAGGTGCCGTTTGGATTGCATGATTTCAAAATGATGGATTCTAAAATGATGGGATTTCAAAATTATTAGGGAGGTGAGTGCATTGTGAAATGAGGAGAAGTGTGGAATGTGAAATCCTAAATGAAGCTAAATCCTTTCCTTTCAGTTTTTATCCAAACATGACATAGAAGGATTTCTAAATCCAAATCCTAAATGAGTTGTTAAAATCCTACAAACCAAACGCCACCTAAATTTTAAATGAATTCTTCAAATCCTTCAACCCAAACATACCTAAGGATTTATATTAAAGTAATAAAAAACACTTTCACCATTTTACTAAAAACAAGAGTAAAAGCAAAACTTAAAGGACAAAATATTAAAATAACATAAATAACGGAAGTACAGTTGGTTTTTATGTATATCAACCGTTCATTCATTGTTGTAAAATTGAATATAGAATATGTGATTCAAAAAAATGGTTTTTAGGTTAATTTGAGGGGAGGGTGTTTAGATGTATGTTTTGTAAGTAAATATCAAATTTTTCATGTTTTAAATTGACAAAAAATAAATAAATAATTATTTGACAATCAAAACTAAGTATTGCTACAAACTTTTGTCTTTAGCATACTTTTGTATTTAGTTGGAAGATGCAAAAACCCATCTCCAATTTGGAGATGCTACACAAGTGCAACACTTGAACCATAACAATCATACCATGAACCAAGTCAAACATCCATCAAACACCCTTAAAAAAGTCGATATTATAAAATCAAACCCTTTCAAGTTATGGTTTTTGATTGATCGTTGATATATAATTGATATTTTATTCAACACACTCCAAGTATCTGATTTAAGATCTTTAACGATCGATCAGTATTTAAAACAGTAGACTAATATGAGAATTTTTGAATCATTTTTACAATAGGCTAGAAGTTATTGATATCTATACTTGTACATTTATAAACTTTGAAATATGACATGTGCATATGGTTACGAACCCAAATAATATTATTGATAAAATGATGGATTGACATTCGAATCAAATAAATTCTATTAAATATTATTAACATATGTGTCGTTTTAATTGATAGAAAGTAAGAAAAAGTCATCCTCATGTTTACTTTTCCCCCCTTCTTTTATAAAATAAATACAGCATTGGATTAATATTTTAATTATGTAACTTTATCTTTCGCAACACATTTGATTTTTAAGTTAATTGTTTTGACATGTGACACTTTTCACTATTTAATATCAATAAAGCAATTACTATTCACTCAATACTTTGTCACTTTCGATTATTTTACTTAAAATGGAAAAATCATTTACTTTTGTAAACTATAAATATTCTTTGTATTATTAGTGTTTAAAATTAACACGATCGGTTGATAGCTTCATTCCGATTTAATGATATGTGTGACTTAATAATAATGATTAAGGAACTATCGATCAAACGCCAATAGAAAACTAGGTTAAATATCCAGGGATGGACATATTTGTTATCTGGGTCAAACGCCCCCGCTAAATTTTTTGTTTTATGTATTATATATATCGTCAAAATAAATAGAACTTGTTTTTTTTTTTCCTAAAAAACAAAAGCTCCAATATTGGAATTTTAACAAATTGGGCTTAATATGTGGGATTTCTATAGTTGTTATAGTAGTACAATAACTTTTAAACTGATCCTTATAAAACTTATCTCTGAATCCACCACTGTAAATACCATTGTATTATGTGCATTGATTTAAAAATTAAAAATTAATAAAAATATACAAAATAATTATATAAAATTAGGGTTTATTAAATTTTAACAAACTAGTTATTAGATTAATTACGTTGGAATGAATTTGAACTTAAAATAGATTGAATAAATATAAGCAAACGACACGTGGAAAGAGGTGTTGACATTTGACAATCTAACGATGTGATGATACACAGTAATTTGTTTATTAGTATTTATAGAAAGTAAATAATTATTTTTTTAATTGATATTTTTCTACCTAATTAGAATTAACTTCTTTGTTAACTTCTTTGTTTCTTATTAGTATTATAGTTTGTTTGTGAATACTACATGAGTACCTTCTGATCACAATATAGACAATTTGACATAGATATATTCAATTGATCAATTCTTTGAAAAAATTAGGTTTAAAAGGGTATATCTTAGTATCGAAAGTACTGAGAGTATTTTTAAAAAACCCAAAATTTTACACAAACATGTATAAGTCAATATTATAAGACTTTTCAATAAAAGGATAATACATTTACGTATTAAGATTCAAAAAATAAATCATGTGAACGGTTGAAAAATTGTGTGAATTAAATGATCATTCATACAAAAATTACTGCGAACGGTGTGAATAGTTGATCTTCATATATATATTTTTACATATAAACATATCGCGCTCTTAGTAAATATAGAACTTTAACATTGATATACAAATGTGTATATTAATTGAAAAAAATTATTTTAAAAGTACGATGTGTACCTTCTAAAACATATTATACTCTTTTGAACCTCAATCAGAGTAGAAAAAATATAAAGAAGAAATTTTTTTGATAAGTGATGTTTCCTCAACGTACCTATTTGATTTTTTCGTAGTTTCATCATCATTCTAATCCAAATTATATTTAAATAAGTCAAAATCTAAATATTACACTATCGGTGCTTATTATAACTAAAAATATTTTAACATGAAATTAATCAAAATTAAATTTAGGTCTTATTATACTTATTATATTTTTTTTTAAAAAATATTTTATGTTTATAAATTTATTAAAATATATTAAAAAAAATATAAATCATACAAACTATATTAAATTTTTAAAAAGTAACAACAATACAATGTCAGTAAAACATATTTCAAAACAGTAGGAGAAATTTTTTTGATAAGTGATGTTTTCTCAACGTACCTATTTGATTTTTTCGTAGTTTCATCATCATTCTAATCCAAATTATATTCAAATAAGTCAAAATCTAAATATTACACTATCGGTGCTTATTATAACTAAAAATATTTTAACATGAAATTAATCAAAATTAAATTTAGGTCTTATTATACTTATTATAATTTTATTTAAAAAATATTTTATGTTTATAAATTTATTAAAATATATTAAAAAAGTTATAAATCATACAAACTATATTAAATTCTTAAAGAGTAACAACAATACAATGTCAGTAAAACATATTTCAAAACAGTTTATTTAGTTAAGTAAAATATATAAACTATGCTCTATATTAAATTAAAATCTTAAATCATATCGATTAAAATATATAAAATTAAAAATAAAAGTTAAAAATTAAAATTAAAAATTAAAAGAAGTATTCATACATATTTGAAATCTAGATAAATAATAGCTTTGACATAAAATAATATTTTTCTTATGTTCTTATAATAAAAAAATTGTTTGTTCTAGCTTTAGGTTTATACACATTTTATATAAATAATTTTTAGGGTTTATTATGAAAAAAATCAACATGTTTTCACGTTTTTTTACTTTTTCGTCCCTCCATGTTATTTTTTTCCATAAAAAACCTCAAGTTATTTTTTTCTTTTTGGTTTAGTGAAATTTGGACATTAGACCCCGATTATAATTTATGAACCGGGTTTTTAAAAACTGAAAAACTGGGTTTGAATATCCAAATTTCACTAAACCAATAAGAAAAAATTAACTTGAGGACTTTTATGGAAAATAACATGGAGAGACAAAAACGCAAAAAACACAAAAACATGTTGGTTTTTTTTTCATAATAAACCCTAATTTTTATTAAAAATATTCATGTAACGGTGAGTTAATAAACTACTTTATATAATAGATCGTGTGTGTGTGTATAGAGTGATGAATTATTATCGTCCATTTTTTGCAACTATGGCAATTTGTTAATTGTCTGGCCTTAAAATGAACTTGTCCAAGAGTCGTTTGATGGAGATTGGAGTGGAGTCTATATTAGTAAAGATGGTGGCAAATGATTGTGGTCGTATGGTTGACTCCATTCTTTTCTGTTACCTTGGACTTTCGGATGGTATAATATGTCTAGAAAATGTGTTTGAAGTGGTGTCATCGAAAAATAAAAAAAAAAAACATCGGTTCAATGCCTCGGGTATGTTGTTGATGGAATTATAGCTTCGATTATTTGCTTTAGATGTGAATAATGATTTGTGCTTCATTGATCGATAGACTTCGGAAAATATCGTATGGAGATCGCAAGTCCATGGAAGAAGGTTAGATGAAGTAAAAAAAAAAACATGGAATAGTTGTTGTCTAACATGCCCTTGCTTAAGTCATACTATACGGTGAAAGTTATTTGGGTTTAACTCATGTTAGATACTATTTGGGTTGAGATTTTGGGTAGATTGAGTTGTTTTGTTGGAAATTTACTCTCTTTGTTGCCAAATTCCTTGTAAATATTCTTATTTTAGTTTTATAAAATTTGTCTTTCAAAAATACAAGTAATAAGTTTACAATTATTTTTTTTTGATATGATATAACACAAATAAACCCAACCAATAAATATGTTCTAAACAACATATATTGTTACTACTTTTAGTTAGATAAAAGAAACACACACATATACATACGTTTTCATATGTGAAACACCATCTGGTTTACATTGCATTATCATCAATATATACAAGGAACATGTACACATAAATCACATCTCATAATCAATTTATGGTCGTAACTTTAAGGGTATAACTAATAAAGCATAGATTGTGATGGTTACCACCAATGATATAATGTATATGCATCAATTCTTGATTTTTTTTGTAAGTCAAGTAACTCCAAAGAATTAAGATTTGTGAAAGTCAAACTCAGAACCTCTTACAAAAAATCTCAAAATTTAACCATTTTGCCATCCGTACGGGGTTTCGTATCAATACGTAATTGGTTCTCATCATTCTCATAAATACACTAACGATGCACACATATGTATCAATTCAAGATTGGTGTGCGCGCGTGTGTGTAATGATGGTGAACCAAATTACACCGGAGAAATAGAGAAACAAAACAATTTGAACAATACAAATGTACATATTATAGTAAGACACATGTATTAGATGTACATACATGTAAAAATACAATTTGTGTTAGTTATCCAATTTGTTTTTTTTTATTGAACTCAACCTTTATTCATTCACATATTTTTTGTAGTTTTCTTGATAAAAACTTAAGAAAACAAATTATATACACTTATAATGTTATATACATTATGATTACATTAAATATCAATTTCATGTCTAATTGATAAAATATTTAAAATTCAAACATTTAACGATGGTGTAATATAATTTTTACGGATTTTGATACTTTAATTACATCATTAAAAATTTGTATTTTAGAGCATTGACCTTTAAGATTATCTGAAAATTATTATTATGTATAAACTAGATGATTAACTCATATGTTTATAGTTTTTTTATTTAATAAAGTTGACTATTTATAGTTTTTTTGAGTTTTAATTTAAGTAAAATAGGATCGGATCAAGATCTTTAGGTCGTCTAGTAGATACAAAGATCATGATTAAAATCCTACTCACGAGAGATCCTAATAAGGATCAACTTGTTTTTACATTTAAAAATCATAAAAATCTTAATATCAAGATCGAGTTTTAACAACCATGCCTCAAGTGATTATTATTATTGTGTGTGTGTGTGTGTATGGTTGTGATAATTACATAACTTAAATTTGGTATATAACTGTAGAACCATTATTCGATATTGAATATTTAAATTATTAACGTTGAATTCAATGTTGAATATATAAGATTCAGCCGATTCAATGTCGAATATTCAATATTGGTGAGTATTCAAAAACTTTTTAAGAAAATATAAAATCAAGTTGTGTTTGAGGATGATAAATTCTTGTCTTGATGGTATAATATATATGTATTAAAAGTTAAGAATTCTTATATTATTTAATTTCGAAAATCGGTTTTGTAGTTCTGCACCAAATTTAGGTTTCACATTTATCATGTCTATGTATGAGTTCAAGTGCTACCACTACTTTTTCAGAGTACCGAAGATACCTCGTTTAAAACCAATTTTTTTTAAAAAAAGTTAATAATCATATTTAAATTAACAATACAAGACTACTTGCATTAAAGCACACATAAACACACATTATATCTATATGAAACGTGCATATTCTCATAAACCAAAACTATGTCTTTGTGAACGTATTTCCACACTAAACAATTCATATAAACTTTTTCACGTTCACATAACTTTTAAGATACTAGAAGGTGTGAACGTGTGTAATGTTTCTATAAATACCTTTCCATCATTTGTATCAAACTAAAAAATAAATTTCACAGCATATGTCATACAAAATGCAATATACACATGTTTAAAAGTGCATTACGATCCACTATTTTACATCACTTGAAGATCATTATGTTAAAAAAATCTATTTTATGTAAATTACAATATTTAAAAAAATATGTACATGTTTAAATCATATGACCAAATAATGCATTTTTAAACATGTACATATTGTATTTTTGCATGAAATAAAACATTTTATCGTAATGAACTTCAAATAATATGAACTAATAACTCGTAATGTACATTTTAACATATGTATATTACACTTTTATATGGAATGCAATCTTTTTATCATTATGAACATGCACGTTTAGTTTGGGAATCTAGTAATCCACTCTAATATGGTACTATATGAAACTTGTGTGTGTGTGTGTGTGTGTGTGTGTAGGAGTTCGGTAAGAACCACTCAATTGCGTGAGAACCTGAGAACCACTTCAAAATGCACAATTTTATACATCAAATACTCAAATTTAAAAATTAAATTTATAACTTAAAACCATTATTGATCTTCAATATTAGTAAATATCGTAATCTAACATTATAATTATCTTTCAAACTTAAATTTATTAATTTATACATTAAATGCGCAATTTTTGTCAAATGCACAAATTTGTACATAAAATGGACAGATTTACCATGAGATGCGTAAATATTTAAATATATGCATAAATTTATCAAATGTATAAATTTTAGCATCAAATGCGTAAATTTATACATTAAATTCACAACTTTTAAAGTGGTTCGTACGTTCTCACGGAATTGAAATTTTTTTTACCGGAATCCAATCCTCCACACACACACACATATATAGATTTAGGTTTAGTTTCAAGTGAGTACCATCTATTATGCAACGCACCAGAATGTACCACACCTAAAAAAAATTGAACTTTTTATTCGTAAACATGTTTTAATTAACATTACAAAAATAATATATAAATTTTATGCACATTCAAAATTTTAGGTGTATGAAATCATGTATTACATAAATGTACGTTCACATACATGCAAAGTTATGTAAGTGTACATTCACATCATTTTTAAGGTGTTACGAGATATGAATGTATGTAAAATTTACATATCATCTTTATAATATTAATTAAAACATGTTTATAAAAAAACAAATTTTGAAAAGCTTTCGTTGCGCTGCACACACACATAAATGTCATGAAATTTAGAAATTTGAAATAATAATAAAGATGAATATGGAAATAATTACAAAACGTGTACTTATGAACGCATGTATAATAAAAGTAAAACCCAATTTAATGACAATGTGGAGCCCTTGTTTTTAACTTGAAAAAATGAAATTGTCTTATAACTAATTATTATTATGTAAGAGTGGTTTTAGACTATCGAGCATCCATCGACCCTCTACGAATAATATTAATTTGGTCCATAATTTATGGTTCAAATTATATTTTATAAATTAATACTTATTTTAAGTTGTTTTGTGTTCAATATACATATCTATACTTCTATACAATATAAAATAAGAAAAACACTTGGAGTTTCTGGACCATTGGATGAAAAGAAATCAATTGTCCAGATTAATGACAACTCATAATTATTTATGAAATGTCTCTTATACCCTTAATTAAAATCAATAATTATATCTATGTCATTTTATCTTTCTTTCCTAATTAAAATCAATAATTAAAAAAATATATAAATAACCTTTTGTCTTTCTTTCCTAATTTATTTTCTTACATTAATCACTTCAATTTATTATATTAAAAGCAATTAACCAATAGATTTCTAATAACTAAAACATATATATTGTCTTTAAAATTCGAAACATGCATATAATAATTGTAATAATTTTGTATAATTTATATCTTAAAACAAATATTTATTTATTAATATAACATAATTTTTTTAGTTTCCTTCATATATTTCACATGTTTTCATTCATAAATATTCTACAAAAGTATTGATTTTAAAACTTAAACTAATTTATAGAAATTATCAATTCTTTTTATCATTCTAAAAAATGTGAATGAAAATATGAATTGATATAAATAGTACAATTAATAATCTAGCTAATCTATATATCTATAATAAATACTAATAAAAGAGTAACTTTTACTCTTTTCTTGTGAAGTCACATATCATCACTATGAATCGATACGTGACATTTATGAGTTTTAAAAATAATAAAGAAATTTAATTGAATTCTATCCAAATATAATATAATCTACTTTTAAATTCAAATCAAATCAAACAAAATTTAATACTCTACTAACTTATTAATTATAACATAATATAATAAAAGTTTAAAAATATAAGCAATTAATTACTATTCATATATATTTATGTAGTTTTGTTTAAAAAATAATACTTATATATATATATATAAATATATATATATATATATATATATATATATATATATATATATATATATATATATATATATATATATATATATATATATATATATATATATATATATATATATATATATATATATATAAATATATATATAAATATATATATATATATATATATATATATATATATATATATATATATATATATATATATATATATATATATATATATATATATATATTAAAAATATCCGCATAATACGCGGGTAATAAACTAGTTAATTTTATAGCACGCTCATATTGTTGATAAAACATCAACCTTTAGTTCATTAACGGTATTGTTGATCATCATCTTTCATGTATGAATTTTCATTATTTAATATTAGTTATGGGTTAGGATATTAAGAAAGTTGGTTTAGTCAGCAACAAAATTGTTTGATACTAAATAACAATACACTTATTTAAAATATAACAAGTTTAGATCTAGAAACATAATATTTGAGTGCTAATTTTATTAAGTTTTGAAATGAGATATTTGTGCAAAAAACTTTAAAGTTTGATCATTTTTTGGGATATTACCAGTTGTAACCGATTGAAAGTCACATGTCACTGTCGACAATTCATCAGTGACCACAAAAAGTTTTGCCGACAAAGTAAATTTCAACAAAAATCACAAATTTGAATAAATAAATCATCAACAAATGTGAATTTGACTCATAAAACACAGATAAGTGAGTTCTCTGAAAAGAAGTTTCGTCGAAAACGAATGGTTGGTCAGCAGATCGGAACAGGTAAAAAACCATTTTTTTTAAAAAGAAACTCATTTTGATAAGTTTTTGTCAGTTCGGGTTTTTTGTGCAATTGAAAATGATTTGAGAGTTTTAATCACAAAAATAGTCAACCTTCAAGGTTTTTTGCATAAATATCCATTTTGAAATCCTATGTTTGGATTACATTTACACTATGTTTGGTATAGAGATTTAAGCATAGGGAATTGGAAATAAGAGGAATTCTCATGTTGACAAACATGAGAATTCCTCTTATTTCCAATTCCCTATGCTTAATAATCTATACCAAACGCACTCTAAGTATAATAAGATGGAGAGGATAATACTTTGTAAATAATCCCAATTAATTACTAAATATCATAAAACATGAAAACGTATTTAAGAGTTAACTTTTCCTACAATAAGAAAATGGATAAATTAAATAAATCAATGCAAATGCAAATAGATTGAAGTTCATAATGGAAAGGGAAAAGAGGGATCACCACAATTTTACTCTACATTAATTAAGATCATGATGTTTTGATTTCACCATTCATATATATGTATTTATTGCATAAATTAATTAATTAATTATTTTTAACAAGTATTATTTTATGTATATAAATGCAAAATGAAATACTGATGAAGAAGTGTTGTAAATGATGATCATTCATAATTGTAAGTTAACATTACTTTTTTATGTTTCAAGATAACAAAATGGTATAAATTATAATTGAAAATAATGATTTAAATAAAGCATTTTGGGTTATCAAAAAGGGCATAAATGGGGCCAATCACATAAATGAATGAATTGCTAGGTGTCTAAATTTCCAAGTAAGCTAATCCCCTGTCAAGCCCTACCACCATGGCCTGTTTCCTTTTTGAACCATTTTATTTAATGTTATCTATTAATATTTTTTTAATTGTTAATAATAAATACTATAATTTAATTGTTTTATTTGATAAATCAACTGGCAAAAAAATATAAAAATATAAGTATTATTGTGTCTTGATACATGGAAGAAGGATCAAGTAGGCTTATTTTATTGAATCTTTCGTATCAAAAGTTTCTAAGAACGTCTGATAATAAAGTGATTGTTTGAATTTTTTTTTCAATTCGAAAACATAAATGATTGTTTGGGAGTGATTATTGCTAACATCTTCTATCCCTTGGTTTATTGAATAAGCTTGGTTAAAGAGAAAGTGTGCCCCTTGAGACCTAATAGATTTATCTAGATGGCTAACATTTTCTTCGAATAATCGTGTTTGATAGAGTTTATCAGGGTCTGATCAGATTTGAATATCTTATTAGGTAATAGATTTTAATAATAGGTGCGGTGATAAGAGATAAAAACATTTCATCATGTTTTTTTCTCAGAAGGGTAAAACAAAATCTTATCACATCTTATCAAATAAAAAACGTGTTCCTCTTCTCCTTCCCCAAAAACCTTAAACAATCAACCCCCTCCCCCAGCGACGCCCCATGACGACGGCTGCCACCCCCGATGCAGGTGATACCTTCACTCTGATGACACATGTTTTTTTTTTTAACTTTTGTGTAGATATATTCTAATTTAGCCTAAAATTGTTTGTATATATTTTAATACGGAATCAGATAATTTATAAAATAAACAAACTTTTGAATTCTCTTTTCAGGCATCAATATCTTACCAGGACTACCTCTAATCAATCAAAAGTTGACTCAGAGATCGGACAGTTTACCTTTTATGCAATCAAACAACACCAAATGTGATGAGTTAAATTCTAATAAGCAAATATAATGAGTGAGCAATCATGAATGCTTTCCTAGTATTTTATTGTGTGAGTAACCAATAATTTATGGTTTTTATTAATGTGTTTATCATTGTGTATGCGTGTGTATAAAACATTTTTGTGCATGTGCACACACAACTATGAAACAAACCACAATAGAATAAGTCAAAAGGATATGGATAATTATATATGGTCAAAGAAAGTCTACTTCAAAAACTTCCATATAAATGGTTTGTTTGGAATTGCATTAATTGGAGGATTAGATAATGCAGACCTGCATGCATCTGTCAACATATATAAGCACCATTCATCTTTCCTTGCATAATTCTTGCTTATAAGCCCTATCAGCAAACCACAGCTCTAACTTTCACCGTAAACAAAATGTCAATTAGTGACACTTGAAAAATATCATTAAAATTTAAAAAAAGGTATCACTATTGGTGTTAAAATTTTTTACCTATACAACAAAAAGAGTGGGTAAACTGAAGTGAGTATAAATATATAGTGACTAAAAATGTATGTAGGTGTAGGCCTCACGTATTTTTGTTGTGTCACTACTTTAAAAAAATATGGGTAAAAGATTGCTCTATACGTGCTTTTTTTCCATAAGTTACACTAAAAAGTAAGATATAGTGACACTTTAATTCCTGTCACTAAAAACGTGTGTCAATAAATGATACTTTTCTTGTAGTGTTTACTATGTTATGTGCTTTTTTTTTTGTTTTAATCTTTGTGCTCAAAACCTAGTTATTTCCAACAATTTTTATTAAAGATATCTAATTTAGCTTAATTGACTATAGTTAGGATGATATTTCAAACTTTAAGTTGTCGAAGTTGTATGCTATTTTTCAAAGTAGAGACTAACTACCATTTTCCTATCATCATTTCTGATCATTCATTCGCTTGCAAGTTGTTTTGTATAGCAAATTAACACAAATTATGCATACATGTATATGTGTGTGACGTAGTATTAGAATGAGTCGTTGTGAGTTGATAATGACGTACGATTCAAAATAATAAAACCGATACAATTATATCAAATGAGGATTATTCATCATTTGGTTCAATTCCATGTGTTTATAATCAAATAAATGGTTGTATTATGAGTTGTAAAAATGCTTGTGTTTTCTGATCGAATTACAAGGCATATATGGTGTTTGTATATTGTTAATTAACTATGTTAACTAGTTAACATTGCGTTTGGATTTGCGTTTGAAAAAGTGCTGCAACGTTTTGGAGACTAATAATCAGATAATAGTTGTAACAAAAAGTGCTGCCAGAAATTTAGTGTTTGATTTAGCTTCTGCTGTTTGCTATTACAATTATCAAATAAACAGTTTTTAAAGTGTTTGGATTTACGTTTTAACTTGTAAAATGACCAAATAACCACTTATTAATCAAATAAGTTACATTTTTTAACTTATCGAAAAGTGTTGTAGGATTAATTCTAAACGCAAATAATCACTTATTAATGTATGCAATCCAAACACTTTAAACCAATTATTTACGTTATTGTAACGTAATAATTTAATAATATTTGTCATAACGCAAAACCAAATAATTAAGAAGATGCATGACTTCTTGAGTTATGATAGAACTAAGCCGATCCGGTTATTGACTTTAAATGTTGGAAATTTTTTAATATTAAAGAAATTTATGGCCTTTTATCTTAAAACTTTGAAATTGATGAGTCTAGGAAATATATCATTTAAAAAAATAAATAACGATCATAATAATCATTTTTGCATATTTTATAAATTATTTTGACTAATGAAAATAGTAATTAATGTTTTAAATAATAGACAACATGTACAACTTCAAAAGATAATGAAGGGGTCGAGGATATCTGGAGACCCCATTTCACATCCCCACTCCTATTTTCGCAGGATATCAAGTACATATATCTCATAACCTTTGGGATTTGGGTATTTTTCTCCATCTTTCAGTATAAAAAGAGCATTTGATACTGTAAAATCACAGTGGATTAAATTCTTTATGTTGAGAATTGAGATTTTTCCTCACAAGATAAAAAAAACTTGTAATTACAACTTTCAAGCGGTTCTATTATCTCAATTTTACTATATTGAACGATGTTTAAGGTGATGTTTGGTACGATTAAATCGTAAAAAACGATATTGTTTAAGTTTATAAGTTTTTGTAAACAAATGATAGTTACACATAATTAAATTAACACACAAATGAAGAAAATTATAAAACCTCTATTCTTTTATTATGTTTTTTCTAATTCTCTCCATGTTAATAGGGGGTCAAGGGGGTTATGCCCATTTGCGAGGTCTTAGGGACTGATCGCGAGATCTTATGGACAAAGAACCCTTGGCAGTGTACAGAATTCAAAAGTGGTTTAGTGCAGGAATTCTCCTATTGAGTGTTAACTTTGATCTGCAAGAGGCTTAACGACCTTGGGTTAGCATTTGTTGATGCTGATAGGTTGTGGCTGTTGTTGTGTAGCCTTGTTGCTAGTGCTGATGCTTATTAGTCGTGGCTGATTTCAACAGCTATATAGCCCTCTAATAATTATATAACTATGTACTTCTAATATAGTTATATATATATATATTACTAGAACTTAGCTTAAGTTGGTTATGATTTCTTGTATTTGTTTGCTCCATCTTGAAGTTTCATTTTCCCTTCGATTTAATATATTAGGCCTTTCTAAAAAGACAAAAGAACACATGATGACAAACTTCTATGTAACAAAATATCATGTTTATAATTCATATATGATTCTATCGGATGTTATCTAAATTAGTAAATCCTGGATTTATTGCTAGTTAAAATGAGATGATATTAATTGATTCCAATCACATTTTTCTCACATAAAAAAGGCATGTTTAATACGATAAAATGTGTAAATTCTTTTATTGTTTTTTGGCTTAAACTTACGACCTTTTTTGTAAAGTAATGGTTAGAATGTAAGATACAATTATCATTGAAATTCTGCAACTTATTTGTATTTAATAACATATCATTGAATCGAAATAAATAATATTTTCTGATGATGGCCAAATATATTAAAGATTTAAAGTACATAATACCACCGACACTAAAAAGTCCATTTTGGGTTTTATGGGGGTCCAAATATCTTTTGTACCACATATATGATATTGATTTATACACGCATTTGTGCGTGCGAGAGGGCATGACATTGGCCATTGGCATGAAATATTTGAATATTTTTTTGTACCAATACTACTTTTGAAAAACAACAACTAATTTCAATTTTAGGTTGAATAAATCAATATTATAATTATTACACTTTTTTGTTAGGTGCATATTATGGTATTTTTTTAATGTATAAAGGTCGTTTGTGGGTTTGGTAAAAAAAAAAAAAACTCATCATCGACTGAAAACTCATTATTCGATCCTGATTTGGTCGGGGATGTGGAGTCCCGATTTAAAATAACGGGGATAGGATGGGGATGAGAGACACTTTAATCCCGACCCCGACCATTGTACTATTTTATGTTTTAATATAAATTATTGTTGGGAAATAGTCTAAGTAGGTTCAAGCTGTTAGTTAGACTTCTCAAACTGTTAGTAGAGTTTATATGTAAATACAAATTTCATGCTGTTAGTTGAAGAATCTCGAGCTGCCAGTGTAAAAGTTCAAGCTGCCAGAGTAAATCAACTCAAGCTGCTCTGTTCATGCTGTTAAGTGATTCAAGCTGCTCAACAGTTTCATAAACAGAAAGTGCTGATTTTCAGGAAAAGATATCTACACAAAGATTCCAGCATATCTACTATCAGATAAGTCATAGTCCTTCAAGGAAACAAGTCAAAAAGCAATATAAATACATAGAATATGTTTTTCTATTGTATAGGAGTTTTCTGCATATTCGAGTCTGTAATTGCTTTGTTGATTAAGTTTTCATAAGCCTCTAAGGTTGTAAAACCCTAAGAACAGTCTGTGTTCTTCGTCTAATCAAACAAATTAGAGGTGATTGTAATCATTGAAGTCAGCAATACAATCAGTTTTGATTATTTCTTGTGTTTATTTATTATAGATTCTGAAAGTTTTTGTTAAAATATTAAGTGTTATTCCGCAAACTTCTTAATTAAACTTTGATTCAAAGCAAGATTATTGATTTATACTCTGATAAATTCAAATCAGTTAGTCTTGGTTAATTAGTTTTAGATCTTGACAAGTGGTATCAGAGCCACATGTCGTTCTTTGTTTTTCAAAGTCAAAAACTTTCTTTTAAATTTTTAATCCTTTGCAATGGAATTTGAAAATAGCAGCAGTGGATCTGGGCAAGGACTCAAAGTGCCTATGCTCAAGCCCACTGAGTTTGAGATGTGGAAACTCAGGATTCAACAGCATATCCAATTCATTGACTATGCCATATGGGAAGCTGTTGAATTTCCTCCTGTAGTTGATCCAGAACTTGATGATGAGGGAAAACCAGTCAAAACTCCTCCAAAAACTGAAATTGAAAGGAAGGCTAGAATGAATGAAGTGAAAGCTCTTACACTTTTACAAATAGTCATTCCTAATGCTTATCAACATCAGTTCAAAAAGTTTTATACTGCTCATTCTCTTTGGAATGCTTTAGAGAAAAGATTTGCTGGTAATGCCAGTACCAAGAGAAATCAAAAGGATCTCTTGAAACAGCAGTATGAGAACTTTTCTGGTGGCAAACTTTACTCAAATTTTTGACAGGTTCAACAAACTGATAATTGAACTGGAAAGTGCAAAAGTCAACCTGGATCAAGATGAAGTCAACAGAAAGTTTCTCAGATCTCTTGGAGAAGAATGGACAGTTTATGCTGCACAATGGAGAACCAAAGACACTCTTGATGAGATAGAACTGGATGATCTGTACAACAGTCTGAGAGTGTGAGACTGAGATTGATACTAAAAATAAATCTTTTTCTTATAATCACAATACTGCTCTTCTGTCTTCTGAAAAATCTAATAACTGTGATTCCTTTTCAGGTGGTGATGGCAACTCTACTGAAGCTCACAATGAGGCTTTTGTTGCCAATGATGGACTGCTTGCTCTAACTACTGAAGATTTAGAACAAATTCATCCAGATGATCTTGAAGAGATGGATTTAAAATGGCAACATGCAATGCTGACCATGAGGGCCAAAAGGTTTCTTAAAAGAACTGGAAGGACCAACTTTCAAGCTAGAACAGAAGGCAAACCAGCCTTTGATAAGACAAAAGTTGAGTGCTACAAGTGTCATAAGCTTGGTCACTTTGCCAGAGAATGTAGATCTCAAGGACAACAGTCATCAAGGATTCCACAGCCCAATCAGACATCATCATCAACAGCACTTGTCTTCCAAGAAGACAATGTGTTTGATTGGAGTGATCAGACGGAGGAAGAGTTTCAAAATCAAGCTCTGATGGCAGAAACATCAACTGTCTCTTCCACTGAACTACCAGCTGAGGTAAATTCTAAACTCTGCTCTCAATCATGCAAAAATATGGTTAAAAGGTACAGAGATCATAATGAAAGCATGTGCAAAACTCTAGCTAAGATGGAAGAAAGGAGATATGAATACATGCAAGCCATAGAAGATCTTGAAAAACAGATCAATGACTATAGGGACAATGAGA
>JAANYP010009648.1:0-11699 GCA_020465985.1 Centrapalus pauciflorus
CTCCATTATATGCCTTATTATAGTACAAAAGATATCTCAAAAGTTTGTTTATTTGACCGTAAATTCGGATCCTTTTAAACCCATCCGAATTACCCCAAAACTCATAGAACTCGCCGAGTAGGCTCATGGAACTCGCCGAGTTCCTGTCCGAATTTCGGACCCTTAGTTGAATTTCGGACACATCCGGATTGGGTTGACCCATCCGAGTTCGGGTTGACCCATCCGAATTCGGACCCTCCGAGTTCGGTTCTTAAATTTGACTTCGGTCCAATCCAAATTTCGGATCTTATCCGAATTCGGGTCCCAACCGAAATCGGATCCAACACTTATGAATTTTTGAAGATTTATTCAACTTGTTCTTGAGTACTCGCCGAGTTCCCCCTGAACTCGCCGAGTTCACATGCAGGTTTTGCAGTTCACAGCCACGGGTTTTGCACTAAAATTTCCATAAATTCATTCCTAGCAACATGCAATCCATAATAATGCTATACTAACATATATTGAACGTTTCTACATCATTTTCTATATCATTTACAACCAATTTTGTCCAGATTTGACCAAAAATGAGTAAAAACTCAAGAACACCAAAAAAACTACATAAAAATTCAGATTTTGTTACCTTTTTGGACGAATTGAGGTACGATTCTTGTTTCTGGAGCTTCAATGATGTTCAACTGATGATTCCCAACTAAATAAACATACATGCATCCACAATTTTTCAGATTTCAAATCCGAATTTCATTTCTTTATTCTTCAAAATAAAACCCCAAAGCTCAAAATTATGTTCTTACCTTAATTTCCACTTGAATCTGGTTTATAATCAGATTTGTTCCACGAATTTCGTTCCCCAATTCGAATTTTCAGCAAGGATTTAGAGAGAGATGGAGAGAATTCTTTAGTTGTAGAGAGAGAGAGGTATCATTCAAATGAAAGACCAATGGTCTTTTATTCCTTAATTCCGGCTATTGACACTTTCAGCCCCTCAACTTATCCGGTTCCATTAAATACTGATTTCATCATTATTTTCAACATCACCAATTTTTAAACAATCATACTTAATAACTAAAATTTAACATTCACAAACTCCTTAATTTCATAAAATAACAACCAACTGCCAAATATCCAGATACATAAACATTTTTAATAATTTAACTTAATACAGAAATTCATCTAATTATCCAATTACAATAATTTAAATCCGAGGATGTTACAGAGATGACCAAAAAGTGAACAGTCATCTCCAATATATTTGTTATTTTCCTTATTTACACATTACACCTCTCACTTATCTGATTTTATTAAATAAAGATTTACATCTGTATTTTCTTATTATAAATACTTGAGTTTAACCATTTCAAATATCTGTGTCGGTTTCTCATTGATATGCTTGCTAAAAAAACAACAATGAGGATTTTCTCCTCATTCTTATCATTTTTAAATATATGAATTGAAATTTATCAAACCACGACAATCCATCAAAAACACTTTCAAATTCATATTTATCATACATAATCCAACTTAATTTCATTAAATTCGAATCTTATACTAATTAATCCTCAATTACAATAATGAAATTCCGAGGATGTTACCGATTGCAACTGCAACCCACCCCCCCCCCCCAAATATCCTAAATGGCAAAAAAAAACCTGGAAAATAAAAAACCCTAGAAGCCAAAAAAACCTAAAATCGGTATACATGTAGTACATAGACATAGATGTATCAATAACAAAAAAAAGTCTAAATGGGATAAATCTTAATTTTCATGTGAGACCCACTGATTTCTCAAAGGTCTCAATTCTAGGTCCCAACAGCAATGCAATATCAATCAGGAAACTAAGATAAAATTAACAGTTGCGGAATAAAAGTTAATTACAAACAGAGACATAAACTAAGTAATAGGGGCAGACTTCTAGACTATTACATCAAAGCACAAATGTAAACTAACCCAAACCCCAAAGCTCTATCTTTAATCGAGTACCAAGGTATTGGAACAGGTTCTAATGCACTTCAAGCTCTTTCAAGTCCTGACCTATGAACTAGGTCCAGCCAATCCTTTGCCTTTACCTGAAAAATAATGCAACAACGGGTAAGCTTAATTGCTTAGTTAGAATGTAGAGTTTCACATTTAACATGCAATTATGAACGCGGAAGCACATGCACTGCACTCGGCTCATGCACGGCTCAGCTCTATATGCACTGCACTAGGCTCATGCACAGCTCAATCTCGAAGGGACATTGGCCAATTAATGCTCTTTTGATGCGCGACTTTTGCTCAGCTCCCAGTTATAAACTGTTGTTGCTCTTGAGACTTTTAGACAAATTCATAAGGAATGCTCGGATGATGATAAATCCATACACACGCATCATTAGTGGGGATCAGCCACGTACTGGGCTAGCTACCAGTAAAAGCTCTATATGGATATCATCGGAATGCTCAGCTCTAGCTACCCTCTGTGCTTTCATCACGTAAATCAGCACATCATAAGCCTAACATTAACCCAACACTGAGCAATAGTGATGGTGTTAAGCTTAACAATCAAATGACTCATCAATGAAATAGATTCTGGTAGAATAAATGCTCAGCTCAACAAATCATAGTAAATATACTATGATAATATAAATCAATAAGCTCAAGATCAGAATGTCAATAAAATCAGGATCATGCAACAAAAGTCTCAATTCACATAATATGCAGTTAAAGTGAAATCTACAACTCACAGTTACTGGTTATTTGTGCTCTTTTAGTTTCTGGCTCTGTTGCTCACAATCTGTAGTGGATTAGAACCACTATCTGACTTATGTCAGACTTTCAGATGCTCGCCATCTTGTTGCTCAATCTGTTATTAATATCAGTTCTGATAGTTATTAGTCTTTATATCATCTGAATAATATATATTCAGTGTTCATTCAATTCATAAGCTCAAGGTTCATTCGTTGGTCTTTTAATCTCAATATCTCATTCTTTCATTTGTATTCTTTGTTCATTATATTCCTTAAAGATCAATGTGTGTGTGTGTGTGTGTGTGTGTGTGTGTGTGTGTGTGTGTGTATATATATATATATATATATATATATATATATATATATATATATATATATATAATCATACATGTATATAGTTAATCATAAAAGCATTCATTGATATTTTATGTATTGTATATGAATTTCATTTAATACATTCAAGCTTAAGGAGTGGGGTTATGAGTTTATATCACAAATTCGACCCATATACTAAACTTAAAGCCATTATATTCAAGCTTAAGCTCAAATTCGAAGTCTTTATGCATTAGATTCGAACACATTCGAATTTAAGAAGTAGATTCGAAGTTCCATATATAAATTCGAAGCCAAACTCGAAGCCTATTAAATTCGAAGGTAATTGTTCGAATCTATGAATAGATTCGAAATCCTTATGTTAGTTTCGAATAATCACTTCGAATTTAGGGGTTAAAGTCGAATTTCAAGACTAGATTTGAAACCCAATTCGAATCTAACATAAAAAATCGAGTTTGTTCTTGCTTTCTCGAGTTTGTTCATCTTTTATATCTTTAAAACACTCGTTTTAGGTCTAAAATCACATATATTCTAAGTACTATTCCTAGATTTGCTTATATTATACTCATTCTAGTTAAATCTCAAGTTAAACTAGCTTAAATCTCATAAAAATAGTAAATTCGAGTTTATCTCTTAAAAACCGAAAACATAAAAGATTAATATGTAAATTCTTACCTCAATTTCGTGTGTTAATCAATCATGCAAATGCCTAATCTTGTAGTACTCTTCGCAATCTTCCCGATAACATATAAATCTTGATGATCCGACGGTCGGTTTGAGAGTAAACTTAGAGAGATGTAGAGAAAGAGTAGATAGAGAAAGTCTATAGAGAGAGAGAGTCTAGAGAGAGAGAAATCTGATTTTATGATTATAATTTCTGTTTATATACTTTGACTAGTTATGTTTGCTACTTAACCCACTATTAATTTTGTATCTTATATATCTTTTATTTAATTATCTTAATAATTATTAAATCATAATTCATAATATTATATAATTCAATTAAATATTTCATAACTTAATTAAATTATAAATTCAAATAATGTAATAAAATTACATTATTGTTTCGATGATCAGATAATTATTTGGGCTAAAAGTTGGGTTGTTACAGAATGGGCTCCACCACGCACAAACTTCGTCCCCGAAGTTAGATATGTTCGAACAGACTTGGACAGATAGCTTTTATGATATCCTGATTCCCAAGACTGATACGAACCTTTGTGGTGTTTCCACGGAACGAGCACCATCTGTATTTCATGTTTTATGTTTCTTATGAAATTCTCAAGCACAAGAAACTCAAATTTCTCTTCGGAGTTTCATATTTGATTCATTATTTCACTGCTTGATTATTTTAGGAATTCTGACTTATTACTCATACTCTTAATATATGAGCTTTATGCCTTAATCAGTTCAGATAATAACTCAGTACATGAGTTAGCTCATATATCTCTTTCATTCGATCTTGAGCGAGTTATGGCTTTTTAAATCTCTCATCTTGTATTATTGTAAAATTTTCATTAGCTATCTTATGCGATCACATAAGAGATTTTTTTAAGATTTCTGATTATCAGTGATATAGTCACTTTGTGGACTTATGAGATTTAACTTTATATCTCTTTCAATTCAGCTATCAGCTCTATATATATCAATTAGCTCATATCTCTCTTTCATTTTTTTTTTCTTTGAAACTAGCTGTAAAGCTTTTGGGAGTCTGATATCTATACTTTATGTTTCTTTTATTGATGAGGCTTCAATCATCAATCGCTTAGCTGATTTTCTGACTTGTGCTGACTTGTTATGAAGACTTAAAATTTTTCTTCGCTCTATCAAACAAATGAAATATATCCTTCGGCGCAACAATCGGAGTCAACTCTTCGCGTATCGACTCCACCTCAACTTCCTTGGTCTCTAATTGCGCTGCCATATCCACCAAATCTTTTACATAAGCAACCTCTCGAGAAGCAAAATCCTCCAAGAAGATCGAGTGTTTAGAAGCCAAGAATGAGAGTTTGAGGCAAAACGTTTGAAATGCTGTATTTAAAGCTCACCAATCAAAACAGGAGTTTGAACAGAGGATCAAAAATCTAGAGTTACAATCGTCCTCATCTTCTTCGCAACGGTTTCAGCGGTTGATGGATATTTCAAACAAGTCAAATATGATCCCGAACTTGCTTTAGAATCTTCTAGTGAATAAGAACATTTAACGACATGGAAAACAAATGCGATACAGAATCGAATTCTAAGGAAATGATTTGATAGAATTTGACAATTTACTTAAGCTTTTTCAGTGTGATTCGTTAGACATGACGACAGATTCTGTTGTTGAAGTCAGGTCTCGAGCTACCAGGGTTCCAAAATCGTCTCCACGACCATTTATATCATCTTCTACTTTATCGTTGTCGTCTTTCTCTATTAATTTACTGTGCAATTCGATCAAGAGTCTTTGACAAAATAATAATCTTTGATTCTGCTTAATTATATATATAGACTTAGGCTTGAATCTTCATTGGTGAATTTCTGTATTTGAAATCACTTTATTCTTTAACGGAAGCTTTTATTTTATGTGCAGTTAGATGGAATAGGAATTCCATTTTAGATATCTCACTAGTCTCGCGTCGACATAATGAGAATCCATCACTTCATTTATTTTGACATATATGAGCATTTCATTGGTCATTTATGACCAATCGCTTGATTTCACGAATATCTCAATCTATTTCTTTATCACTCTCGCTTTGTGCCTCTGACTTCTTTGATTCTCACTCAAGTTGCCCTCGGGCGTTTGTCAATTTGATTCAAATACTTTTCTCATTAATATTTATTAGATCAACTACTTCTACCTCTGTCTCATTATAAGACACGCTGTAATCTTTCAGATTACAAGGATTTACGAAGTAGCTTGTGTTTTGGATTATATTTCAATTTCTCTCGGTTTTGAATCATACACTATTCAGATTACAATACCTATATTGTTTATAGGTATAATTTCTGATTGGAAATATATTTGTATAATAACTTTAACTGATACAACCCATATGTCATCCGCATTGTTCACTATCGATGACAGGGTTGCACAGTTAACTCAATACTTACTTTGGAATTGAACTTCAGCTAGCAACGGAATTAAATCACTTATTTGTATAAGAAAATTAGTATTATTAGTTACCGTTGGGGTCTTTTGGTGTTTCTGGCGTCTCCTCAGCATCCTCAACAGCTATATGGAAAGCTCGCGCCTTTGCTGTAGGTATCATTGTAGTATCTGTTGGATTACTCTGCCAACTGGTTGTTCAGGATTGGTAAGCATGCGTGCATTTGGGCAATGCTTGGCATAATGTCCACGCGCACCACAGTTGTAGCATATGTCGTTTCTTTCTGGGCACTCATCGCTTCCATGTCCAATCCGGTTACAGGTGTAACACATCACATCTCTAGGGTTGCAGCGTCCGCTATGAAATTTATTACAACGTTTACACGGTCGTGCTCCTGACTGTATGGAATAGACTCTAGTCTTCTGAGGTGTAGAGGATGCTTGTGACTGCTGCTGACTGGACTTTGATGAACCGAAGAATCTACTAGACTTCTGTTTCTTAGGTGGAGATGGACATGTAGGACTTATAGCCATCATAACGGGTTCACAACTCGAATCTGTGAATTCTCGCTCCACCATCCTTGCTGCTTCCACTATGCTGAGATACGTTTTGAACTTTATGCTACTCATTTGTCTTCTATATGTTGGATTCAGACCCAGTCTGAATCGGTTTATCTTACGCTCTTCTGTTGCTACTTGATATGACGAGTAGCCGCAAAGTCTCGAGAACTCATGCTCGTATTCATCAACGGTTTTAGTTCCTTGTTTCAATTGCATCAACTGCATCTCAAGTTCGTCTTGTTTGTCTGTTGGACAATATTTGGCATTGAACATCTCCAAGAACTGCTCCCAGTCCAATGTCATAATTGCTTCCTCACCATAGATGCTCCTTTGTGTTTTCCACCATGCTCTAGCAGCTCCAACGAATAGTGCAGTAGCAAACTTAACTCTAATGCTGTCCAGACATTCTGAGATACTGAAGATCTCTTCAGTATGACTTATCCAATCTAACGCTTGTATTGGATCTACTGTGCCTTCAAACGTCATAGCACCACTCGCTTTGAAATCTTTAAATCTACAGCCTTTTGGCTGCACAGCTCGTTTATTGACATGCTCATTATCTGAATCTGATTCGCTTAACTGTTCAGTTTGTTTCTTTTTATGTTTATTTCTCTTTTCAGTTTTCTTTATTGATTCAATTTGCTCTAGCATAAACTTGTTTTGTTGCTCATTATTCTGGGTTATTAGTTGTTGCATCATTTCCAGGACTTTCTCTGGGGTCATGTCACCTGATGGTCCACCTTCTCCTGACATAGCTCTGAAATTCATATCACTAAATATTTAGATCATTAGCCTAGCACATTGTACCCTTTCATGCCCCGCCCTACTAGTCTCTGAAACCTATCTTAGTTCAAGCCATCCTGTCATGATTGATACTATAGCATTACATAAGTTTGAGATAATGTATTACACGTAATACAATGATTCACTCAAACTATTGCTCTGATACCATCCTGTGAGACCCACTGATTTCTCAAAGGTCTCAAGTCTAGGTCCCAACAGCAATGCAATATCAATCAGGAAACTAAGATAAAATTAACAGTTGCGGAATAAAAGTTAATTACAAACAGAGACAAAAACTAAGTAATAGGGGCAGACTTCTAGACTATTACATCAAAGCACAAATGTAAACTAACCCAAACCCCAAAGCTCTATCTTTAATCGAGTACCAAGGTATTGGAACAGGTTCTAATGCACTTCAAGCTCTTTCAAGTCCTGACCTATGAACTAGGTCCAGCCAATCCTTTGCCTTTACCTGAAAAATAATGCAACAACGGGTAAGCTTAATTGCTTAGTGAGAATGTAGAGTTTCACATTTAACATGCAATTATGAACGCGGAAGCACATGCACTGCACTCGGCTCATGCACGACTCAGCTCTATATGCACTGCACTAGGCTCATGCACAGCTCAATCTCGAAGGGACATTGGCCAATTAATGCTCTTTTGATGCGCGACTTTTGCTCAGCTCCCAGTTATAAAACTGTTGTTGCTCTTGAGACTTTTAGACAAATTCATAAGGAATGCTCGGATGATGATAAATCCATACACACACATCTTTAGTGGGGATCAGCCACGTACTGGGCTAGCTACCAGTAAAAGCTCTATATGGATATCATCGGAATGCTCAGCTCTAGCTACCCTCTGTGCTTTCATCAAGTAAATCAGCACATCATAAGCCTAACATTAACCCAACACTGAGCAATAGTGATGGTGTTAAGCTTAACAATCAAATGACTCGTCAAGGAATCGAATCTAGAAGAATAAATACTCAGCTCAACAAATCATAGCAAATGAACTATGACAATATATCAATAAGCTCAAGATCAGAATGCCAAATAAATCAGAATCATGCAACAAGAGTCTCAATTCACATAATATGAGCAGTTAAAGTGAAATCTACAACTCACAGTTACTGGTTATTTGTGCTCTTTTAGTTTCTGGCTCTGGCTCTGTTGCTCACAATCTGTAGTGGATTAGAACCACTATCTGACTTATGTCAGACTTTCAGATGCTTGCCCTTTTGCTCGTTGCTCAATCTGTTATTAATATCATTTCTGATATTCATTAGCTCTCTGATTCATTTGAATAATGTATTCAATATTCATTCGTTTAATAAGCTCAAGATTCGTTAGTTGGTCTTTTAATCTCAACATCTCATATCTTGATTATATGCTCATCAATCTTATCAAAATCTTTCTTTATATTCTTCATGGATCTTTGTATATATATATATATATATATATATATATATCAATAATCATACATGTATATAGTTAATCATAAAAGCATTCATTGATATTTTATGTATTGTATATGAATTTCATTTAATACATTCAAGCTTAAGGAGTGGGGTTTTGAGTTTATATCACAAATTCGACCCATATACTAAACTTAAAGCCATTATATTCAAGCTTAAGCTCAAATTCGAAGTCTTTATTCATTAGATTCGAACACATTCGAATTTAAGAAGTAGATTCGAAGTTCCATATATAAATTCGAAGCCAAACTCGAAGCCTATTAAATTCGAAGGTAATTGTTCGAATCTATGAATAGATTCGAAATCCTTATGTTAGTTTCGAATAATCACTTCGAATTTAGGGGTTAAAGTCGAATTTCAAGACTAGATTTGAAACCCAATTCGAATCTAACATAAAAAATCGAGTTTGTTCTTGCTTTCTCGAGTTTGTTCATCTTTTATATCTTTAAAACACTCGTTTTAGGTCTAAAATCACATATATTCTAAGTACTATTCCTAGATTTGCTTATATTGTACTCATTCTAGTTAAATCTCAAGTTAAACTAGCTTAAATCTCATAAAAATAGTAAATTCGAGTTTATCTCTTAATAACCGAAAACATAAAAGCTTAATATGTAAATTCTTACCTCAATTTCGTGTGTTAATCAATCATGCAAATGCTTAATCTTGTAGTACTCTTCGCAATCTTCCCGATAACATATAAATCTTGATGATCCGACGGTCGGTTTGAGAGTAAACTTAGAGAGATGTAGAGAGAGTAGAGAGAGAAAGTCTAGAGAGAGAGAGAGTCTAGAGAGAGAGAGAAATCTGATTTTATGATAATAATTTCCGTTTATATACTTTGACTAGTTATGTTTGCTACTTAACCCACTATTAATTTCGTATCTTATATATCTTTTATTTAATTATATTAATAATTATTAAATCATAATTCATAATATTATATAATTCAATTAAATATTTCATAACTTAATTAAATTATAAATTCAAATAATGTAATAAAATTACTTTATTGTTTCGATGATCAGATAATTATTTGGGCTAAAAGTTGGGTTGTTACATTCCACATATATGAACCAATGGACAAATCAAACAAAAAAACCTTGACAGTGATCGACAATATCAATGTCACACTAAACTTGGGTGTAAGAACCACAAAATCAAAATAAAAACGGGTACTAAAAATCACTACGAAGAGATTTACCGACCTTGGTTTTTTGAAAGTGAGATGAACGATGATTATGGTCTTCGATGAAGAACGAGAGCACGATATATATCTGTGCAACCAATCTCAATGAAGATGAGAATGATGATAGATGATGAGTGATTCATGTGATTTTGTTTAGAATCCTTGGATGTTTTGGAATGATAATAGAGAGATATTGGCGACGGGAGAGATGAGAACAAATTATGATGTTGAGAATCCTAAGGGAGATAAAAACGACATTTTTAATTGTGATAACTGCCAATCAATAAAATACATATTGGAAAGTACCCTTTTGTTTCCAATCACCCATATAATCTATTATTTAAATTTAAGTCATAACTAATAATAAATAAGTGTCAAACAAGGGTGGACTCCAGTACCCTAGTTTAATATGGTACCCCATTGATCTTGAATATATATATATATATATATATATATATATATATATATATATATATATTATAGCAAAAGTTAAAAAATTATTGCCAAAAATGATATAACAAAAGTTAATGCTATGAAAGATACAAAATACAAAAGTTGATGCTATTTAGATAAAAATACAGAAGTTGATGATATCAGAAGGTGTTTGGATTTGCGTTTAAAAAACTGTTGTAATATTTTGGAATCTAATAAAACTGTAACAAAAGTGATGTCGAAAATTGAGTGTTTGGTTTAGCTTTTGGTATTTGCTATCACAATTATTAAATAATTAGTTTTTAAAGTGTTTGGATGTGCGTTTTAACTTGTAAAATGACCAAACAATCACTTATTAAGCAAATAAGTTATATTTTAAACGCAAATAATCAGTTATCAATAGATGCAATCCAAACACTTTAAACAAATTATTTACATTATTGTAACTTAATAATCTAATAATTTTCATCATAATGCAAAACCAAACACTTCTTAATGATAAAAAATAAATAATATTACTACAAATGATAAAAATAAAAAAGTTATCATTTTTAGCAATTGACCCAAACATGATATGGAAAAGTGATGTGTTTTGCGACTAAAGACCAGTTTTCCATACAAATATGACAATATTTATAATAGACCCTGAATTTTTCATATCAATAGAATATAATTTCTTTACACCAATAAAACTAGCTTTTGCATGTAAAACCAGACGACAGATCATATTTGCATAAGATATTAAAGTACACAAATCATATCAGCAGCAATAAAACTACTGAACTAGTAGCCAAATATTCTATACTGATTAATTTTAGAGTAAATTACATAAATGGTCCCTGTGGTTTGCTCGAAATTATGGATTTGGTCCCTGGTCTTTAAAAATTGCATAAATGGTCCATAAAAACACTATTTACTTGCAAAAATGATCCCTCTTTCTCTTAACTTTTTAAATGACGGTTTTGCCCTTTTCTCAATAACAATTTTGGTCCCTCAACTATATAATTTATTTTCAGTTTTAGTCCTTTCATAAATTGTTAGTTTTGTTTAAATTTAAATATTAATTTAAAAAATTTATTATTATTATTTATACATTTTTTAATTTTATAATATATT
>JAANYP010009649.1:0-35859 GCA_020465985.1 Centrapalus pauciflorus
CTCTGCGGTGAGGGTGGATCCCAGGAAGCTGCTCCTTGGCTCTCACACCCTCGACGAAAATGCCAAAGCCAGTCCAACATTGTAAAGGAGACCCTGCAAAGCTCTGAACGCTGGACTGTGGAAAGAGGCCCAAACAGCCTTCTGAGTCTGGTGCCATTAGCCCCCCTGCTTGGCTGCTGAGGAGAAGCAGATTCTCACCTGGTGTCATTTGGTTGAGCCTGAACCTTAGTGGTCTGGGCCTCTGTGGCACAGAGACCCATGGAACAGATATATATGCCCACATGTTCCTTACCCAGTCCTCACAACCTGTCTACAGATCCTCTCCCCTCTCCACAAAGTCACCCCACTTCTCATCCATTCACAGACTACCCACGCAAATCTCTCGCCAAAAAGAAACCAGCCAAAGATAACCACCGCCCTCTGTCCCGTCATCAACAGGGTGTCAGTTTAAAAGAAGCATCTCCTGCTGCCGTTCTGCCTATTTGTGGAGAAGTTCAGCTCATTTGGAGCCTGCTTCACTCCAATCTGAGTCTACCCAGAGTCAGGCCTAGAACCCTCTGGTTTCGTCCCAACAGAACCCAGTTGATACAACGGAGATAACCCACAACAAACATCCCCCCGCGCTCCCAACAGGCTTAGGATATTGAAGCACTGAGTCTTCTCCAGCTCCATACGTGTCCACATGTCCCCCTCAATATCCTCTCCAAACACACCCTGAAGTCTGCAACGAGGTGTTCCAACGCCTGCTGATAGATAGAAAATCAGTAGCTCAGCCAACTTCCCTGCGTCCCCCATGAACAGCTGTCTAGGACACAAACACGTGCTGAGGGGAACCAACCACCCAGCTGCATGAACCTCAGGATCATAACCATCCCTCTGGTGAGGTGCTTTCCCTCATGCAAACTGCCCAATCAGCAGGTTTTCACGTCATCTCACCTGCTGATGTGAAATGCTCGAGCCACCTCGCCAATGAATAGGTGCAATTTAGACCAAGGTACACTGGCAGAGGGAACCACCCATGGTCTATCATGAGGGTGTTTGCAAAGCAACACAAGCACATCGTGAAGAGCCCCAAACACTCATCACACTTTCGTCCCTGTTGATACAGCAAAAGACAGCCGCTGTTGAAGGACCTCTTATCCTCCAACCTGGGCCTCTTAACTTTTGCCCAGGCGATGAGACTTCTCTCCCAAGTCCCTCTTCACATCAGCCGACAACATCCTCAACAAACACAACTTCATCATCATGCTTCTCCATGCTACCCTATCAACCAAACATCTAACCCACTAACAACCATCATCTCGCCGAAAGACCTGCCTTTGAAGGATCAGCTTTCTTTGCGACCAACAAAGTTGTTCGCTTGGAAAACACATGCACTCTCTAACCCAATACTCTAACCCGTCACATCGATCATATCAGACTCTGTGTCTGCACAGCTCCAGGGGTGTTTGATATTTGTTCAAAAGCCCTCTTAACCTACCGACTCCCAGCACTGACCACGCCTCCTCACAAACAAAGCTGTTAGAGCACTAGCACTTGCCTCGCCTGCAAACGGAATGTGTCCACACTGTCCCTTTCCCTCAATTCTTCCCATTCGGCAGACTGCGTGTGTCCTGCAATGACAGCTATTATTCGCAATAGCTTGTCATCACTTCTTACTTCTTGCACATCTAGCTACAGCCTTTCCAAGCCACTCTAGCTAGCTTACAAACTAATATTGGTCCCTCTTCTACCTGTGTCCATCAGACTTTGCTGGATTTTGGAGATTTCCCTAGAACTTCATCTTGCACAGCTTCAAATCTCGTTGTTCAACCGAGCGTCTGACTAAAGAAGAACAACATTGTTAAGGCTCACAGTCTTTATGCTGATGTCCCATCCCACTCCACTTCTCCTTCAGACCTGTCTTTCACGTTCTCAGCTTGCTGAGGTGAAGGATAACTTGGCTTAATCTTATGTGACTAGCCATTTATTGGTCCTAAACCTTCTACTAAACCTGCTGGCAAGCCTGCTGACGTTTGTGTTCTTCTCGGGCAGACCAGTGTTGAAGGTCGCGCTGCTTTACATCTCCTTCAAAAGGGGATGAAGTCATGCTCCGAAGACTAGTCTAGGGGAGAAAACTTTCTTCTCCTAAGATGATACAGTGTCCTGCAATCAACTGGTCAGCCATCATAATGTCTTTGAAACAGTACGGCTGAAGTGCCTCATCAACTGCTAATGGCCTGACTCATGACTGATCTGCAACCCTGCTGCAGTCTAAGGGGGAGGTAAGTCACATCCGCTGAGGACAAGGCCTCAGCAGTAAAAGGAGGCACTTAATCATCTGAAAATGAAGACAGAAGAGAGAGTAAATTCCTGAGGCTGCTGTCACAGCACATGCAGCAGCTTAAAGGAAAGAAAAGGCACTGATGACCCATACAGCGAAACCAACGCAGAAATTTCAATTTCACAAGGCCAGGGCTAAAGACGATAGGTCGTCCTATGCACAAGTACTTTGATTTAGAGCAGACGCTTCAAGCTCTGCGATGGGACAGGAAGTAAGAAGAATCTGCTAAGCTGCAAATCCGTTTGCATCACCAAGACCACAAACAGAAAATTTCCTACTTGGAGTGCAAAGAAATAATGGAAGCGTGCGCCACGACAATCACAGGGGAGAAGGAGAGGAAGATAGAGAAAGGTACTCCAGTCTCTGGACCAAATCAACAGTACCCATGCAAAGACTCATAACACTTTGACAACGTGGACGAAAAGTTTCATTGATGTTGCGAAGAAGGCTAGTAGCCACAGGAAGCAACAAATGCGCTGTCCCTCGTGAAGGAAAGGCAGTCAGAAGCTTAAAATAACAAGGATGGTGCAACAGGGCAGAATGGAAACTTATGACCACACTGATGTAGCTCAATGGGATACCAGGGAGTGGGGAATTGAGCTAGCAGTTGCCCGAGTGAGTCAAAGTCGGAAACTGCTAAACATCAGGGCATATGTCAAGAGTTGATGGAAAGAGTAAAGGATCTTGGCCTATATCTAAGGAAATTAGTGAAGGTGTCTTGTACACATCCAAAAAGTAAAGCCAGAAACAAAGAAGGACACAGAGTGGGAGCTATACTCCTTACCCTGAATCGAACAGGGCGACTATGCCATTTGAAATGAAAGGAGTTGATCATAGCCTGCCAAGTGGACATAGAGTTTGAGGATGCAAAATTATTGAAGAACCTATGACTGGGGGCATTTTTGTAGATCCCCTACTCAGAAGAAATGCTTCCAAAGAGCCTCAGAGCTGACAAAGTGATCTGAGACAACTGTCCGCCTTAAGACTTGCAGTTTCATTTAGGCAGTCTAGCAATGGAGAGCAGCCATCTGGGATCAGCTCAGAACGCTTCATGAAAGAGGAGAGCTCAATGATCCCGAGTTCATGATCATCAGAAGTGAAGTTGAGAACTTGAGGATCCAAGAGGGAACGGGAAAGATGGTTCAGACATTCTCCATTGTAAGGAAGCTCCACTGCCATCTGGCAGGTGAAGAATGGAAGCTGTCCATCGTTGGACAGGCTTAACCGTTTTCCTCGCTCCCAACAAAAACAGTCCAATGTACATTAGTTGTACTCATGTTACATATGTTGTAATTCTCTTTACATTAGTGTAAAATACATGATACATAGTTGTACTATTGTAAAAACATGTTTGTTGTATGAATCATCAAGAATCAGTGTAATTTAAACTGATCTTTACTTTACTGTAATGTTGTATTTTATTCAGCAAATGTACTGTAAAAAATATATAGGGATTTTTGATAGACCACCAGCTTAGACTGGTTATTGACATTGGGGGAGATTGTTAGGCACACACAAAAAGTCCTCATAAACCTGTTCTACAATCTGAGGGGGAGAATTTATAATGCAAACCTGTGGATGCATTTGAAGGTTTGATTTAAGGCCTGTTTATATGTCTTATTGAACCGTGAAAATGATTGCATATCAGTCAAAGCTGTTCTATAGTTGCATGTGTTGCACACTAAGACAGTTTGTCCAAGCGCTCTGTCCTGCTGAACAGCGGGACATAAACTGCTACCTGCTCTACAGCTGCTTTGAAGCACCAGCTTGGGCAATTTTAGTGTTGTTCTTTGTGAACAGAACCGTTTCTTTGGAACAGGCTAAACACTTTGAGATATGTTTTCCAATTCATCATGTATTATTTTTTACTACAAGATCAGTTTACAAAGTCGAAGACAAAGTGGAAAACAGAACTGCTCAGCCTGCCCACGCTGTTCTGTAACATGAAGACAAAAGGTTATTTGAAAAAGGGTGACAGACCTTTTTCTTATATCAAAATAGGCCTTTACAAGGAAAAAAGACGCAAAGTTGACATTCCTAAATTAGTTAAAGACAATGCAACAGTAGACAAAGTGAAAAGACAAAAGTTCTGCACATGTGAAGACAAGTCTGCTTTTCAGAAAAGTGCAGAAAAGGTTATGTTGTCTTTTCAACAAGACTTCTCCTTTTTCATTTCGTCCAATGAAGATGTTTCTCTTAGATCCTCTGAATGGGTATAAAAGGAAGCTTCTAAGGACAGAAAGATGAGTGAAGAAAGCTAAGTGCTGAAACCAAGAGTGAACATGCAAGTGTGATTTTCATGCATGCAAGCCTTCTGTGTAAATCAGTATCTGTGTGTCTAAGCTGTTTTACATAAGCTGTTCCCTTAAGTCTTGTAAACACAGTGAGTGCTTCTTAGTGAGTGTATTCATTGTATACTGGTTTGAGTTTGTCTTAGACTAGTGAAACATTTTGTTGTTTCTGTCATCTCAGACTTGAACTCATTGGCGCCATTCCAAAGCTTGCTTTGTAATTAACAAATTGTTGATATCACTTACAATACATTTAGAACTAATAGCAGTGATAGTTTTTTTAAATACCTGTATTCACCCCCCCCCCCCTCTACAGCTTAAAGCTATATACTTTGGGAACCTCTCGGGACCTACAGTTTCAGACTTTGACTGACTCAGGGCAACTGCCAATTCAACCCACTCTCTGTACCCCATACAGGCAAAATCAGTGTATTCATATGCTTCCAATTCTGGACCATCAGCACCTAGCCTTGTTATTTGAATCTTCCACTGCTTGCCTTTCTTTGAAATGGGGACAACCTTGATAATTGTTTCATTGGAAAGCCTCTTGTTGGCCACATCAAAGAATTTCTTCCTTGCCAGGTTGTCAAAGTGTATTTGGGCTCTTGGTGAGGAGGATGCAGGCTTTGACTTGATCACAGAGACCAGTGCACCCATTTCTTTCTCTCCCTCTTTCTCATCAACTGACTCTTTTGCAGCCTCAAGCAGTTTCCTTTGAACATCCAAGGAGGGCATTTTAGATTTTCTTGTCTCCTTGTATGTAAAGGCCTTTGCAGCTTTGGCAGAGACTTCTTCTTTCTTTTGTCTTTCCAAGATCTCAAGTTGCCCTTCTTTGAATTAATAGTAAGACTCCAGAGGGAGGCCCATGTCTTTGGCTTGAGACTTATCGAATTTGAGTTGAGTAGCCTTGAGATAGTCGGTGTCCACTGAGGCTTTTCTCTTCCGTATAGCTGTTATGGCTATGACAGCTTTAGTTTCCTCTTCCTCCTCTTCTTCAGTTTGTTCCAAGATCAGATGTCTCCTTTTGCTTGGTCTGTCCCCTGGAATGGATTCCTCCCCTTAGATGGTGCAGGTTTGGAGATCCAGCCTGAGTAGGCTGAGCAGATTTAGTAATTTTGGAGACACCTGCAACAGGTGCTGTTTGGGAAAGGCCTGCTAATTGACCCACTGATGCTGATTTCTCCTTATAGGGAGATGAAGATTTCTCCCCCTTAGACTTGGTCTTTGAGGCAGATATCTTCTCCACCTTTGAAGGAGATGGCACAGAGCCTTCAACAATAGATCTTCCCGAAGGAACAGATCCAACAGGCTGAGTAGCAGAAGCTGTGAACACCAAACTTTGAAGAGAGGTATAGTGAGAAGTAGCAAGGAATGACAACTGAGTAATAGCTTCCCTGTCAGAAGCTTTGAACACCAAACTTTGAGGTTGTGCAAGATTTAGTAGAGAATCTTGCATATCATCAAAGTTTGATGACACAGAATTGGACAGAGAGACCACTAAGGTATTTAAGCTGGCTAGGGTGGAAGGGAGAATGGTTGAGCATGTTTTAAGGAGAGCTGATAGCTGTTGTGAAACAGCTGACAGTGAGGACACAGAGTCTTGTTGGGTAGAAAGAATTAAGGAGGGGGTGGAGGATAGTTTTTGTAGCTGTGCAGTGAGTGCAAGCAGCTGAGAGGAATGGTCAGCTTGGGGAGCAGGGGTTGGGAAATAAGTCATGAACGAATCAAGGAACCCCTGAAGCTGGGCAGACACAGAGTCTGTTATATTAAATGGTAGGGATGTCACTGAGGTTTCCAAAGAACCAAGTTTGTTGGTCAGCAAAGACAGCTGATCATTCAAAGGAAGATCTTTGGGGGATAAAGTTGTATGGGTTGACTGTTTGGATTAGGTTGAAGGTGAGGAATGTGATGGAGATGGTGAGGATTGAGGAGTATGTGGATCAGTAGGTGAAGGTAGGGAGACTTAAGATAGGAGTTCCATGGACTGGGCATAAGTTAATTGGCCCAGCTTGGAAGGGTCAAAGGGAACTTCAGCAGTGGCTGTAGTTGCATCATGAGGTGAAGTGGTAGGAGTTGGTGGCCTTTCAGATGTGGCTGGTATTGTAGCACCTTCATAATGACCTGGGGTTGTTCCCTCAATAGTACCTTGGTTTTTAAGCACCTCTTCATGGGGAGAAGGGATGTGCATTTCAACATCATCAGTGATGAAAGCTGATGATGGAATGTGCACTTGGGGAGCAGCCTCACCAGAGGGACGATGTATTCCCTCAGGTTCATCAGCTTGGGTTGATGGTCCTTCAATAGTTGTTGGGTGTAGAACAGCTGCATCACTAGGAGCAGAAGTTTGAGGCTGTTCTGCTGGATGGTCTATTCCAGCAGCTTGGGCACCTCGTCAGACTCAGATAGTGTAGAATAAATATGAGGTGGAGACTGTGTGGACTCAGTATGGAGTGGAGTGGAAACCTGTCTTTCAATATCCTCAGCCTGTTGGGAGGCTGGGATAGTGGATATGGCAGTCTCCTTTTGTACAACTGGTTCCTGTTGGGAGGAACCAGAGGGCCTAGGCTGACTCAGGGTGGACTCTTAATGGAGTAAAGCCTGCTCCAAATGTGTTGAACTTTCTCCCAAAATAGGAGAGGCAGCATGGGTTGCTTCTTTTTCAACTGACTCCTGTTGGGATGGGTCAGAGGGGCTAGATTGGGAGGTTGGTTTCTTCTTGGATAGTGATTTTCACCTTGAATATTGGGACATGGTAGGTGATTAAGGAGAAGCGGCAGGAATTTGTGTTTGGACTGGTGGTGAGACTGGGTCAGAAACAGGAGGGTCAACCTGTTCCATGGTCTCAGGTGCCACAGAGGCACCAGCCACAAAGGCTTCAGGTTCAACGGATGAACCATGGGAAGTAGCCTGCTCTCCCTCAGCCACCAAGGCTGATGGGACAGACTTAGCTGTTTTAGCCTTCTTGCGGACAGGCTCAGCTTCACTCGATTGCAGGCCCCTTTTCACCAGTTTGGACCTGGATTTGGATTTTCCTTTTGGAGCAGCTATTGGATCCACCCTCTGAGTAGAGGGTCCTTCCACCACACCAAGTAGCCTCCTCGTTCGAGTGGACAGAGGAGGCTCATTATTGAGTACTAGAGTGTAAAGGACTCTATTCCCAATGACAGGGAATGTAGCAGTAGTTAACAAGGGTTGAGAGTTGTAGAGATGCTCACCACAGACATGTTGGAAGACGAGGCTTAGAAACCTTGGGTATCGTACAACAGCAAAGCGATGTTCTTGCTGCACCAAGTTTCTCAATTTCACAAAGATCTATCGAGCCATGTTTAGTGAAGTCTCATCCGCAAGCTGCAGGACTATGGGAATCTCATCCCTGCTAAGCTGGTCAAAGGAACAAACCTTGCAGCTTAAGGACACCACCACAGAGGCAAATAGATAATTGTATGTTGTAGAGAAATCCCGTCTGAACAAAGTAGCTCCCACTTTTTGATTTGCTACACCACAGAGGCATAGTAGATTGCCCATCTGGTCGTCCTCAGGCCGTGGTTTGTTATATTTTTCAGCAACCAAAAGATGAAGAACATCCCTGACAAGAGCAATATATATCTTAATGGATTGAGTGCCATTGAGAATGGTCCCCTGATGGTTTTGGGTGAAGGGTCATAGGAGCAGGTGTACCAAAACTCATAAACCATTTCCTGGTACAGGGTACCAGGGGAGGCGGTCAATGCATAGTCTGAGGGTGGGCTTGTAGAAAATCCACCATCTGTTCATAACCCTTTCCCACATAGTTTTTGGGAATGGTTAGGTTGGCTATGTAGTTGGTGGGTTTGAGTGTGAGCATTGTGGTGACAGAAGGATGTTTTTGGACATCGTCACCAACGAATACTGGCAGTAGGGGGTTGTTTTGGTGAGCCATTTGGAAACTAGTAGGATGAATGATGCTTGACACTTAGTCAATTTAGGGTTTTAGCAGGTAGTTATGGAAGCACTAGAAAAGAAGAAGAAGTTGAAACAGTGATTGAGGTGTTTATAGGATTTGAATGTGAGTGAGTAGGAGAGAGAAAAGTTTGGGTGGTTGATTTGAAATGTCCTTTAACGGAAAACGGAACGGTTTGCCATGTCAGAACGGTTGTCAGACCACTTGACCTTTTTAACTACTAATATACGTTAACAAACATTATCCACATGTAATTATGTTAAATAATTACATAATTTAAGTAACTAAAATACGAAGAAAGGTAATTAAAACTGATATTCCAAGCTATTGCTCAAACCTGTGATGAGCAGGTTTCATTACAAACTGATCATCCCTCAAGCTGTTCATGTAACTTGTGCAGCTAGATGAGAACAGGTTTCATTGTGAAGCCTGTTCAATTAGCTGATCAGGTTACAAGACAATGTCTTGTATGACAGATTGAGAGAGTGAGCAGGTTGGAAGTTTGTTCAACAGAACAGGTTTGAGATTAAAACGTATTTTGTCAAGCCTGTTATATGTCCAAGCTATCCAATTTTCAGAATCTGGCTAAGTACAGGACAAGTAAAACTTGTCCTGTCCAAGCTGTTCTGTTAAATTTGGACAAGTTTGAACAAATGATCTTTATAACATCAATGACACTTAGTCATTTTATTTAACATGCCCAGCTTGCTTACAAGGTAATTAAACCTGTTTTCATCAAGAGTCTTGGTGAAAATGTCTGCAAGCTGTTCATCTGTGGAAATAGAACTTACCTCCACATTACCTTTCTGGATGTGATCTCTGATAAAATGATGTCTGACTTCTATATGCTTTGTTCTGGAATGAAATAATGGGTTGTTGGAGATAGCTATGGCACTTGTATTATCACACAGAATAAGAGTTTTCCTATATACAAGTCCATAATCCCTAAGCTGATGTTGCATCCATAGAATCTGCCCACAGCAGCTTCCAGCAGCAATGTACTCAGCTTCAGCAGTAGAAGTGGAAACTGAGTTCTGCTTCTTGCTACACCAACTGATCAACTTACCACCAAGGAGTTGACATCCACCTGTTGTGCTTTTCCTGTCTAGCCTACAGCCTGCAAAATCAGAATCTGAATATCTAATTAGTTCAAGGCTGGAGTCTTTGGGATACCAAAGACCCAAACCTGATGTACCCTTTAGGTATCTGAAGATTCTTTTTACAGCAGCTAGATGTAATTCCTTAGGATCAGCTTGAAACCTAGAACATAAACAAGTAGCAAACATAATATCTGGTCGACTAGCAGTTATGTATAGCAAACTCCCAATCATGCCTCTGTAAGCTGTTACTGAAACAGCTTTGCCACATGCATCAGCATCCAACTTTCCATTGGTTTCCATTGGGGTTTGATGGGTGAACTTTGATCAAATTTAAACTTTTTCAGAAGATCTAAAGTATACTTTCTTTGATTAATAAAAATTCCATTTGAGGTTTGTTTAACCTGTAATCCTAGAAATAAAGTAAATTCACCCATTATGCTCATTTCACATTTGGATTTAATGAGCAGTGAAAAATTCATGCATAACCGTTCATTAGTAGAACCAAATATTGTGTCATCCACATAAATTTGAACAAGCATAATATCAAACTTCACCTTCTTTATGAACAATGTGGTATCCATTTTACCTCTGGAATAGCCATTGCTCATAAGGAAATCAGTAAGAGTGTCATACCAGGCTCTAGGGGCTTGTTTCAGACCATAGAGAGCTTTGTCCAACTATTGACAAAACCTGGATGTTGTTCACTTTCAAAACCTGGAGGTTGCTTAACACATACTTCTTCCTGCAGCTTACCATTTAATAATGCACTCTTGACATCCATTTGAAATACCTTCATGCTCTTGTGGGCATCATAGGCTAGAAACAAACGAATCGCTTCTAACATGGCCGCAAGGGCAATTGTTTCATCATAGTCAATGCCTTCTTCTTGTCTATAGCCTTGAGCAACCATTCTTGCCTTATTTCTAATAACATGACCTTGCTCATTCATTTTGTTTCTGAAAACCCACTTGGTGCCAATTATAGTTTTACCTTTAGGAACAGGGACCAACATCCATATTTTATTTCTCTCAAACTGATTGAGCTCTTCTTGCATGGAAGTAATCCAATTGGCATCTTTAAGTGCATCATCTACTTTCTTTGGCTCCATCAGGGACACAAAACTAGAAAACATACAAAAGTTTCCTAAGCTGTCCCATCTTGTTTGTACCCGTTTGTTGATGTCCCCAATTATTTGATCATGGGGGTGACACCTGATCCACTTAGGATCATGTTTCAATGAAGATTCTCCTATATCATTTTCATCTTCATCAGGTCTTGCATAACAGATTTCAAGATTTTCAGACACACTGTTATCTTGAGCCTGTTCACCTGTTGAACAAGAATCTCTATTGAACACATCAGTAGAGGAATCAGGAAAATCAGCATTGATTGGTTTTGGACATGGTGTATTAACTATGTCAGTACACTTATTCATAGAGGGTGTATCAACATAATCATCATCATGTCCATTGTGGTTAACAGGTTCCACTCTGGGTGAAGTGGAAGCTTTTGAGTCCTTTTCCTCAACATGTGAATTCATAAGATCATCGAAGCTGAAATCTCCTGAAACTGATTCAGGAACAACTTTGGTGGAGGCATTTCTGGACACCTCAAAGGTGACGTTGATAGATTCATCTATCACCATTCTTTTGTAGTTGTATACTCTGTAGGCTTTAGAAACAGCAGAATATCCAAGAAACACACCTTCATCAGCTTCTGGTTCAAAATTTTCCAACTGATCCCTCTGATTCAGAATAAAGCAGGGGCATCCACACACATGGAAATAGCTTATATTTGGCCTTCTCCCTTTGATTTACTCATAAGGAGTCTTTTTGAACCTTTTCACCACTAAGGATCTATTTTGAGTGAAGCAGGCAGTGTTGACAGCTTCAGCCCAAAATGATGAAGGCAAACCTGATGCACACAACATGGTTCTAGCAACTTCAATGAGGGTTCTATTCCTCCTTTCAGCAACTCCATTTTCATGTGGAGTTCTTACAACTGAAAAGTTTTGTGAGATCCCTCTTTCTTCATAGAATTCCTCAAGAGTACTGTTTTTGAATTCAGTACCATGATCAATTCTAAGCTGCTTAACTTGAGTAGAGTTCAGAACCTCTATCTTTTTGATAAATCCAATAATTTCTCTGGCAGCCTCTCCTTTGGTCTTTAGAAAGATCACCCATGTAAACCTGGAGAACTTATCAACCATTACTAGAGTGTATCTTCTACCTCCTAGAATTGGGACACTAACAGGTCCGAACAAGTCCATGTGGATTAAGAAGAGAGGAGTATCAATAGAAAAATTATGCTTGGATTAAAAGATGTTTTCTCTGCTTGCCTTTCTCATAAGCTGTGCAGAGTTTATCCTTAACAAAGGTTATAAAAGGCAAACCTGTTACCAACTGTTTCTTACAGAGTTTGTTGATATTCTTGAAGTTCAGGTGTGACAGCCTATTGTGCCATAACTAGTTCAGGTCTGCATTGCTTCTTAAGATAAAGTAGGTTTCAGTTGTGGGATTAGTAGATTTCATGTCCACAACATATACACATTTCTTCCTTTGTGTACACAACACAACTTTGCCTTGGGGATCCAGTATGTACCCCAGGTGCTCATCAAAATTAACCTTGTAGCCAACATCACACAGTTGACTAATGCTTACAAGATTATGTTTTAGCCCAGACACATAGGCTACTATTTTGAATATTCCAGCACCAGCTTGAAGGGTTCCATATCCTTCTGTGGAACCCTGAACATTATCATAAAAGGTGACTCTTGGCCTTTTTTCAGGCCTAATATCACTCAGCAAGTCCTTGCAACCTGTCATGTGTCCTGAGCAGCCGCTGTCCAAGTACCAAACCTAGGATGGTTGTTTAACCTGCAGAATGTCATGGGAAAATATTAGTTATTTTTAGGGGAACTCATCATAAGGATGAGTTCTCCTTCTTCATCAACATTTTTTGATGGACCACTTAGATCTACACTAATATTTCCAATTTGGATTGTATCAGCTTGGATACTCTCCTCAATGACCATGTTACTTCCAACACTGCTGGTTTTTGCAATGTTGGAACTAGCAGTGTCAGCAGGCCTTATGTCCTCAGTTTCAGGACAATCTTTGGCCATATGAGTCTTCTTTCCACATTTATAGCATTTTCTCTTTTTAGACCTTTTGGAAGAAGTACTCCCAGAAACACATTCTGGGATATCCTTGTTGGCCTTGTCAGCAGGTTTAGCAAACTTATTACTGTTTTTAGAAGGACCAACAGTTTCATATGAAGTTTCAGTAGCAACATCTTTAGTTGTGTCCTCTTTCCTCTTTTTAGGAGTGCAGAGATCAAATATAGGAAGTTTAATTGTCCTTTGTCCTTCCACAGGTTTGGGAAACTTATTCCCAACTATCTCAGGTTGAGAAATGGCTTTACCTTTGCCCTTACAGGGATGTGATGAGTGTTTCCTATCAACATAATCACTATTTCTGGTTTTCAAAGACTTACCTTCGTTTATAACCAGTTTTCAACTAAGATTTAAAAAATTATTTTAAATCACAGCAAATTTACTTTCAACATGACACTTACCCCTGTTGAAAGCAGGCTGCTTACCTTTTGAAAACTTTTTCTCAAAATGCTGAGCGTCAAAAGGGTTAACATGTTTCTTCCCATCAGCTTTAGATCAAGAACCTGTCTTGTTGATAGGTTTAGTATCCAAAGATGTAGTTTGAACTTGTTTTCCCTTCTTTTGTTTGTGTGAACCAGCTATGTACTTAGCAAGCTGATTTGATGGAGAAGACATTCCATCATCAGTCTTGAAAACTTTTTCACACAAACTGTCAGAGTTTTGAGGCCTGACAAACCTGTTTGTTGAGACCAGCTTTCCATTTACTCTCTGAATGAAAGTACTTGGAAGCTCACCAAGAGTGGATAAGTCTTTTTCCAGATTATTTATCTCAATAATTGAAGCTGATGTATCAAGATCCCCTCCAAGATAGGCTTGGATTTGAGCAGGGAACTGTTAACTGATACAATGATTGACTTTATGTGTTGATTGGCACCAAGAGTCAACAATCTTTTGAAGCTTGGCATGCTCTGAGTCTGTCTCTCTCTTTTCTTCTAATAAAATGGTGTTGATGTGTTTTACTTCATCAAGTTTAGTTTCCAACTTATGGAAGCTGTCCAGTTTATTAGTTTTTTTTTTCAAGATCAGTTTTTAACTTAGAGATCTCAGACAACAAAGCATCATGCTTCTCAATAGCAGCTTTTAAATCAACAAGTAAATATTCAAACACTCTAACTTTTTCATCAGAACTGTAATCCATAAAATTTTGTACCTTATACATCATAGTTGGATTCAAGTTCTCCAAGCTACTGAGAGCTTCAGCTTCAGCCAGGTCCTGTTTGAAATTGCTTGTTCAGGATTGTTATCTTCTTCATCTGATGATGAGTCAGATTCCTCCCAGTCACAAGTCTCAGCCATGAGTCCCTTCTGCTTGTTGGAAGCCACTGAGTGTTCCAACTTTCTCGGCTTAGCCATGGCTATTAGGTACTTAACTCTGTAGCCATAGTCTTTATTTGTCTTGTATGATTTGGATAAGGAGCCAACAGCTTTAGACACACAGTCAGCAGTTACATGGCCTGTTTTGCCACATTTAAAGCACTCAGCCTTAGATTTGTCAAATGCTTTCTTTTTATGGCACCTGACTTCTTTTGCAGCATCTTTCCACCATACCTCTTCTTATTGAATTTTCTGACAAGCATACCAATCATTTGCTCATCATAAAATTCAGTATGATCTTCGCAGTCTTCTTCCTCAGACAATTTTTCTATTTCATCGTCAGCCTGTTGATCAGCTTGTGTGAACACATCACACCACCTGACCAGAAGGTTGTCTCACGCTGGCCACTGAGGCAACACCTCTTTTGGACATTTCTAAGGCATTTCTTTTCTGTTTCCTTCATTGTTAATCATTTAGTAAGGATCCATACAGATATACAAGATCCATACCTTTGATGGTGCCTGAGTTTTCGAGGATAGTAGAGAAATAGTTCCATTCCTCAGGCAGAATGTCCAAAAACTTGTTTACCAGAGTTAAGCTGTCTTTAGTGATCCCAACAGCTTTGAGATCATTGATTAGAGCAGTGAACCTGGTGTAGGTTTCAGTGAGAGACTCCTTTGGATTTCCAAAGAATAGTTCATACTGTCTAACAAGATTGTTGATCTTGTTATCCAGTGTGATAGTGGGACCGTCATAAACGGTACAAAAAGTATCCCACATCTCCTTTGTAGTCTTCATTTTCTCAACCTATTTAAACACATCATCAGGAAGAGAAATAACCAGGTTGTTCCTAGCCTTTGCATCAAGAGCAACCAGCCTTGTGTCTTCATCAGACCATTGAGCTTTAGCCTTTTCAAAGGTCCTAATTTCAAGAACAACTCCTTCAGCAACAGGAGTGATTGTAGTAACAGAGGTTGGCACATAGGGACCTTCCATTACTATCTCTTTTAGTTGTATGACCAGATTCTCTAAATAGAGCATCATTCTGCACTTCCAGCCAGAGAAGTTCTGATGATTGAACTTGGGAGGTTTTGCCATAGAGCCATTGTCATTGTAAGAGGATAAGTTGGCAGCATTGTTGTCCATGGTGGGAAATAGGGAGAATAAGAGATCTAGAGTTAACACACACTCTATCTGCTCTGATACCAATTGTAGGTCTTAAAAGGATTCCCTAGTATGTTGCTCTAAGCTGTATATGGGGTGTGAATACAGCTATTTAAAAATTCAGCACACTTTCTCAACAAGTGTTAATTACAAACAAGCCTGAACTGCGAAATGGTTCAAGCTGAGATGACAGATACAACAGATGTTTTACTAATCTAAGACACTCAGACCAGGTATGATGAATACACTCACTAAAATGAACTCACTGTTTACAAGACAGATAGACGGACAGCTTTAACAAGAACAACTTGGACACACTTTACTGTTTTATTCAAGCAGACTTTGCATGCATGAAAACACACTTCTTTGCACATTCTGAATATCACACTGTTGGTTATCTCACATTCCTTAGAAGCTTCCTTTTATACTCTCACTGATAATCTCAGTAAATCTTCCTCATTGGACGTAGAGATAGTGGGATGTCTTTCCAAAAAGACAAGAATACTTTTCTGTATGCTCTGACAAAGCAGTATTGTCTTTACATTGCAGAATCTTTGTCTTTTCCTTTTTGTCTCTGTTGCAGAAGGCTTTAACAAAAATAGGAATGTCAACTTTAAAACTTTCATCTTCTATAAGGTCACCTACCTACGGATCCTATCTTGACGTGACGCCGTCCAACGAGTGCGGAATCCTCGTTAGCGGTTTGACGGATAGACCACACACGGAAACCGGAGACACACACGATGATAGACGAACAATAGAACGCCCCGACACGTGATTCTCTCCAAGAACAAACACAAAATCGCCTTATAAGTTCGAGATCGCCTCTGCCTTAATCTCTGCTCAAGATTTGCAAAAGTTGTTAATTAAAACGAATTAACCCTTAATTATAACCCCTGATTCGAACTTGCTCTGGACAAGTTCGACCAAGCCCAAGGCCCTTCGAACTTGTCCTCCATGTGTTCGAACCAGTGACTTTGAACTTACCTTTGAACTTATGTTTGAACTTATGTTTGAACTTATCTTTGAACTTATGTTTGAACTTATCTTTGAACTTATATTTGAACTTATTGTAAAACATCAATTACAACCAAGTTCAAACATACATACAATCAATATCAAACATATATCAAACACGTATTAATATGCAATTATGAACAAATTGACTATTACAAAATATCGTCTATATTTAGACTGCTATCGTTACACAGGATGCACTAACATACTCCCCCTTGACGATAGCTTCTAACTATATATTTTGTCTAAGTACTAGAACTATATAAACTACTACCAGCATACAATGCCTGATCTATACATACTCTAACTACCTTTTGGAACTTCCTGCCTTCTGATCTCCAGCCTTCATGAAAGAAAATCGGCTGATCATGAAGTTTTCTCAGGTCGTCCTTAGATAAGTTGATCAGATGCAGTGGATCGTATACTTTCAAAATTACTTTGTCCTCGTAGTCTTCCATCACTGCTTCCGCCGTCTCGTTGTCAACATACCACCACTTCATGTTGCTCAGTACATTTTGTGGCATTGACTTCATCGGCACTTTCTTGAGGCATCGGACTGACTATTAAACCATCCTAGCCCAAGGCTTTCCAGTGTGGGGATCTATTCTTGACAGATCTTCAACTCTTTTCCCAGATCTAGGCTTAAGCCTTTCAAACCTTCCAGATCGACCCTCCCTTCGTATAATCTTAGCAACAACTTCAACATATGGGTCGTCTCCTAGGTTCATCAATTCTTTCCAGGCCAACTCTTTCACATCACACTTGGGTAATGTGTTGAACACCTTCAAACTTCTCCTCAAGTACTGAAGTCCATCTCTTCTCTTAAGCACGAATAGCTGCAGTTCTCTATCAAAGAACCAACTTAAGATTCCTCCTGAGAGATTTCCAGGACTTGGCACTCTCATTCTCTTCTTCATCTTCAGATTTGTCTTCTTTTCTTCCTTCCTAAACCATAGTTTTATCAGATCTTCTCTACTCTGCTCCTTTTCAGCTACTTCAGGTTCTGATTCATCTATATACTCTAGGTTAAGCTCATCCAGATCGATCACATTCTGCTCATTATGAATATATTATTCAGTGATAGGTTGTTTTGGAATGACTACTTCATCAACATTGTCGTCCTCATCCTCCTCAACCTCGTCATCTGACTTCCAATCAACAATTTCTTCTGGAATAAACTCTCCATCCTCCAAGTCTTCTTGATCCAAACCAATATCCTCCTCTTCATCAAGATCCCACAATGCTTCAATCATTTCATGCTCAGTAGTCTTTGAAGCTTCTCCTTCGCCTCCTTCTCTCACACCCGACTGACTAGGCTCCCCCTGAATTTGAGCTTGTTGAGCAGTCTTCTGAGAAAGATCTGCTAGCTCACTCTCTTTCAGCATCTGGATCATTGCCGTCGTCATCTTCTCTCCTCACCTCAGCTTCCTTGCAACTACTCTCCCCCTGAGCTTGCAGATTTTTCAATAACTGCTATAGGAGAGTTTTCATTGTCTTTATCTCAAACGCTTGATCAGCTACTGTTGTTCTCAACTAAGCATTCTCTTGATCAAGTCTGGCATTATGCTCTTGTAACTCTTTCATTGCTGTTGACAGTTGAAAATTTTGGACTGTTTGGAAGTCCACCTTTCCTTTCAGCTCTGTGAACCGATGATTGTCAGTGAATGTAGTTGATGTTGATGGAATGGAGGCGGATGTTGATGGAGCGGTGGTTGTAGTTGATGGAGCAGCCGGTAACACAGGTTCAGGAGCCTAAGTGGATGGAGTTCCCTGCATGAATCTATGCCACCTCGCCCTATGCCTAGGAACGAGTGGAACCTCTTCTTCCTCTTCAAAATTAGGGTCTTCTTCCTCTTCATCTCTACCTGCTCGTCTTGTCATTTTTCGTCTACTGACCACTAGTCTCGATCCATATCTGCCAATTCTGACAGCCGGATCAACAGCTTCTATTTCCTCAGAACTAGAATCGGAGTCAGACTCGGAGGCGGTCTCTGCTTGACCCTCAGCCTCAGTCTGCATTCTTTCTCCTTCTTCTTCAACCTGGACTTCTGTGTCCATATACTCAGCTTCAGATGGCTGGTATTCATAAATCTCTTTAAAATTATCAATGAAGTCAGCCAGAGGGTCTAAAACATCGTGAACCAATTGTTCAGCAACATATTGTTCCACTGCTGTCCCTTGCGCCCATATTTCTTCTAGAGTTTGCGCCCTCTCATCAAAATGGATGGCCGAACTCGATGGGCCTGCAGCTTCTATGGATAGACCAGCTGCAGTGGATTCTGATTGTCGACTAGAGGATGGCCTAGCTGCCGGAGCTCTTTGCCTCTGACGTTGTTGCTGTTGCTGTTGTTGTCGTGGCTGCTGTTGTTGTTGTTGCTGCTGCGGAACTTCTCCTGACCAGTTATCACCCTCTGGGGCTACAAAATCAGGGTCAAGAACTGCCCCAAACAGAGATGCCACTTGCGGCTTGACCTGCTCAGCCCTTCTCGCAGTATGCGACTGGCAGTCAGAAAAAATTCTTTTATCAATAATGGCCACGCCATTTGTACCTAGAAGTTGTGGCAAATTGGGCAAAAAGTGGCAGATGATCATCATTGCAAATAGAGGATACATCAAAAAGCGTTCCCTCACCGGAGCTGTGATTTGGTGTACAAACTCCCCTAAGAACATTTCTGAAAAACTGAATCGCTTATTGTATACTAAGGCAATTAACGCTGTTTGCAGCTTTGACACCATAGTATCAAAACTGGCCTTCTTCGGCGCAATACAGACCATAATGATGTGCACCAAATAACGCCATTGGCCAATCAAGGCACTCTTCACATATGAGGCTTTCGTAATGTCTTGGGCATATCCCATTCTCAAAAATGCCGCTTGCCTTATATGAACTGGAAAATCTATAGGCCCCGCCTCTTGGTTCTCTGTGCCAAGCTGTAGGATTTGACGCAACATATCAGCTGAAAATACGATTGGCTGTCCCCCAACCCTTTTTTTTAGAACTGTTGGCGTCACTGAGCAATCCACTTGGAGATGCTCCCAAAATTGACGTACATAAGGCAGAATGATTTGCAGATTATGAGTCAGAGCATATGTGACTCGTGACTGAGTCAAAAACTCGATCATATGCTGGTACGGTTGAGCTTTGGGTAATTCCCTACCCATAGACATAACCATGTTATGTTTATTAAAGAAAGCCCGATCACCCATATCTGCACACAGAAACAACAACCAATATTAGTAATGAAAAATAAAATGGAATTTGTTTATTTCGAATTTGCACAATTTCGAACTTACATAAGTTCGAAATCCAACACGTTCGAAGTTAGACAAATTCAATTTATTTTAAGACATTCAAATTTTGAGAAATTCGAGGATTATGTTCGAACTTGACTGACTTCGAACTTGTAGATATTTCAACAAGTTCGAACATGAAGAACATGTTCGAAGTCGGTAAGTTTCAAACTAAAATCCAAGATTTTAACCCCATTTGACTTAAAAAATAGTATAATCTAGTCCTATTGGGTTCTAATCGAAGTTATATGTGTTTTATTTGAACTTTTACCGGTTAAAACTTGTGATTTTAAACCACATAGTATAAATACAAAAACCATCAAATAAACTCGATTTTTTTGCCATAAAAAAGTCCTAAACTACCCAAACTTTGTATAATAATGATTATTATACCTAAGTATGTGATTAGGTTCGAGAAAAGTGTGCAAAACTTCGAGGAATAGAAAGAAAGTAGAATGCGACAAGTTCGAATGAACAAGTTCGTAATCGCCGGAGACAAGTTCGAATGAACAAATTCGAAGGTAGGTGCCTTAAATGAAGTACTATTAACCTATTTATACCAACAACCTTAGAACTTGCCATAAATTCGAACTTCCTGACAAATTCGAAGTTTAGTACGAATTTTTCTAGAAATTCGAACTTAATTGAAAATTTTGAAAATCCTTGAATAATATTCAACTTTTTCGTGTAACGGAATTTTACAAACCTTGCAAAATTATTCACACCAAGCAATAGATTTTCACGCAAATTTTGTTTATTCAACCAATCATGCATCCTAGTAACTTTGACATTTTTCCTACTTAGAATAAAAGTAAAATAAAATAAAATAAAATAAAATAAAATAAAGTAAATTTTGAATAAAATTTAAACTAAATCTACTCAAAACTACTTTTAATAATTTACAACCTAACTAAAAGAATATTTTTGGGAGAAAGTCAAAGAAGGTTCAATCAGATAGCGGTGTCAATACGCACTTTCAGTATTACACTTTCACACTTAGGAATGTTTGATTCCTTTGATTGTTTGTCGTGATATACATTCCAAGGCGATTGTAGGTCTTATTTTCCCTTTAAACATGTTACACTTTGGAATATCCCTTGGCCTTTTTATTTATCAAGAAACTACCTTACGTGTCCCATACTTAGACATACTTCTATGATCAAGGCATACACACAATGATTATACCTTTTCGGTATTGCAAAGTTTCTTTAAAAGGCAAACGTCGGACACGGTTCTGTACTTACATACAATATAGTGTCTTAGTTTGTCTTAAAATATATTTAAAGCTAGCAAGACAGCGGTGACAGGTCTGTACTTACGTACAACAAAGCGACTTATCTTGCTAACTTGAGTCAAACCAGAGGTGACAGGTCTGTACTTACGTACAACAAAGTGACTTGTTTTGACTCTCTCCTTTCTATCAAAATTTTTCTTTTCTTTTCTTTTCTTTAAGATGTATTTGATGTGGCTATACATCCCCCAGAAAATTTGCATACCTCATTTAGAATCAATGTCTGTATGTCTCTAACATAGAAATTAAGACCATTTGGTCATACATCTAAGTTACTTACACATATGATTTTTTCTTGAATATTTTATCAGCTTTTGAGATTCCCTTTGTGTATTATGCCTACCAACACATCAAACAAGAAATTGTACATCACTTAGAATTTATGGTGCATTATGTGCGAAAGCTTAACACTTAGAGTTTGTTTAGACTGTGCTAATTTTCGTCACTTGAAACCTATGAATTTTTTATGGTTTTCTCTCTTTTTTCATTTGTTTTTCATAATTAAGATAAGCTAATATTCTAACCTACTAACTTACTAAAAACGAAAATAAATTTTATTTAAAAAAAACTAACTTACCATAAAAAGAAATAAATTCTATTTAACCACTAACTTACTATAAAAAGAAAGAAATCTACTAAGGTCAAGTTACTCGGGATTACGCATACCATTTAGTTGAACTAACAGCTCAAAGCTTGACTTATCAAAAGCTTTAGTGAATAAATCAGCATTATTATCTTCTGTTGCCACTTTTACCAGCTTTATTAAGTTCTTTTCAGCACAATCACGTATAAAATAATGTCTTATGTCTATGTGCTTTGTTTTACTGTGCTTAACTGGATTATTAGTTATAACAATAGTAGATTGATTATCTATCCTAATCGGAGTATGAGTGTAAGTCAAACCATAATCCCGCAATTGTTGTTGTATCCACAAAACCTGTGAACAGTCACTACCAGCAGTTACATATTCGGCCTCGCACGTTGACACGACTACCAAAGTCTGTTTCTTACATTGCCAGGATACCAGCCTCCCTCCAAGGAACTGACAACCTCCAGTTGTTGACTTCCGATTCAAGCTGCAACCTCCATAGTCTGAATCCGTGAATGCTTCCAATTCCAGATCACCATTAGCATGATACAAAAGTCCCAGCTTCGGTTTCGACTTGAGGTATCTCAGAATCCGCTTCACAGCTTTCATATGCATTTCTTTCGAATTGGCTTGAAACCTAGCACAAATACACACAACAAACATAATGTCAGGTCTAGAAGCAGTTAAATACATAAGTGATCCGATCATGGCCCGATATAGAGTCGGATCCACATCAGTATCACTTTCTGCTCCCGGTCCGAGATTGTGATTCACTTGAATCAGTGTACTAAAGTGAGCAGTCATCTTTGTTCCCTCCATCACGAAGCGCTCCAGAATATCGTAGACATACTTCCTCTGATGGATAAACATACCCTCCTTCCTTTGTTCAACTTGAAAACCCAAAAAGAAGTTCAGCTCTCCCATAGCACTCATCTCAAACATTGACTTCATCACCTTCTCGAAATCTTTGCACATCTGCTCGTCTGATGACCCAAAAATGATGTCTTCCACGTACACTTGTACTAAGATAAAATCTTCGCCTTTCCTGTTCACGAATAACGTACTATCAATTCTCCCTATTTCAAACCCGTTGTCCAAAAGATGAGTTGATAGTGTCTCATACCATGCCCTGGGTGCCTGATGCAATCCATACAGAGCCTTATCGAGTCGATACACTCTGTCGGGAAATTTCGGATCAATGAACCCAGGCGGTTGTTCGACTAACACCAGTTCCTTCACTTTGCCGTAAAGGAATGCACTCTTTACATCCAACTGATAGATTTTAAATCCTTTGATCGATGCAAAGGACAGAAACAAATGAATTGCCTCAAGCCTCGCCACTGGTGCAAACACCTCGTTGTAATCGATTCCCTCTTCTTGGTTGAAACCCTTTACGACAAGCCTTGCCTTGTTGCGAGTTACAATACCCCGATCATCTCTCTTGCACCTAAAACCCATCGCAACTTCTCATCGAGGTAACGACACTACCTCCCAGATGATCCTTGTTTATTCTCAATGTTTCAATCTCATCGACCCTAAGATTATCTCTTAAGTTTGATCCTATTTTACCTAACGGGGGAACGACTTTAGATGTTACATTCTCTTCCTCATGATCACTGTCCTCGGAAATAGAAGTAGTAGTCTGATTCTCGTTTGTAGGTAACTCAGAATCATTCTCTGTTGGAGACCCATCTTCTGTCGGTGTAGGCTCAGAAGTTGATGGAATGCTTGCCTTTGGAAAACTTTGACCGTCGTCATTCAGATTCAATGACGATAAGTCATCTTCGATTGTACCTGCATTTCCATCCAAAGGAATGTTAAATGACTCAAGCAATTTGTCGTAATCAAATATCCATTCTGGACCAGTTTGGGGTTCATGTGTATAACTTGTTACATCAATGTTATGCACATTTTATACCGTACCATTAGTTTTGTTAAAAACCCTTTTGTTTGGTGAGTTGGGCACATAACCTAGGAAATATTATTCGTCAGCCTTTTCACCCAACTTAGGTGGATGTTTTGTTTTTATTAATGTACACGGTACCCCAAACGGTTCGAAGCCAATTAAATTCATTGGTCTTTTATTCAGAACTTCATAACAGGTTACGTTCAGTGATTTGACAGTAAGGACCCGATTTAAAACATGACAAGCAGTATTCACTGCCTCCCCCCAAAACATGGTAGGAAGCTTTGAATCCGAGAGCATGGTCCTTGCTGCCTCAATCAAAATCTTGTTTTTTCGTTCTGCCACCCCAATTTGTTGTGGCTCATATGGTGCACTAACTTGATGCACTATGCCTTTAGTTAGGCAATATATACCAATTACTGTGTTGTTAAACTCTGTTCCATTACTACTCCTGATACGATTTACCCTCGTCCCATAGGAGTTTTCGACTTGGTCTAAGAACCCAATCAACTTTGCAGCTGTTTCGTCCTTCGTACCAAAAAAGAAAACCCATGGAAATCGTGAGTAATCATCAGTGATAACTAAACAGTACCAATTACCACCTATACTCCTTTTGTTGATAGGTCCGAATAGGTCCATATGCAACAAATCGAAAGTGGAAGCGATTGAGTTCTGAGTCTTAGACTTGTGCGACTTCTTGTGTTGTTTGCCATTGTTGCACGGTACACACTTGTCTTCAAACTGAAAACTCTTCATCGGGACACCTTGCAGCAGACCATGTTTAGTGATGTAGTTCATTTTCCTTATGTGCAAGTGTGCCATGCGTCTGTGCCATAAGACGGATTCGGTCTCTGAAGCTTTAGACAAAAGACAGATTGTTCCCATCGATGAATCTGAGATGTTCATGTCCAGCATGTACAGATCATTCTTCCTTGGGGCTCACATCATAATCCACTATTCAGGTATTTTGAATCCCAGTTTCAACACTAACGCTTCAGTATCAGTAAAAAGAACTGAGTTCTTCTTATCACAGATCTGAGAGACACTTATGAGATTGTGAGCAAGTCTATCAACATGATATACTTGATCAAGTGTGATAGTCCCATTGGTGATCACTCCTGTTCCAGTTATATTTCCTTCCTTGTTCCCAGCAAATGATATGAATCCCTTGTTCCCTCCCTTGATGTCTGTGAGTAGACTTCTTTCCACAGTCATGTGTCTAGAGCAACCACTGTCGACGAACCACTTGTTGTTGAGACCTGTAGTTAACTCTTGCACATGAAAGAAAACAAGTTAGTTATCACAGGGAACCCAAGCCATGACTGACTTGGTAATACCGTTCTCATCCACATACGTGAACTCCTTCAAAAACCCATCTCTCCTTTCAGGTGACTTGGGTGTTTGATTGGGAATTTGTTGTGGTGCAGAGTGATTGAAATTGACTCTTGGCCTTTGGTTAGACATTTGCTGTGGAACCCTCGAATAATTTCTATTATAGGGCATTTCAGATTGATATCCCTGGGCTCTACCTGGTGTCTGATGTCTTTCAGGAGTGTGAGACCTAACCGGAGTATAAGCTCTTCTAGGTGTTGTACTCCTATAAGATTGTTGAGGTCCTGACCTTAATTGATTGGGGACTCTATTTGGGGAATTAGTCCTAACCATTTCATTTGGTCTAACTGACACAGGTACTTGTCTAACAGCAGTTTTTGGTGTGGCATTCACAATCTTCTCAGTGTTTTGAGAACCACTTGTGCTAGCTACACTTGGTGAGGATTTATGTTGTTCAGGGTTTCCAACACTAGGTGTAGTTTCTACCTTCTTATATGGACAGCTAGACGTAACATGTCCCCATTCATGACATCTAAAACAAGACATCATGTCAATCGACTTCATATGTGTGCCCTTTGACTTTGGTGTCTAACTAATGTCAGATTCTTTCTTCTCAACTACTGTGACTATTTCCTCTTTCTGATTATGAACTTCAGAGTTAGCTTCTCCTAGAATTTTATCACTAGAAGACTGCACAAACTTGACTTTCTTAATCTTAACGTTATTATTAGTCACCTTAGTTGATTTATCCTTATCAGATTCAGAAACAGTTTCAACTGCTACCTTTGACTCAACTGGTTTATCAGTTTTATCCTGAGGATGACGCACATAATTATCGTTAAAATGTGGAGGACTCTCTTTATAACCTAAACCTACTGGTTTCTTAGACTGACGCTGTGCATCTAAGATTTTCCCTAGATTCAGTGACGAGTTCCTAAACTTTTCTAACTTACTATTTACCTCTGCAACCTTAACCTTTGATTCAGCTAGCTCGACCTCTTTAATAGTAAGTTCTTTGGTTAAAGCCTTAACATGCTCATACATAAGCTCTATCCTGACACACTGCTCACTTAGTGTGTCTTTTAGAACTATTACATCTTGAGCATCTTCTTTCAGCTTATTCCTAAGATCTTCTTTAATATCTAGGAGGTAGCATTATCTGATTTTAAGGATTCGATTTGAGCAGTTAAATTGCTATGTGTTTCTAGAACTAAATTTAATCTATCATTAGAAGTAGCACATAAAACACATAAATCACGGAATGTAGAAAAGTTCAGAATTACCTTTGTATGATCTGATTCCACGTTTGCCATTTGTGCAGCAAACTCCAGAATAGTCTGATTGTCTGACTTTTCCACCAACACAGGACTTGTATCATTCTGTTCTCTGTCCTCTGTTTCTTCCTCTGCTTCGACATCCCCAGTCTCTGTTACTTCAGCCATGAAGGCTCTAGCATTCGACTCTGGATATGTACTCCAATCATACGTCCCATCAAGCTGTGTCCGATGATACGTTGGTTAACAGACCAGCGATGTTCGCTTGATTACCCGAACTACCAGGCTGATATCTTCCCTGAGATTGATTCTGATAGTTTTCAACTTTGGGTCTTTGACACACTCGAGCAAAATGTCCTAATCTCTGGCAGTTATAACATTTAACCTTGGATTTGTCGAACCCAATCTTATTGTTGCTAACGTTCAGATTTTTGCCTGTTCGTTTTATGAATAATTTGACCCTCTGAGTCACCATGGCCAGTTGCCATTGAAGATCCATTTCTTCCAAATCATCAGGATCTACCTGATCATAGTCCTCTTCCCATAACGCAGGATCGTTGATTTTTCCTTGCACACAATTTCCATATGCTACAACAAACGAAGCCAAAAGATTCAGATGAGTTTCGGCTAATTGTGCACTCATAGGCATCTTTGTGTACTGTTGAGAAGTAGATGCAGATTGAGTCGGTTTATCTTACGGTTTGGAATACCCTAAGAAAACCCGACTACATGATTCTTCTACGTCCACTGGAGTAGACGCTTCACCAGTAAAGAAAGCAGTAGCTGTATTCAGTTCACTCGCGACTAAAGGTTTTGACTTTCCAAAATACATGTCTGTATCTTGGACCTGATGATATTCCCTTTCCTTCTTGAGTAACTGAAAGTTGTAAGCCCTCAGCGTACCAATGACTCCTTCGAGAGTAAGAGTTTCGAATTTTTCTTCATCATGCTTTATAAGCGCGATGTACATCTCCCACTTCGCTGGTAAAACATCAAGTAGTTTCTCTATTTTCTCGACTTCACGATACTCGACATCGTGATTATCCAACTCTGTGACACCCTTGCCACATTAACCACCATTTACAAGACACCCAGGATTTAATCACCAACATACAAATACATAATGATCTGATACTTAGTTAAAGTGCGGAAGCATTAAAATACGTAAATAAAGTAATACAACAGTATCAAACACCCTACGGTGCTACAAGGTACCAAATCTAAGTCTACATACTCAATTCAATATTACAACATTCAGAATATATTACAACATTGTCTCAAAGCACAATTACCGATTGAGTAGTAGATATCTTCCAAGAACTTCACAACAACCTAACTAGAAGGTCCGGCAGCAGACTTTCCTTCTCCTATAAAAATAAACAACTGAGGGATAAGCGAATGCTTAGTGAATACACAGATTACGTATTTTATAAATCTTTATGAAGCCCCCAAGAGTAACACCGATGACAAACGTCGTATACCCTCTTCGTACACCAAGTACGGAACAAGAGCCGCAGCTCCTTCGAGCCCAAAGCTCGGCATAAAAACACACCATCTGAGACAACCATACCATCAGGGATGACATACTGCCTACCAGAACCTCGGAGGGATCAACTTCGGGTCATATAGCGCAGTAACATCGGAGTAATTGATGCGACCCACCGGTCCATCACTAGATGCACAACAAACGAACGGACATACAACAAGTATGAATGTGCATCTAAATCTACGCAAGTTAGTAGAATTCCAAATGATAAATGAAGCAACATGTCTCAGCAGGCAAAGCTAACATATAGCAGATATAAACATGTGAAATCTAATGTACTCACTGTGGGTGCGTAAATAAACTTCAATTAATATTATTTCTCCTCGGAATTTCAACCGGATCCACAAAGTACCCCACTGTGGGTTAAACAACACCACAAGGGACCTGTAAGTCAGTTGTAACAACATATCGTGTCAATAACCGTTTAAATTTCATAAAACCAAATTTTATAAGTTTTTGCAACATTTCATCCCAAATTCGGATCCATGTCCGAATTCGGATCCCACCCGAATTCGGACCCCCATTTCGGATTAAAAAATAAATTCGAATCCCCATATTAAATTCGAACCAAGTTAAGTTCGAACCACATCAAAATCGATTCATTAAATTCGAACCCATTAAATTCGAATTACCAGTCAAATTCGGACTATACAAATTCAAATCCCATACCAAGTTCGGACCAAATGCCAATTGTGGACCACATCCGAATTCGGACCCATCCGGATTCCAACACTTCAAATTTATTTTGTTTTGCAGTTCACGAATTCGAAATTCATCCTAAATTCGAAGTCTTCACTAAATTCGAACCATGCCTAAATTCGAATTATGCTAAATTCGAATATCATCACCATTTCGAATATAATCATATTTTTGAATCATTCGAATTTGTTCAAATGTTGAACCTTTCGATTTTGTTCTTGTAGTTTAAACATTTTCCAGATTTAAATCTAAGTCATTTATACTTCGAATCAGAAGCTGAAATTTAATGTATAACCTCATAAACACTAGATTAACACTAATCCACAATAAAATCATACATGCATTATCATTTTCGACCCCAAATTCAGTGGTTCGAGTTTCAACCAAAACCGAACCAAAATGCTTAAATTCGAAGAGTTGAATAAGATTTACCTTAATTCGTTGATTGCACGATTCTTGTTTCTGGAGCTTCAGTAATCTTCCAAGATTAATTTCCAACTTCTATAACAAACATGCATCCATAATTTCTCATATTAAAAATCCAAATTTCATCTTTTAAACTCTCAAAATAAAACCCAACAACTTAGAATATAATTTCTTACCTTGATTCCACTAAATCTTGTTAAGGTTCAGCTTGATTCTCGAATTTGATTCCAGCGAATTCGAATTTCAGTAAAATTTTTAGAGAGAGAACCGAGAGAGAGAGAGAGAGAGAGAGAGAGAGAGAGAGTTTTAGAGAGAGAGATGAAACGGTGAAATGAAAGGCTTTTTAGCCTTTTATTCTCAACTTTCATCATTTTTTGCACGTTTCACCCCTCAACTTATCCGGTTTCATAAAATACTAATTTATTCTTAGTTTTATCATCACTGACTTTTATAATTCATAATACTCCATAATAATAATACAAAGTTCTCAATTTTCTTAAAATAACAACAAATTTTTTAATATCCAAATACATAATCATTGCTCATAATTCAACTTACATATAAATTATCCATCTAAATAAATCTGAATTACAATAATTAAATTCGAGGATGTTACAGCATGGGCTCCACCATGCTCTAACTTCGTCCTCGAAGTTAATTGGATCCAAAAAGTTGCGGATATTTCTTCATCATTTCCGACTTAGTCTCCCATGTATGATTCGCTCCCTTATGATGCTTCCAACGTACAAGCACCATCTGTATCTCTTTGCTTCTTAATTTCTTTACCTTGATATCTAAAACACATTCGGGCTCTTCAATATACCGGAGCCTTTCATCAACTTGCAGCTCAATGTGATCGCCCAATCGTCATTCTCAGTAGTAAAAGACTTCCTAAGATTCCGAACGTGAAACACCGAATGTATGCCCGACATCTCTTCAGGCAACTCTAAGCGATAAGACTGATTTCCTACTTTCTCAGTAATCCTAAATGGCCCAACAAATCTTGGAGCCAACTTTCCTCTCTTCACGAAACGAGTAACACCTCTCATAGGTGATACTTTCAGATATACCCAATCATTTATTTCAAAGTTGATTGGTTTGTGCCTCCTATCGTAATAACTTTTCTGACGATCCTGGGCCGCCTTCATGTTCTGTCTAATCAACTGTATCTTCTCGTTTGTTTCTTGAAGCAATGTCGGCCCAGCAATCGGTGTTTCACTAGTTTCTCTCCAACAAGTAGGAGTCCTACACCTTCTCCCATATGATGCCTCAAACGGTGCCTTCTTGATCGTTGCGTGTGTAGGTCCCGAAAGGTTCCCAAAGAATATAGTAATAAACTGTAGAGGGGGGGTGAATACAGTATTTAAAAACTACACACTCTTTTTCTCAATGTTTGTATGTATTATCAACAAATGTTAATTACAAACAAGCTTGACTGCGGAATTGTTCAAGCTGAGATGACAGAATACAACAGTATGGTTTCTAGTCTAAGACACACTCAAACTAGATTACAATGAACACACTCACTAAGATGCACTCAATGTATTTTACAAGACTTTAAGGAACAGCTTTGGTAAACAGCTTAGACACACAGAAGCTTGTTTACAGAAGATTTGCATGCATGAATATCACACTTGCACGTTCACTCTTGGTTTAAGCACTTAGCTTTCTTCACATTCTTTCTGACCTTAGAAGCTTCCTTTTATACTCACTTAGAGGATCTAAGAGAAACATCTTCATTGGGCAGAATGAAAAAGGAGAAGTCTTGTTTGAAAAGACAATATAACTTTTCTGCACTTTTCTGAAAAGCAGACTTGCCTTCTCTTGTGCAGAACTTTTGTCTTTTTACTTTCTACTGTTGCATTGCCTTTAACCATTTTAGGAATGTCAACTTTGCGTCTTTCTTCCTTGTAAAGGCCTATTTTGATATAAGAAAAAGGTCTGTCACCCTTTTTCAAATATCCGTTTGTCTTCATGTAACAGAACAGCTTGGGCAGGCTGAGCGGTTCTGCTTTCCACTTTGTCTTCAACTGTGTAAACTGATCTGGTAGTTAAAAACAATACATGATGACTTGGAAACAAATTCCATAAAGTGTTTAGCCTGTTCACAAAGAACAGGTTCTGTTCACAAAGAACAGAACACTTTAAAAATGCCCAAGCTGCTCAACAGTGTAGAGCAGCGTAGACAGTTTATGTCCAGCCTGATCAGCAGACTGATCAGCTTGGACAAACTGTCTTGGTTGCAACACATGCAACGTATAGAACAGCTTTAGACTGATATTGCAAATCATTTTCAGGTTTCAATAAGGCATATAACAGGCCTTAAATTCAACCTTCAAATGTATCAACAGGTTTGATTATAAAATCTCCCCCTCAGATATAGAACAGGTTTGACTGAGGCCTTTTTGTGCCTAACAATCTCCCCCTATTTGCAATAACCAGTTCAAGCTGGTCTTGTCAAAAATCACTATATATTTTTACAGTACATTTGCTGAAATAAAATTACAACATTACAGTAAAGTAAAAGATCAGTTTATATATACACTGATTCTTGACTATACTTGAACAACATATGTTCTTACAAAAGTACAACTAATGTGCTAATGTATTTTACAACTAATGTAAAAAATAAAAAATTACAACTAATGTAATTGTGTACAACTAATGTACAGAGTGTACAACTTATGTACAAGATTTGGACTGTTTGAGACGGGAGCAGATAATGGCAAGCCTGTCCAACTAATGGACAGCTTCCATTCTTCACCTACCCAGATGGCAGGTGGACTTCATTCGACAGGGGGTGGCATCCCTTCTTTGAATCTTTTTAAAAGTTCTTCCCTTGTTTCTTCATGTTCTTCAAGTTCAGCTGTAAGAAACATAAAGTTAGAACTTTGGAGCTCACCTCTGTCATAAAATCCTTTCAGCTCTTCCCAGACAGCTGCTCTCCATTGGCTGGACTGACTGAAGGAGGTGGCAATTCTGAAGGCTGCAAGCTGCTTAAGACCAACTTTGTGTAGGTCAGAAGCTCTTTGAAAACATTTCTTCTGAGATAAGGGATCCACAAAAAATGCCCCTAACTCAGGCTCTTCAATCACTTTGCCATCTTCAAATTCAACTCCTTCAGGCAGGCTGTGGTCAACTCCTTTAATTTCCACAGCATAATCTCCTTGTTCAATCATCATAAGGAGTTCTTCCAGCTCTGAATCTCTCTTTTTCCTTCTGGCCTTGATTTTAGGGGATGTCACAGAGACACCCTCTTTGACTTCTTTAGGGATCAGGCCCAACTCACTCACTCTCTCCATCAGCTTCTTTATGTATGCCCTGATAGTCTTAGCCGTTTCTGACTTAGACTGGCTCAGGGCAACTGCCAGTTCCACCCATTCCCTGTAACCCATTTGAGCCACATCAGCGTGATCATATGATTCCAATTCAGGGCCTGTTGCACCCATCCTTGTGATCTGAAGTTTCCACTGAGTGCCTTTTCTTGATATGGGAACAGCTTTGACAATTCCTTCCTTGGCCAGCCTTCTAGTAGCAACATCATGAAATTTCTTTTTGGCCAAGTTGTCAAAATGGAATTTGGCTCTGGCAGAAGGTACTGTTGATTTGGTCACTGAGACCTGAGTACCTTTTTCCACTTCCTTCCCTTTTTCTCCTGCTGATTGCTTGGCAGCTTCCATTATTTTCTTTTGCACCTCCAAGGTAGACATTTTTATTTTCTTTGCTTCTTGGAGGGCAAGAGACTTAGCAGCTTTGGCAGATTGTTCTTCTTTTCTTAACTCTTCCAGAGCCTTAAGTTGTTCTTCCCTAAACTCAAAGTATTTGTGCATAGGGAGGCCCATCTCTTTGGCTCTGGCTTTGTGAAACTGAGTTTCTGCCTGTTTCTGCTCAATAGGATCCACCGCTGCCTTTTCTTTTCCTTTAGCTGCTGCTTTAGGGACAGCAGCTTCAGGAATACTTTCTTCTTCTTCTTCTTCTTCTTTTTCCTCTGAAAGAATAAGGTGCCTCCTTTTGCTGCTAGGCCTGTCCTCAGGAATGACTTCCTCCCCCTTAGACTGAGCAGGGTTTGGAGAGCCAGCCTGAGTAGGCATAGCAGCTTGGGAAGCACCTTCAGCTGCACCTGTTTCTGCTGGTTGATCAGTTTGGGTTGCAGACACTGGTATCTCCTTAGGAGAAGGAATCTTCTCCCCCTTAGACTTAGTCTTCGAGGCAGATGATTTCTCCCCCTTTGAAGGAGATGATGCAGCGACTTCAACCCCTGGTCTGCCTGAAGACACAAAGTCAGCAGGCTTGCCAGCAGGTTTGGGAGGTTTAGGACCAACAAGGCTGTTCACTAAGTAAGCCAAGTTGTCCTTCACCTCACCAAGCTGGGAAAGACAGTTTTGAAGAGAAGAAGAATGGGAATCAGCAAAAGTGGTCAGCTTAACAATGTTGTCTCTATCAGAAGCTGTGAACAACAAACTTTGGAGCTGTGCAAGATGAAGTTCAAGAGAATCTTGCACATCAGCAAGGTTTGATGACACAGAATTTGATAGAGAACCTATAAGAGTGTTCAGGCTGGCCAATGTGGAAGGAATGGTAGTATTACAGGAAGTGAGGAGAGAGGACAGCTGTTGAGAAATAGCTGTCATAGAGGACACAGAGTCCTGTTGTGAGGAGAGGATAGAGGAAAGAGAGTTGGTTACATTTTGCAGCTGTGCAGTGAGTGCAAGCAGCTGTGGAGAGTGGTCAGCTTGTGGAGTAACTGGGAAGGATTCTTTAAACGTATCAAAGAATCCTTTGAGCTGCTCAGACACAGAGTCTGAGATTATGGATGGTAGGGAGTGCATGGTATGTTCCAAAGAACCAACTTTGTTGGTCAGCAATGAAAGCTGATCCTTCAAAGGCAGGTCTTTGGGAGATGGTGGTGTATGGGTGGACTGTTTGGAGTGAGTAGATGGAGAAGATGATGATGAGGCTGGTGTTTGAGGATGAGAGGGAGAAGGAAGAGAAACTTTGGACAATAGTTCCATAGCCTGGGCAAAAGTAAGGTGGCCCAGGTTAGAGGGATCAAGGGGTCCTTCAGCAGCGGCTGTAGCTGCATCATTAGGAGAAGGAGATGATGTTTGGGGCCTCTCAGATGCTGCTTGTGTTGCAGCACCCTCATGAAGACCAGTGGTGGTTCCCTCTGCAGTGCCTTGGTCTAAAGGCACCTCATCATGGGGAGATGGGATATGCATTTCAACATCAGCAGTGGTGAAACCTGCTGATGGAATTTGCATTGAGGGATCAGCCTCACCAGAGGGATGGTATGATCCCTGAGGTTCATCAGCTTGTGTTGTTGGTCCCTCAGCAGCTGTTTGGTGTTGAACAGCTGAATCATGGGGAACAGAAGTTTGAGGCTGAGCTGCTGATTGGTCTATATCAGCAGCGTGGGCACCTCGTGCAGACTCAGGGTGTAAGGAGATATGAGTGGGGGACAGTGTGGACTCAGTGTGGAGTGGAGAGGGCTCCTGTCTTTCAATATCCTCAGCCTGTTGGGAGGCTGGGATAGTTGATGTGGGTATCTCCATTTGTACAACTGGTTCCTGTTGGGAGGAACCAGAGGGTCGAGGCTGACTCAAGGGTGACTCAGGCTGGAGTGAAGCAGGCTCCAAATGAGCTGAACCTTCTCCCAAAATAGGAGAGGCAGCTTGGATTGGATGTTAATAATGAAATAAAAACATATATATATATTAGAAGAGAAGGCAATCCCCGTGGAATTCCTATCGATTTCCGATGGATAACAATCCATCTTTCTCGCTTTCGCTCTTTCTCCCAATCAGTCGCGAGGGTTCCGGGCATGAATACAACTGAACCCTGTTGAGAGGGAACAGAGGAGACTGTTTTCTGGGCTGGTTTCTTTTTGGCTAATGATTTTCTTTGATAACGGATGGATGAAGTGGGTGATTGTGGAGAGGAGAGGAGATCTGTTTGGACTGGATGGGAGACTGGGTCAGGAACAGTGGGGCTGGACTGTTCCATAGTCTCTTGTGCCACAGAGGCACCAGCCACAAAGGCTTCAGGCTCAACAGATGAGCCAGGGTGAGGAATCTGCTCTTCCTCAGCCACAGAGGCTAAGGGAGCAGACTCAGCTTGAGCTGTTTTGGCCTTCTTTTTAGCAGGCCCAGCTTCAGCTGCCAAGGTCCTTTTTACCAACTTATACCTGGCTTTGGATTTTCCACCGGGAGCAGCAGTGACTGGATCCACCCTCACAGCAGAGGGTCCTTCCACTAAACCCAACAGCCTCCTCATTGGTGTTGAGAGAGGAGGCTCATTTTCCAGTACAGGAGTATGAAACACTCTATTCCCTATTACAGGGAAGGCAGCAGTTTTAAGTAGAGGTTGAGAGTGATATAGATGCTCACCACAAACATGGCAGAAGATGAGACTCAGGAACCTGGGATATCTGACAGCTGCTGGTCTTGTCGCTTGTTGTACCAGGTTGCTCATGTTCAAGAAGATCCATTTGGCCATGTCAAGTGTAGTCCCATCCACCAGCTGAAGGACTATTGGCACTTCATCTCTACTAAGTTGGTCAAAGGAACCAACCTTGCTGCTGAACGACATTGCCACAGAGGCAAATAAGAAGTTGTAAGTAGGTGATAACTCCTTCCTGTACAAAGTAGCTCCAACCTTGGGTTCTGCCACACCACAGAAGCGTAGCAGATTGCCCATTTGCTCATTTTCAGGCTGAGGGAGATCATAGTTCTCAGCCACTGGAAGATGAAGAACTTCCCTCAAAAGATCGACTGTAATCTCAATGGTTTGAGTTCCATTGAGAATAGTACCACTGATAACCTTAGTGTTTGGATTGTAAGAGCAGGTGTACCAGAACTCGTATACCATCTCCTGGTACAGGACACCAGAAGATGCAGTCAGGGCATAGTTCAACGGATGAACTTGCAGGAATTCCACCATTTGATCGTAACCCTTCCCCACATAGTTTTTGGGGATTGTGAGGTTTGCTATGTAGTTGGTGGGTTTCAGGGTCAGCATCGTGGTGACAGAAGGATGTTTAACAACATCCTCACCAACGAAAACTGGCAGAAAGGGATTGGGTCTGTGAGCCATTTGAGAAATTTGAAGGTTTGAGGAAGCAAAATACACTTAGTCGATTTTAGGGTTCTTGAGAATTTCTGGGAATGATGAGGAAGACGAAG